>NQII01004875.1:0-108827 GCA_002778355.1 Clitarchus hookeri
GTGACCTATTTGTGTTTAGCTCTAAGACACCGATTAAGGCCCTAGTAGCAGTGTGAGCGGTGACAGCCACAGAACGTGGTTCAGTGAACACGCAGCATGCTACGACGGCGTATTCGACAAGCAGTGCTCGCACCTCACTAGACGCGGAATAACGCCGAGCTTAAGGTACTTAACATATAAGGATTGGCGGGAGGAACACGTGCAGAGGAGTGGTAGAAAGAGGAGGAGAGAAACCTGGAGTAAAACAAAGCCTTAACAGCAGGAAGAGGAAAGTATAAGACATTATTGACTACTTACCACTGACGTATGAAGCACTGCGGCAAGTCTTCAATGCCGCTCATTGCTCCAACCAATGAGTCTGACTTGTAAACGTCACTGCTGCCACTACTCTCACTGTCCGCACCACCTACATTTATAATCACTTTATTAATTTCAATGTAAAATCGCACATCCTTGTCATAATAGCCGTTCTAGAGTGTCTTGACGGGATTGCAAATAGGTATCCAGTCTTCTGGCCCCATTCGGTTAAATATGCCCTCGATATGTATTTTTACATCTGTCAAATTACAAGTTACATTTTTTAAGGCGACTTCTCCTTTAACTTTAACCCAGATGCTTTCTATAGAATTCAATTCCTGATGATAGGGTAGCAGAGGAAGTACTTGGTGTCCATGATTTCTCAGTAGTCTGTCTACTGAGTACTACTGCACTTGACAAGGTTTGTGTTTCTTTGTGAGGTCACACAAAGTTGGTTTTAGCATGTCGCTTGTAAACGAAATATTCTCCTTGCCGTACCACTGCTGCATTTCCATCTTAGTTGAGCTGGAAGTAGGAGTTTTGTTTTCCTTTTTATTGTGATAGTGCACACTGCACATTATCTATAACAATCATACTGACAGGTGGAAAATTTAGTATTAATTGCTCGTTTATCCATTTTTCATAATTTTCTTTATTTTTAATTATGTGATATTCCCCCGTTGTCTGGTGCTACTTCCCTATTGCAAAATAATTAGGGATAAAATTGTTTTCGCCTCCTGCGTGAATTTCTATTAACCGCTCGGCTCTCAAGACTTCGATGTTAAGAGCCGCCGAAATCTCTTCACTCACTATTTTTAACTGCTTACCTTTGCCACAGGTGCTAGTAGTCGGTTGGAAGACATGTCACTCAGCAATTTTTTTTTTACATGCGATGACAAAATGTACGACTCATCCATGTAAATAATTATGTGTTTCTCATTTCTATATCGCCGCATACTCTTGAGATATTATATACGATTTTGCCAAATATCTAATTTTTCTATAAAAAACAGGCGATGAGATGAATTTTTTTGCTACCTAAATCCTAGCTATTTTAAAGCAGTTATTAAAGTTGTACTACATCCTTGGTAATTAATGCCATCCTCTAACGTAAGTCTTAGCAGTTTCGACGACGGCACACGATTTTCAGTTACGTACAAAATTGTAAACAGTACNCATCCTCTAACGTAAGTCTTAGCAGTTTCGACGACGGCACACGATTTTCAGTTACGTACAAAATTGTAAACAGTACGTCGTACAACAGTTTCGTCGAAGGTATCAAGGTGGTATTTAGAATGTTGGTACAGTTTCTTGTTACGTGTTGAGAAATTCGTTCCTTCACCTGCTCATTCTGATTCGCTCCCCTCTGTAATTGTTTGTACTGTGGTACCACACACACCCGTCGCATTGGATGTTCTCAGCTGCGCTTTCTCAAGAGGAATGGATGGTCCCCTCAATCTCGCATCGTTTTCCATAAACTGCAAACNGCTGCGCTTTCTCAAGAGGAATGGATGGTCCCCTCAATCTCGCATCGTTTTCCATAAACTGCAAACATGGTAAACCATTTCTGGCGCCAGTGAGTGCAGTTTTTTACCTTTCACACNCGCATCGTTTTCCATAAACTGCAAACATGGTAAACCATTTCTGGCGCCAGTGAGTGCAGTTTTTTACCTTTCACACTGGACAAAACTGGTGGCATTTTAATGTACAATGAGTTACTTTACGGACTTCACTGTGTTGTCTCCTGCAGATTAAAGAATACTGACTCCAGAAGTGATATACTTCACACATACAAACAGTAAAGGAAAACGTGTCTAAGTAACGTGGACGTGCTCGCAATACCTACATACGTCTGCTTCAGACTCGACATAGGGAGNAAAGGAAAACGTGTCTAAGTAACGTGGACGTGCTCGCAATACCTACATACGTCTGCTTCAGACTCGACATAGGGACTACGTTTTCACAATGTATAGTGCTGTGGTGGTGTTAAGTGCGCCTTATCGCTCTGCAGTTTCGCCTCCCACCTCCANTACGTTTTCACAATGTATAGTGCTGTGGTGGTGTTAAGTGCGCCTTATCGCTCTGCAGTTTCGCCTCCCACCTCCATGACTCACACAGTTACATTCCATTTGTAATGTTCCGCCGGGCTCGGAGTTATATCGCGTATAGTGTATATGCTTCCATGCCCATGGAAATTATGATGAATCTGTGATTGTGTATTCTGGTTAATATTTAGTTAAAAACGTTTTAAGTACTAAAAATAAAAATATTTCTGTTAAATACACTCATATGCCAAAAAAAAATNATATTTAGTTAAAAACGTTTTAAGTACTAAAAATAAAAATATTTCTGTTAAATACACTCATATGCCAAAAAAAAATAGAATCTATCACTGTGAACGATTCGCGCGAGTACAGCGAAAATTGCTACACAGTATCGTTATAGGCNAAAAAAAAATAGAATCTATCACTGTGAACGATTCGCGCGAGTACAGCGAAAATTGCTACACAGTATCGTTATAGGCGTGTGTCCCATTTGCGTTTGATGCAGTTAGCTTGCACGGATGTTTCCGTGCTACGGGTGGTACACAACAATACTAAGTGCACCCTGCAAGTGTTGGTCATATGCACTACATGCTCGGTGTGGTACAATATTTTGTTTCTCTATGTATACCTACGAGCATGTCCTAGGTCCGCACCTCTTTACGTGCCCCTGCAATGTTACCATCTGGGTGATAATTTTTTTTTTTGCAAATGAGTGTATTTATGACTGACGGAATGAGATAAAACATGAATAAAACACAACGAATGGGCAACATGCACATTTTTTGTTGGCACTTGGTTTTAATTCATTTATGTTTTAGAAATGTATTTACCAAATATCACGATTTAAAAGTTAGTTTGGAAATAGTTATGATTGAATGAAAGTTTTACGTTTGAAACACCCGCCAAAACGCGTCAGTCTCGCCTGCTCAATCTGTGACGTCTCAAGTTTGTTACAACTTCGGCCGCCGCATTGTTTACTTCAGCGGTGATGCGTATTTGGTTAAACAGATATTGTTTGAAGTAATGAAAAAAGAATATAAACAGCCAAGTATACCAAAATCATCGAAATGATTTATTGTACCGCAGTGTACTAGTACACATCGCTAAACACCTGATAACAAATGTGTTAGTTACAAAAAACTAAACAAACAGGAAGTCGTGGTTTAACGCAGTTAGGCGAAACATTGAAGATGTTTATCCAAAATTAGTTCTTTCTGTTCTCGAAGACCATTTAGAAGTACGTAATTATATTTATTGAGTTTGTGTTCCCCTTACGTAGGCCTTTTTAACACTGAACTTCTTAATATCTACTATTTACGTAGGACCTAACTTTCATTACGGTACTANGCCTTTTTAACACTGAACTTCTTAATATCTACTATTTACGTAGGACCTAACTTTCATTACGGTACTATGGTATTGTTTAATATGCACCACAACGCTTTTAGAAGTTCGTATGTGATGTAGACGTGAGCATAAAACAATATGTAAACGTATTTCATAATAGTAAATGCAGATAAATATGTTTACAAAATATTTAGCCACGAAATGTAATTTTTACATTTTGTAAGTTTATACATTCCAAGGTAGGCCTAACATACAAAATATGGTATAGATATATTATATTATTGGAATATTTTTTCTAACATTCCTTTTAGGAGCACAGCTATCATATTATGGTTATATTCACATTGTATGCCTAAATAATAACATGTGACAATGTTAAGCCATGAAAATTAAACATTAAAATATATGGGTGGGGCTCAAGAGTCACTCTTACAAAAATTTGGGTTTATATTATAAAGTTTATTTCAAACAGAGCAGGTTTGCCGGCCGGCAGCGCGGCGTTCTGCCCGCCACCAGCCCGCAGCTGCTCGAGAAGTCGAGCGGCGTCGNTGCCGGCCGGCAGCGCGGCGTTCTGCCCGCCACCAGCCCGCAGCTGCTCGAGAAGTCGAGCGGCGTCGTATAGTGAGTGACTAGCGTGCTAGCTTTAGGCCTACTGTCACCATACTGCTCGTNAGCGCGGCGTTCTGCCCGCCACCAGCCCGCAGCTGCTCGAGAAGTCGAGCGGCGTCGCGTAGTGAGTGACTAGCGTGCTAGCTTTAGGCCTACTGTCACCATACTGCTCCTTATCTGACATTTATACAGCGAAATAAGTGTTTTATGAATACTGAAACGTGGTTTAGAATCCGGAAATATTTGCAACCTTCTTTCTCAACAGAACACTACGTTTCATTTCTAAATAATGTAGTTAATTTATCACGGACATCAAGCATGGCGCGCGACAACACAGTATAATCTCTGCAGTCGTCTTCATTACAGTTTTGTTGTTCTTGTGAACGTAATACCTATTCCATATTTTAATTTCCAACTTTCAACCTTAGCAATCGCAAACATAAACGTAAATCAATAAAACCTACAAACAACTACGTTTTAACATTTGATGAAGGCCTAGTCGCTTTGAAGATCACGTTCTTCCCTTTGTAATTTTACACCTCTTATTTTAGGTTACACAAAACAATGNATTTATCACGGACATCAAGCATGGCGCGCGACAACACAGTATAATCTCTGCAGTCGTCTTCATTACAGTTTTGTTATTCTTGTGAACGTAATACCTATTCCATATTTTAATTTCCAACTTTGAATCTTAGCAATCTCAAGCATAAACACAGATAATAATAATAATAATACGTAAATATATAAAACGAACAAACAAATACGTTTTAACATGTGATGTAGGCCTAGTCGCTTTGAAGATCACGTTCTTCCCTTTGTAATTTTACACCTCTTATTTTAGGTTACACAAAACAATGNAGGCCTAGTCGCTTTGAAGATCACGTTCTTCCCTTTGTAATTTTACACCTCTTATTTTAGGTTACACAAAACAATGGTAATATAAGTAATCAAGTAGCATATCGGCATACACTCGTGGCAAATTGTTCGATTGCGCTTTCACAAAGTTGCCTTCCATTTTAGTGCTACGTGTTTTCAATGTGCTGCAGCCGGCCGCCTACGTATCACTAGTGACGTCAAACCAATGAGAGAGCGTTCCGCATTCACGTGACAGCGACCGCAAAAGTTACTGATTTAATACTAAAATAACTTTGTCAAAACCGATTTTATGCAAAATAATGCTAATTTTTATTTTCGTACGCATATACAAATGTGTTCGTATCATTTTCAACAATTTTGACAAAATTTGCATGTTCCCCATTGGTTATTAAATTCTGAACCTNACAAATGTGTTCGTATCATTTTCAACAATTTTGACAAAATTTGCATGTTCCCCATTGGTTATTAAATTCTGAACCTTAAAGTAACATTTGTCAACTAGTGCTACCTAATTTTAATGCAAATCCTAATACGGGAAACATGTTACGTGCATTGGATATTTAATCACATGTGGGACCCAGTTCATCGATGGATAGGAGACACCATAACAATGGAAAATGTTAATGTAATCATGTGGCCTGCTTGGTATTGTTCCCGGGTTAAAACAATGCACTACTTGGCGTCACTCCACCTCTTTAGTATAATTTGTCCTTCCCAAGGTGGCAGCATACATAAATATTACCAGTGGCACAATCAAAGGCGGTGGCTGACTTATCGGATCACAATATCACTAGTAGTAACAAATGATAGCCCAATGGTTGTATAGGAATACCGTGAACCGACAAGCCAGCCGCTGGCATTGTTTATATCTGCTGCCACCTTGGAGTGGACCAAGTGTACGCATGCCATGGGTTATTCCTGTTCGTCCTCCTTTCAAGAGCAGTTCATACTATACTGTGAGTTAGACGTGATAAGGAATTACTCTAACCAGGAAATGGCAGACATGCATTAGATACGTGCGATTGCGGAATGTAATGCAGCACAAGCAAGACGTATTTATGCGGATTCGTTTCCGTAATAGATTCCGTAGATGACATGAACGCCACCGATATGCACTCTCATTTGAAATACGAGTAACAGTTGGAGAGGCCACACTACGCCACTCCCCCCACCAGAGTGATGTGAACATTAATCTGGTTAAGCCAGCGCCAAATGAAAGAAATATGCCCTGCCCCCTCTACTAGTATTTTCTCCACCCACTAATAAAGAACATTGTTTCCACCTATCTGTCTCCTGTAGCATATTATGATAATGCATGCAACAAATTTTATTTCTTTCCTGTCGAAAGGGCTTCTACGGTGCCTATACAGGTTTTTCCCTCTCTTTTCTTAGAATAGTAGTTTAGCCCTAAGTACACTCTGGGATGTTGTCATGGCCGAAACCTGGTAATGACCGCCCAATCCCTCGCTGCCGCGATGCATGTTTCCTTGCATGATTCCCTTCCCTAGTAGTCGTATGGGGCTTANTGACCGCCCAATCCCTCGCTGCCGCGATGCATGTTTCCTTGCATGATTCCCTTCCCTAGTAGTCGTATGGGGCTTAGTCCTGAGACGCAAATAACTCCCTCCTTACCGCGGGCTCACACACAACACTTAGTTTTAGAGTAGCGTAGAAGGAAAAAAACCAGCTGGTGTTCGAACTTTTAATCTCGANGGCTCACACACAACACTTAGTTTTAGAGTAGCGTAGAAGGAAAAAAACCAGCTGGTGTTCGAACTTTTAATCTCGAATAGCGGATTTTGCAGCAAGCAGAAGGAAATGCTGGTTCTAGTACCCGAATAATATCATCAGTAGAGAGCGTTGGACATGCTACAGTTTGGAAAGTTATGCCAAAGCAGATACTTTATCTGTGCCATGTTCAACCACTATAAGCACTAAAAAAGATGATTTTTTTTTCAAACAGTAAATTTCTGTATTTGGTTTTAGCAGACGGCTATCGCTGTTCCGTCTTTTCTGCCTATAGTATTATTTGCCGACGAAGTTGTATTTACCATAGATGGACTCATCAATGTCCATAGTAATAAACATTGGGTTGATGAAAATCCACGTTTTATTCGTTAATAATGACACTAAAAATTCTGAGTCAATGTACGGGCAAGAATAATTAGCGAAAATCTACAGAAATCGGACCTGTTTTTCTTGTTGGGAGATGAACAGGCCAATCTTGCTTACGTAAATTTCCTCAAAAACCATTGTATTAAATACGCACGAGTCGAAGTTGTGCGTTGCTTGCGGCTTATGCACGATGGTGCACCGCCACAGATTGGCCGTATAGCAAGACATTTCTTGAAAGGAATATTTCCGAATAAATGGATATGCCATGCAGATCCTATTGGCTGGCATTCACCTTCTCCAGACTGATATACATTGGATTTTTATTTGTACGGCTGGTTGGAAAAATTATTGTCTATGCAGCACCCATTTTCTCTATCGCTAGCGTTTCCAAGAAGGCTGTCAACTTATTCTACAAACATCAGGTTTTTTTTTAAACAAGACGACAGTCTACGACATGATGCCTGCNGCTGTCAACTTATTCTACAAACATCAGGTTTTTTTTTAAACAAGACGACAGTCTACGACATGATGCCTGCATTCGGGCATTCAGACTGGAAGTGGTCATTTTGAGCACCTCATATGACAATAAACAGCACCATATGTTGCAGAATAAGTGGGAAACAAGGTAAGTCAAATAGGCAACATATTTATATGAATNGACAATAAACAGCACCATATGTTGCAGAATAAGTGGGAAACAAGGTAAGTCAAATAGGCAACATATTTATATGAACTTTTTTTCATTATTCTCGTCTCTCGTGTCCACCGGTGAAATGGGTACCACATGTTATGATGCATCCAAAAAATACCATCGCTCACTTACATGTGGTATTATGCTTGTAAGTAGCTCCAAGTTATTCTCAGAGCTTCTAATTTTTTTTTTACATGTCTGTTGCATATCGCTTGAGGGCTGCATGCGACATTTGTACTTTTAATTCAGCAGAATGACTTATGTTTTGTACTGCATTAATTGTGTAACTCTAATGTATTTTGTAGTACATTATCTTATTCTGTATTTGATTTAGATGTTCTTCCATATGTTGCATAGTGTGGACTGAAAAAATAATAACATACACGTTTCTGTTTTGTGACGTTAGCTTTCCTATACCTTTCTCGGTCCTGGTTTACAGCGGGAAGAGCACATTGACAAACAAGTTGTAGCCCAGTGAAGTTAGAAATCAAACACACCGATCTGTTTTGGTATTGTTTCTCCAGAAGCTGAATGTCGGTTCGCTATTGCGAATCGCACTTTTATCAACTTACCGACAACACGCGATCTGGTCAACTCCTTTTTTGTGCTGATACTCGACCTATCAGGGGGCCGCAGTGGTGTAGGAGTGAGACTACTCGCCTCCCACCTAGGCGAACTGGGTTCGATTCCCGGCGGGGTCGTTCCTGGATTTTCGTATTTGGAAATCATGCCACACGATGCCGCTGGTCGGTGGGTTTTCTCGGGGATCTCCCGTTTACCCCGCCCTTTAATTCCGGCACTGCTCCTTACTCACCTCGCTTCACCCTCATCGGGTCTTAAGAACTCGATGTTAAGAGCCTCCAAAACCTCTTCCCTTCGACCCATCAGTCGACGCTGTCAGGTGCGANGGGTCTTAAGAACTCGATGTTAAGAGCCTCCAAAACCTCTTCCCTTCGACCCATCAGTCGACGCTGTCAGGTGCGATAGAATAATTAATGTAATCGGAGAAGAAACCGTGGCCCCGTGATTAAGCAAGCCGTCCCCGACCTCCCAGGATAACTCATAGGCAGCGAGTGCGAGAAACAACAGAATTCCTAAGACCGCGGCTCCACAACGCGGCAAGACGTCCTGGCCAATCAGGCGCTCCCAGTACTAACAATACCGAACATACTTGTCGGTTGTGGCCCGTATATCGCACCTCAGTTAGATTTCAGTATTTTTACAGTAATATAATACTCTACATACATGTCAAACAGTACAATTAGTACTTATCAAATTAATTTTCAATGTCTCAGTAATTCAGGTTTGCCCCGCTTTCTGGGAGATNAAACAGTACAATTAGTACTTATCAAATTAATTTTCAATGTCTCAGTAATTCAGGTTTGCCCCGCTTTCTGGGAGATTAGATTCTCTCCCCCATGCGTAACTGAGAAAGATGACTTATTTTGTCTGTTTCAAGAATGTCGCAGAAAATGACCCCATTAAAAGGGAGTGGGTTGCACCCATGGTGCTATACATTATGGACCTTGCATGCTTTCCTAATTCTCTTTAATACAACANAAAAGGGAGTGGGTTGCACCCATGGTGCTATACATTATGGACCTTGCATGCTTTCCTAATTCTCTTTAATACAACATATTAAAATTTATACTACACGCTTAACATGATTCCCAAAACATACATTACATTATGCTAATCAGTAAGAATAAATGGAAATTTCAACTAAGATTTCATGAAAATTCAAACAAAAATTATATTTAAATGTTATAACTCATTTACTACAGATAGCTATGACTCAAAATGGCTTGTCGCAGTTTCAATGTGTAAAAATTTTTTTTAAACAGAATTGGCAAAGGATTAAAAAAAAAAAAAAGTTATAAAACTTTATATTCAACGGGTTTGTATAATACTTCAAGATGTTTTTTATGTCGCTTCGCAGTGGTACTTCTGTCACCGACACTTCTACAATCTAACTTAATGGGCCTATTTCACAGCAAGAGGCTTTTTGACAAAATGAATGACTTAGCCGCGGATGAAAACCGGCTAGTCTCGAGAGTGAAATTTGATGATCGAAGATCCGTAGTATTACAGCCCCTTACATACAATGGTCTTCAGTGGTTGTCACTGTGTAGCAATTAATCTTCTTCAAGGAAGAAAATGGTGTTCCTTCTGAGCGATTTAAACTATAGGCGAATACTGTGTATAAATGTTTCAATAATACCATTACTCAAAAATATCTTCCTTCGAACATCAATTTCCCTTTTAGTTCCTTGAAAGATAAATACTAAATTCGTAATAGTAAACCTATATATATATATATAANAACATCAATTTCCCTTTTAGTTCCTTGAAAGATAAATACTAAATTCGTAATAGTAAACCTATATATATATATATAAAACAATGTTGTGTCCGTTTGTTTGGCGGGTACAACTCCCGAAAAAACACACCAATTTTCNTATATATATATATATAAAACAATGTTGTGTCCGTTTGTTTGGCGGGTACAACTCCCGAAAAAACACACCAATTTTCATTGTTTTTTATAAACCTTCCTTTCCTTCCCACGAGTGTTTGTACACCATTCTTTTTTATCTGTATTACCTGCAAAGGTACTAAAATCTGCAAAAAGCTAATTTTTACCATACTTCCGTGCCAGGAAGTGCCTATGTTGACAGCTGTCTGTTTGCACATTTCAGTTTGTTGTTCTCAATGTTTATATATATATATATATATATATACACATATACTTATTTCAATTAATTTCACAGAATGAATAGCACCAAAATCTTTTATGCCACAGCAACGCGTGGCCATGTAAGCTAGTAGGACATAACTAGTTGTAATCAGAATATTACATGAATCTCTCCAACATCCAAAAAAATTCCTTTTTCAATCTGCCGTATCTTAAAACATACTACCTGGATACGACCGAAACTAGGATATAGACCATTCACGGTAAAGTGAGCACTTTTGAAAGCACTCTCATTTGGAATAATAGAGGTGAGGTCTCTCTTGCGTGACTAATGGTTTAAATGAGTGTTGTTTTGTGGCAAGCGANCTTTTTCAATCTGCCGTATCTTAAAACATACTACCTGGATACGACCGAAACTAGGATATAGACCATTCACGGTAAATGAGCACTTTTGAAAGCACTCTCATTTGGAATAATAGAGGTGAGGTCTCTCTTGCGTGACTAATGGTTTAAATGAGTGTTGTTTTGTGGCAAGCAAAGGAACGCAGTCTTTACAAGTCGCGTAATGTGTATCGCACTTGACGCATTGTATTCATTTGTGAGGTTGGTCCTTGTGATCATTCGTTCTTTCTCATGTTGGCATGCATTCTAGCTTTAACTAAACTTCTTGGCGTGATAGAAACACTGAGGTCGCTATTATGGACTGTGGCTCCGGTGAGTATTTTTTTTTGCATTTTGTGACTCGTTCGAGCACCATGCTCGTGATGTACTTGCGTATATGCCAGTCCTTTATTGTTTGTTACGTGACTGAGTTTTCATGTAGAGGGCGGTTTCATATCTTTTACAATCGGTTTCCCCGACCCTCGCGTTAGGTGGACGGTGTTTATTGTTTTATCGCGTACATGATTTAATGTAACCTGCGACTACGTATATCTTGTTATCGATGCAATTGTATGACCCTTTATTTTTTCAATATATGTGCAGTTGTTAGGGATTACCCATGATAACGATGATTCGGGCCGCCGGCCCTTGTGTTGGACTGATTGTGTCCGTTTATAATTCTATATATGTATTTTACCAACACCCACGACTATGTACATCATTCATGGAGTACATTTTTAGATATCTTCCTTTTTCTCATATAATTGTTTGTTGTATGTTTCCCATGTAAATGTTTATTTATGTATATATTTTCACGCACACACACACACACACACACATATATATATATATATATATATATATATATATATATATATCTACAGCCTGGTTGTCAGTGGGCGAAGGGAGGCCAGATGTCGCTGAGGGGGATCGGAGTTGATAAACACCTGTGGTAGCAGACGACAAGGGCGGTGGTTGGCGATTTTCAAGTGCATGCAAATCGATGCATAAGTGTGTTCTATTTCAGATCCTACACCCCTACATGCAATGGTAACTTTTGAACGCACTTGCATGTATAATTTTTTTTTTTNTGTTCTATTTCAGATCCTACACCCCTACATGCAATGGTAACTTTTGAACGCACTTGCATGTATAATTTTTTTTTTTTTTACATACGTTGATGGGGTTTACATGATCCCGAACTCCAAAGGTTTGGAAATGCTGACCAACTATGTNTTTTTTTTTTTACATACGTTGATGGGGTTTACATGATCCCGAACTCCAAAGGTTTGGAAATGCTGACCAACTATGTGCATAATAGTTCTTAAGGCCTACTTGTCCTTATCTCCTTGACTGCAGTCGGAAATTATGTCTGAGATATGAATTAGGTGGTCGTAGCTTCAGTGGGTGGGAACTAGTCTAGCATATTATACATACTTAAAGAGGAGAGAAGTGTATTAACTCCGGTAAGTGCCGTCTAGATTGTAAATGTTCCCGCATTTTTGTTAAGATTACAACTGTAGCATGGTTTATTCGAAACATGATGTTGGACTCCGTTCCAGAAATATTGGTAACNGTTAAGATTACAACTGTAGCATGGTTTATTCGAAACATGATGTTGGACTCCGTTCCAGAAATATTGGTAACATTCACCCAATTGAATCCACCGATTTATCGAACCTACTATCTATAGCTGTTTTTATGACTAGATAAGACGAATTTAGTTTGACGCATGATGGGTACATGAGAAAGGCATTGCGCTGTTTTCACACCCTGCTATAGTTGTCCTGGGCAGGCAGCCAGCCAGCCAGGGCATTCAGGTGACAACGAAACCTCCGGGGTAACACCGTCGGTGCAGTCCCGACGCGATAGGACACACGGGGAAGAACCGAAGTCGAGATGAAAGAGGGTAAGTCCCGAGAAATAGCTGATATGCGGCCATCGACGAAAGAATCAGGGGAGCCCCCTACGAGAATTAATGCAGACACAGCTCACAGGAATCTCTGAGATGTTCTCCCGCACCCTCTGTACACCTAGTTAGGGGATCACAAGCAGCTGACGAGACCAGAAATCCTGCACATAAATAGGCGAGGTACAGAGGGGATTTCCCGATTTCTCTCTCGAGGAACTGCTGACAGCTAACTTGAATATAGCGGGACACGAGTTAAATTCAGGCGTAGCCGAGGCAGAGGGTCAGTAGTTATCAGTTGTTCGCAGTCAGTTGTTCGGAGTCAGTTGTTCGGAGTTGTTCAGATGCATCGAGAGGCGACGGACAAGCATCAGTCAGTCAGGCAGACATATCGCACACAGAGAGGTGGCAGTCGTGTGAGGCAGTCGAGGCCGGATTCGAATCCCGGCAGAGTCAGTTATAACCAGCCGAGAAAGGAGTTGTTCGGCGGTACAGCCGCGAGACGAGAATAGTGCCGAGAACTTGAGTAAATTCCCGGAAACGAGGGGCAGCCCCATACCGAGTGGCGCCATTACCCGAGAAGACGTAGTCGTGAGCCGGATGGCGACGAGGCAAGCAGTCAGTCAGTGCAGTATGTGCAGATTTCCGAGACAAACCAAGTAGAAATGTCGAGCACTAATNCGACGAGGCAAGCAGTCAGTCAGTGCAGTATGTGCAGATTTCCGAGACAAACCAAGTAGAAATGTCGAGCACTAATGATTACATTCCCGAAATAGTAATGGTTGGTGCCGAGGTGGGGAAGTCAGAAACGCGAGCCGGATCGTAGCGGACATCGACACAGACGAGGAGATGCGCTCTCCTACGATTAACGCCAACCGAGGTCGCAGACACACTCAAAGTCCCCGGGAAACCATCCAGGACTTCCGAGAGAGTCAGTCAAAGCCGAAGGAAGAAGCCAGCTTAGTACAGCACGCCAACGAAAGCCAGTCCGAGGGCCTGAAAGAGGACCACCCCAATCACCGGGCCTCAGCTACCAACGAAGACAACTCACCAAAAGACGCAGTCACGGATAAGTAGAGGAACGTCTCGATTCAAACAACCTTCCCCGACGAATATAATTCAGCCCACCAGCCTGTCAGGCCTAAGACTTGAAAAGGGGGGGGGAGGCTCAGTCTCGCCAGTGTGTGTAAATAACTATGTTATCTTCAGACAAATAAAATACTGGCGTTTAAACTAACGGAGAATACGANCTCGCCAGTGTGTGTAAATAACTATGTTATCTTCAGACAAATAAAATACTGGCGTTTAAACTAACGGAGAATACGAGTATTTGTTTACCCCTAACGCAACAACCACAGGTGCACTTAGTCTGCAACCAAGTAAATTAACTAAGTAACCTACTAGCCACCTATCTGTATAAATCAGGTGGCCTAGTAGCGACAAGTTGATATAGAGAAACTGATCTTATTTTATTTTAAATGGACCTTTGTAAGGGGTTATTTACTCATCAGAATAAGCCGACTGGAATATGACTACCCGAAAATTTTACATCCATGTTTCGCCTGCAAACATGTGTTCCTCGCCGATTATCAATCAATAAAAAAACGAAAGTCTCTACCACTATTCAAAAATTAAGGCACAGACTTCGATTTTCCTTTTCGACGGGATTTCACATAAATCATAGTTTTTTTTAAATTTAACATAGAACTGATAGATAATAATGCTTGTAATGGTTTTCAAATGTGTGGTGCTGATAAAGAAGGAAAGCACCCACAAATCACAGTAAATAGACAGAAGCGAAATGATGTGGCGGTCCTTTTGCTGTAGTCGAACTCATCCACTAATTGGCTGCGTGAAGTCTAATAAGCTGCCTAGGGTACGACTTGCATATACGAAAATTTCGCGAACTCATTCAGCCCCAGGTTACAATTAAAAAAAAAAACACTTGTGTTTTCTTACTACTTTCATGGATGTTGCAGAGATTATGTCTTACGCCCAAGAAAAGAGACTCGTCTATTACCTGGCCGTTGTTTTTCGTTAGCCTGGAGTCATCATAACAAATATAATACTTCTACGTAGGTAGCCTCGAATGGAAAAAAAATGCAATTGTTCCAGTATACATGATGACAGAATTCCAGATTACTTACTGGTCAAGAATAGCTGCATTTTTCCGGCATTGGCTGACTAGAATCGCCGTGATGTGGAAGGTTTGCTACTTGTTCGACTGGCGTAAAGGAAAAATTCATCTATAGGCGCTGGTTGACAAATGACATCATGCGATATTACTGCGGGGGGAGAACGCTTTTCTACTTCGTGTCGAGTGACTTAGCGATACGCGCGGGAATCCTATCATCTAAGTCTACTGCAAACAATGCATTGGCTTCTGCAATACTTTGGTAAAAATAGACTTTCAAGCCGCAACGCGGTGGCAGGATATATAATTATTTGTGGTTTTGCTAACGGCTTTGAGATTTTTTTACTGTAAATTTGTCCATTGAAATATCATTTAAATGCAATCGTAATATTAATTGTCCCTGCATTTGTACGAATTCAGTGGTGAACATAACATTTATTCATTTCGCAATATACACGGATTTTGTCTCCTTGAGAACAANATTTGTACGAATTCAGTGGTGAACATAACATTTATTCATTTCGCAATATACACGGATTTTGTCTCCTTGAGAACAAAATGTTTGAGAGGACCGACTGCAGAGAGAGAGAGAGAGAGAGAGAGAGAGCGCGGATAGAGATTTGTGCGGCTTTTAACACCGAGGTTTTGAGAGCCTATGAGTGTGAAGTGAGGTGAATAAGGAGCAGCGCCGGAATGAAGGGGCGTGGGAAACGGGAGATCCCCGAGTAAACTCGCTGACCAGGGGCATCGCCCGGCACTATTCCCACAGGTGAAAATCCAGAAGCGGCCTCGCTTGGAAATCCCGCTTCGCCTGGGTGGAAGGCGAGTAGTCTAACCACTACAACACCGTGGCCCCTTTCATTTCGTTTTCACGTAAATATCATAGTGATCGGTTTGAGGGTTTTAACTGCATTTAATGTGGTGAANGGCCCCTTTCATTTCGTTTTCACGTAAATATCATAGTGATCGGTTTGAGGGTTTTAACTGCATTTAATGTGGTGAGGAGAGTGCATTTATACGTACTATTTGTATAAACCGTTTTAATGATACCAAATGATCTTAAAGCTAAAATAAAGGACNGAGAGTGCATTTATACGTACTATTTGTATAAACCGTTTTAATGATACCAAATGATCTTAAAGCTAAAATAAAGAACATGCAATTTAAGTGACATGTATTTTCGATAAAGATAATAAATACTATATCTACCCCACTACAGTCACTAGTAGCTTGGTTGCACCATTGGTAAGGTAACGGCGTGGTTAAAATCCTGAACACCGCGAGTTATTTCTCCTTTTTTAAAATGACCGCGAATCAGTGGTTTTCCACTGTACTTACCTACCGAAAGTCTAGGTATAGGCTATTCACGGTAAAGTGAGCACTTCTTGAAGCCCTCTCATTTGGAATAATAGTCAATAATTATATGTTATTGCTTCCTTAGACGTTAAATTTCGAGTCCAATGAAATANCCTCTCATTTGGAATAATAGTCAATAATTATATGTTATTGCTTCCTTAGACGTTAAATTTCGAGTCCAATGAAATTAATACAGCTTGTCTATTACTTACATGGCCAATATTTATTTTAAAAAGTGTCGGAATGATAAAAAACTGGCTGATAGGAAAAAAAGTAACTAGGGCCTCAGAAGTGTTCACTTTACCGAGAAAAGTCTATAGTTGTACGTCCTTACAGTAGTAACCTTTTATGCTGATGCTGTGTCTTTGGCACGTTTGTGTTGAAGGTGCAGCGAGACAGCATGGCTCCTAACGTCACCTCCCAGCATGACGAGGTCCTGTTGCCGTCACCGACCTGCACTAACGGCNAGCATGGCTCCTAACGTCACCTCCCAGCATGACGAGGTCCTGTTGCCGTCACCGACCTGCACTAACGGCAACGCAGGTAAGGTGGACAAGGAGCAGGACGTTGAGTGGAAGCCGAAGATCATCTGGGTGAACACCATCATCATCACAGCACTGCACCTGTTTGCTCTGTATTCCGTCATCTTCATTACGGAAGGCGTCAGTCCCTACACCTTCCTCTGGGGTGAGTTCCGATTTCAAGTCAAATACCACATTCCCGAGTCGAGNCGGAAGGCGTCAGTCCCTACACCTTCCTCTGGGGTGAGTTCCGATTTCAAGTCAAATACCACATTCCCGAGTCGAGTCATATCATTGCTGTACTTCCGAGATTTTCACAGGTTGTACTGTTAAGTCGGAGCACGGTACATTAAGGCTGTATACCCACGTGTACCCTCAACTAAGACACTTCATATAAATATACAATAACGCGAGACTCAAAAGATTTAAATGTGTGCATACTGCTATTACATATCAACGTCTTGTGTCACGCAAATAAACTGACATTTCGATAGCTTCCACTAGAGCTGTGTATCTCGAATCATGTGCATTACATCTCTTTGTGAAGTCAACACAACGAAATTAGTTCAAATCAACACCGAATCTAACCACAAGCAAGGTGCCACTATCTTTCTTCTTAAATTGACCTACAAAACGAATCGGTATTACTATGTTCTATAATGTTATAATCATGTATTTTTATAAATTAACCAAAAATATTATGTAATAAAAATTAGTAATGAAAACAAATTAAAAGGTNTTATAATCATGTATTTTTATAAATTAACCAAAAATATTATGTAATAAAAATTAGTAATGAAAACAAATTAAAAGGTATACTCAAAAATGCAGTACATCTTAGTTCTGTCAGCAATCTTGGCTGACATGTTGGATACAGGTGACCTTGACCTTNATACTCAAAAATGCAGTACATCTTAGTTCTGTCAGCAATCTTGGCTGACATGTTGGATACAGGTGACCTTGACCTTGTACTGATTTTTGGTCAAATTGCTCATATTTTGCGTGCAATTTCTCAAAAATTTGATATACGAGCTTACCTAGTAACTGGAAATATAAAATGCTGTGAGGTTTTTTGTATGATGGGACAAACTTCACGAAATCATGTCAAGGTTTTTTTTGGAAATGATTAAGCATTAAGTCGAATTCTGAGTTCTCACGTAGGCCTCACTTAATCAGCAAAAGAATTTTGTTCTTTTCCACGACACTTAAGATGATGCGAATGGGGAGTTTTCTTTATTTTCAATGAAGAATGTAGTAAGATTGAAATAATACTGAAAATTCCTACCATGTGAATAAAGCCATTTGTGTACCTCTAGTTTGGAATGCACTTAGTTATTTTAGTGTCTATAACTTCGCACACATTGTCAGTTCTTGTAATTTTAAATGGTGGTTAAAGAAGTTTGCCTAGAAACATGAAATTACTTTGCCATATGTGGCGCACCTGTAAATTTTCGTGCTCTACACCATTTAAAATAAAGAAACATATCTCTCTACTTTAAAATTTTGCAAATTTCATGTAATTTAGCCAAGGCAAGAGGACTGAAAAATTCACTTTGTTATCTGGCAGCACGCAAGACTTTACAGTTCCCTTGTAATAGAGGCGACGTACTTATTTAAACTGTCGCTGACACAGAGAAGAAGCATTTCCTTAATGACCTACCGAGTGGGATGGAGCAGTAGTAACTCACTGAACTCGCATTCGAGAGGACCCGGGTTCGATTCCCGGTCCGGCCATCCTGGTTTCGGTTTCCTATGGTTTCCCGAAATCACTCCAGGCGAATACTGGGATGAGTCACTAACTTCCTTCCCCAACCCTCTTCCCTGAGCAACTTGCTCCGTCTCTAATGACCTCGCTGTCTACGAGACGTTAAGCCCAACTACCTACCTTAATGACCTGGACTGCGCACGAGTTCTGTGTTGCGGTATTAGTTACAGGTTCAGTAGAACACAGGGCATGTCTAATGAACTATCGCCCAATGGCCAACTTAATTCTTAACCACATCTGCTTAAGTATCAGAAATATACAAAATCTACCGACCGGTTTTTAAACAGCATACTTTAAATGAGGCATTGACTTACTTTTAATTTGCCGTTGTCCTCTTTGAATGTACTCCAGTCAGTGTAATTTTTTATATTTGCAGTAAGGGGCAGTGGTTTTTTTCCAAAGATTGATTTTAAATTCGGTGCACTTCACTTGATCTGAGTTACTTAGCCTAAAGTAATTCAACATTGAAGTCACTTGGACTGAAATCTTTTGGCATATAATCATTTCACTTAAAAGTTATCAGACATAAAATTTACTTAGCGTAATAGCTATTCCGCCTAAACATCACTTGGCTTAAAAGTTTAAAAGTAGCTTGACCTAAAAATCGCCTTATATAGAAATTACTTGTCTCAAAAATTTACTATGCCTAAATGTCAATTGGCTTGAGTTACTTGACCATAAAGTCATTTTGCCTATAAGTCACTTGGTCTAAAAGTTACTTGAACCTAAAAGTCACTTCTACAATTAATATATCGCTGATGTCAATTGTTTTAAAAATCCTTTCGCCTAAGTCATTTGATTTAAAATTCACTTTACCTAGAAGTATAATCCATTCACGGTTACTTCAAACTTTTCTGTTCAGGACGAATTAAAGATGAAGGTCCTGCAATCTCCACGTCATGCAAACAAAGCATAACCGAGTCTAAAAAATTGCGGAGCAGGGACAATGTACCGAATTCATTCGTGCTCACTTAAGTAATATTTTTCCATGATAATTGTTTCTTATTAGGCATTACCATCACACCTATTTTTTTTAGCTATTTTTATTTATTTTGATTATAAATGAAACATTATTATTTATATATAAAATATAAGTAAAAGTTAAATTAAACCAAAAATTATGGATTTTTATGTTATATAACGTGGGGCGATATTTCAAAGGTTTGATTCAAAACGTACGAAGAAACTGCGAATGGACTATATCTAGGTCTAAACGACACTTAATCTAATATTGTTTGAGGCCAAGTGACTTCTAGGCCAAATGACGAGTAGTGTGTGCCCTTTATAAATGGCGATGAGTGTGTAGGGCGCCCAGCCAACAGTAAGGATGCGGCTTGTGATGCAGGTTTCTTCATCGGCGGCCTCAGCGGCTTCGGAGTGACGGCGGGTGCACACCGCCTGTGGACGCACCGCTCCTACAAGGCCAAGACGCCACTTAGGATCATACTCGTCCTCTGCTACTCCGTCGCCGGACAGGTGAGCCACTCGAACATTACCTACGCTGAAAGACACTTGAAATTTCAGACAGCAGTGTCGGTGTCCGCAGCGCACGGTAGAGAAATGGCGAGATGGTCTCTATGATTTAAGCACACTTGGCTACGCAATTGTTCACACTGACGCGCCTTCAACTGATCTGATGGATTCGTGTATTGCCGGTCACTTCTCTGCATCGCCTATGCGGTGAAGAATGTCGACGCATCTGGGTGCTTGATTGGGTATAAAGAGATTTTAATTAGGGTTTACATTTGATGCTACGCCATTGTAGAAGACATGGTGATTCATAGCGTCAGAGTTAATGCCTCCAGGCACAGACTATATGTTGCCTGGAAGGTTGAGGGTATTTCAATAATGTAGACTTTGGCTGTTACAATTTGAAGGACGAATATATTGTCTCCAGTTTAACACAAACAATCAACAGAAACACTTCCGAGGTGTGGTACTCTAAGTTTGGCTGCTCGTATTAACTGGGGCGACTTCGTAGTGGTGGGGCTTCTCTGGACGGTGTACTGTATACTTATCTCTGCTGCGGGTGCTGGTAAGCTGTCGTCTGGGGATGAGCTCCGGCGCGTTGGGCGGCCTTTGGAACAAGGCCCCCGTATATAGTCGGCAGCGGACTGCGTGTCGNCCGTATATAGTCGGCAGCGGACTGCGTGTCGAACTCGTTCTCACGTCTTCTCGCGATTCCTTGACACAACTCTTCCCTCGGCGCGGTGGTAATGAACTGAGTCCCACTTCTCAGGAAAAAAAGGGGTTTTTAATGCTTGCCAGCCTCCACCCTTAATTGTCGGCACGTGTCGCCTTTTGGGAGGAGGGAGTGAGGTGGTNGGGGGGGGGGGTGTTCTCGGCACCAATTATCAACTCATCAGCTATTTCTTCCGCGGTGCGTGTTTTCTGAATTCAAGCGAAATACACATGATTATTTGGTGATGTCCCGTGAAACCTCTGCGCTCTACAGAT
Source organism: Clitarchus hookeri (assembly GCA_002778355.1). Taxonomy (NCBI): domain Eukaryota; kingdom Metazoa; phylum Arthropoda; class Insecta; order Phasmatodea; family Phasmatidae; genus Clitarchus; species Clitarchus hookeri. The sequence continues at coordinate 21,202 of NQII01004875.1, forward strand.
CTCAAGGGCTGGCTAGATGTGCTGTTGCTTGGCTCTGCGATTTCTCCCGCTTTCCTACGTATGTACGTAGCACTATTAGGGTGCTCCGGCGATATGCCAGCTCTTACTCGGCACAACCTTGTCAAATGTAACTGCGATCCGTTCTGGCTGTTCACCTGCTTCGTGACACGTGCCAACTGGTAGCGCGCTCGCGAAGGGGGTCAGCGAGGCTTTTACTCAAAAGGCGTTACACGACACATTGTTAATTTACTGCATAAGTGAAGTAATAATCATATTCACATCATGAATAAGACACTTACGCGAAAACAATAACGAACACAGCAAAATGAGAATACTGACTGGCTGTTTTAATGGCTCGATAATTAAATACAGTTTCTGTATGGAACAGAACATTTTTTATTGTTACAGCGAATGTTACCAAAATGCAAATAGTGTAATAATTTATTGAGTGTAAATTTAGGTTACGTTATGTGAAATATTGCAGTAGCCAACGAGAGTGTTTAGTCAAATTTAAAAATGGATATAGGTATTTAATTTAAATATAGTTATATACAGTATATCAGCAGCACAATAATATATGTTAACATTGACTTATTATTTGCAGNATTTAATTTAAATATAGTTATATACAGTATATCAGCAGCACAATAATATATGTTAACATTGACTTATTATTTGCAGCCGCTATTACCTGACTTAAGTAAAATAAAGGTGGCATTTAGGGGTACGTAAATATTGCAAATTCTTTTCGAGGCAGGCTGGATTTCAAGACTGCATACTCTAGTGTTCCTTTTATGATTGGAGCACATTGTTATTGAGTTGCCCTGTTCAACTATTTAGCAAGTAAAAAAAACTGTAAGAATTAATGTGACCGTATATGCGTTAGCTTTAAATTATTATTTTCCGGAACGTGTTACCGTCATTGGCTACTTAAAACTGTTGTTGCCTGATTATGTAATCAACTTATAAATAATGGCTACTACCAAATTAATTCTTAAAATTTACGTACTTGTGGTGATATTTTACCATTTTCAGCCAAACTTTAAAAGGGCCGCGATGGTGTAGTGGTCAGACTACTTGCCTCCCACCTAGGTGAACTGGGTTCGCCCCCGGATTTTCGCATGTGGTTATTGTGCCGGACGATGCCTCTGGTCGGTGGGGTTTCTCGGGGATCTCCCGTTTCCGCCACCCTTGCATTCCAGCACTGCTCCATACTCACCCGCTTCACCCTCATCGGCTCTCAGGACCTCAATGTTAAGAGCCGCCCAATTATTTTCACATACTCACTCAGCCAAACGTTAACATCTCTAGCGAGCTTTCTGTCTCTTTTTTCACATATAAATAACATGAGTTCTGAAATATGGAACCCCTATCAGTTCTTTAAATGGTCCAGGATGNGTCTCTTTTTTCACATATAAATAACATGAGTTCTGAAATATGGAACCCCTATCAGTTCTTTAAATGGTCCAGGATCCAACACCAAACAAAGAAATGGAACTGAAATCCAATAATTGGACACTAATTCCTGGAAGCACTTTTGTTTAAGGACTTGAATCAATATCGACAACACTTTTCCACTCAGCAGATGCGGGTGAGTAAAAACTTTATTTGGTTTACTTGATTTTATTAAGTAATAGCACTGTATGTTTCAATACACGGATTGATGTTCGGAAGTATTAGTAAAAATAGAATAACTAAATTTAATTTTTAATAAAATTTTTACAAAGCTATGAAATACACACAGCTGTTACTTACAATATAAAANGAAACGGGTATGTAGGTTATCAAATTGTCACAGCTGTGACATTACATACGAAGCAAATATTTTTCTTCAATAGAATAACTATTCCAGGCAAAAGATTTGTTCTTGTTGGCCGGTNGTCTCTTTTTTCACATATAAATAACATGAGTTCTGAAATATGGAACCCCTATCAGTTCTTTAAATGGTCCAGGATGCAACACCAAACAAAGAAATGGAACTGAAATCCAATAATTGGACACCAATTCCTGGAAGCACTTTTGTTTAGGGACTTGAATCAATATCGACAACACTTTTCCACTCAGCAGATGCGGGTGAGTAAAAACTTTATTTGGTTTACTTGATTTTATTAAGTAATAGCACTGTATGTTTCAATACACGGATTGATGTTCGGAAGTATTAGTAAAAATAGAATAACTAAATTTAATTTTTAATAAAATTTTTACAAAGCTATGAAATACACACAGCTGTTACTTACAATATAAAATTACCTGTCTGATTGATCCCAGAATCAGGAACATGTATTCAATTGAACTAAGCCAGTGACTGAGATGGACAACAGTAGCAGTGAAAGCTCAAGTCGTGACACACAGTTTGCGGAGGTTGTCATTAGTGTATCGAATCTGACGGCACACTTTCTCTTGTGTTCATTGAACGATAATTTTTTCTTAAGTGCTNTTGTGTTCATTGAACGATAATTTTTTCTTAAGTGCTGCAACCAAATGCTTGGCAGTTACGACACACCATTAGAAATTTTCAGCAGGGATGTAGCGGAAGATGAGTTGGAGCAGGATTGTAAGAAACAACATACTACCTGTAAGAACGNGAAATTTTCAGCAGGGATGTAGCGGAAGATGAGTTGGAGCAGGATTGTAAGAAACAACATACTACCTGTAAGAACGCACGTCAACGTCGCAGAATAACTTTATTTGTACGAGAAGCGCCTAGTAGACTGACCACCTGTCCACCTCTAAAGTAGAATAGGTTGCGGATGTTCAGGCGTACAGCGAAGTACACTCACTGAGTCTTATGACGTAACGATATAAAGCCATCTCACTGTCCGTCAATGAGCACACTTTACTACATACTCTATGNCACTGAGTCTTATGACGTAACGATATAAAGCCATCTCACTGTCCGTCAATGAGCACACTTTACTACATACTCTATGCTTAAGTATCCAATAAGCTAACAATTTCGACAGTGGTCTACCTAAATGACTCACCTAGCACACTCCGATGATATCGAGATTCGAAATTACTCAAATTAAGTTTTAGTAAACAAGCAAAATGCTTAGACACGTTTCAAAACAGGAATATGTCCACATTACAAATTCTTAGTAACTGTCATGCAGATATATATTCATAATATAACAAAATTAATATACTGTTTTTCTTTGCAATAATCCAAATTTATTAAAAGAAATTTAGCGTAATGGTAGTAACGCTGTCATAAAATTTCTATGCAAAACTATTCCAGAAAAAAATGATATGAAACTCTCCTGAGCTGAATGTTTTTTTTATCCGTATTGATGAAATCCATGCATAAGTCTCCTACAGCACGAAAAATAATGCGAGGAATTCACATTACTCTTTAACTTGTTAGGAGCGAATTTCACGTTTTATCAAGGGACAAATGTCACTTAATTTGTAGGTTACTGGTATGCAACATTTGATTTGCTTTCAGGAAGACATATTTAACCGATTTTCAATTTTTTCCTTGTATATTTTGCTGNTGGTATGCAACATTTGATTTGCTTTCAGGAAGACATATTTAACCGATTTTCAATTTTTTCCTTGTATATTTTGCTGAAATCAGGCCCATTTTATTTTAATGTGTTCGTCCATTTAAAAAAAAAAACGTAACACAAAAAATATAAACATTTAAACACAACATTTGAAATTTATTTTATATACAAATGTATATANAAAAAAAAACGTAACACAAAAAATATAAACATTTAAACACAACATTTGAAATTTATTTTATATACAAATGTATATACAATTTCATAAAAAACAAAAACTAGCCTCTTAATTATCACAAGTGTGTACTGTGGATGCCAACGAGTTTACTATACAAGAAGAGTATTTCTGCTCNAACTAGCCTCTTAATTATCACAAGTGTGTACTGTGGATGCCAACGAGTTTACTATACAAGAAGAGTATTTCTGCTCAGATATTGGAATAGCTCTATATTAAGTAATCATTTAAACATGAACATACAACAAAATGGCATTACTGGCAAACCACTACATGTTTGGTCATCTCGCATAAAAATATTATATCACGCCTTTCTAAAATATCNAATGGCATTACTGGCAAACCACTACATGTTTGGTCATCTCGCATAAAAATATTATATCACGCCTTTCTAAAATATCCAAAATCCCAAGAAGCAAAGGGAAAATTTTCACAGGTATGTGGGAGCGTGGACGACAAATGTGGTAGAAGACTTGGTAAGTAAGACCGAAAAAAATCTTATATTTAAGAATATTTGTTCCGATATAATTAAGCTTGTGCGTATGAGATGTAAAATGATTATATACTGTACAGGTTGANATTTAAGAATATTTGTTCCGATATAATTAAGCTTGTGCGTATGAGATGTAAAATGATTATATACTGTACAGGTTGACTCAAAGTACCCACACACACACACACACACACACACACACACACACACACATATATATATATACACACACTCACACATGATGGTTCACAGCATCCGTATCACCCCTTTTTCTCGGAAACAATGCGACACCGGGGTTCACGAAAAAATTGTGATAACTATACCCTAAATGAATCATCAATTGGTAGTAATTCCAATCCCCCAAACATACCTCAGGTAGGAGTACAGGGGGTGCTTTTAATTTGAAAATGGGAACAGGGGTCGAATATGGTATCCTTGGATAGATCGTCTANGTAGGAGTACAGGGGGTGCTTTTAATTTGAAAATGGGAACAGGGGTCGAATATGGTATCCTTGGATAGATCGTCTAAAAGGAAACAACATTTACTAAGACAGTTGTTTTTTGACGTGCATAATTTACGCACAATTAAATAAATCATTTAAGCATATGGTTTGGACGTGCGTAGTTAACGTACAATTAAAANGTGCATAATTTACGCACAATTAAATAAATCATTTAAGCATATGGTTTGGACGTGCGTAGTTAACGTACAATTAAAATGAACGAAATCTATTGTATATTATTACTACAATAATAAGGAAATCAACGAAACATGTTGTTTTTCTGGCTTGAATGCCTAGTTTACGTACAATCAAAAGGCCATCGAGTGTGCTCTAATTACCGGTATGGTCTGAGAGAACCACTATAAAATGGGAACTGGGAACACTAATTCACACACATCACTCTTCATAAGTGATTGAAATATCGACCATCCTGTATCAGACACGACTCTGCTCTCCTTTTTACGTTCGCGGATGCTCGGCGGATCTCTGCACAGCTGAGAGATCCATATACTGCTCCAATGATGTATTTCATGTCTTCCCTCGTTGTTGGACGCACGCCGTAGGCGATGTCTTTAATTCTACCCCACGAACAGAAGTCATTTTGAGACAAGTCTGGAGAACGTGGGGCCAAGCTACAGGACCCCTTCGTCCCATCCACCGTCCGTGGAATAACATATCAGCAACTAGTCGAGTTCAAGGTGAAAAGTGAGCAGGACAGCCATCCTGTTGAAGTCATAATGTTTATCGTAGAGTGAGAGGGACATCTTCTATCAGCTGATACAAAATATTATCTATGAAGTCTGTATAAGNCATAATGTTTATCGTAGAGTGAGAGGGACATCTTCTATCAGCTGATACAAAATATTATCTATGAAGTCTGTATAAGCTGCACTATACAATTGCCCAGTAATAAGCATTATGTATGGTACCGTCACCATTACTCATGAATGTGGCCTCATCAGTCCACAAAATGCTGCAATGGAAAGCACGGTCCTTGCTCAGGTACCAGTTGCAGAAATCNGGCCTCATCAGTCCACAAAATGCTGCAATGGAAAGCACGGTCCTTGCTCAGGTACCAGTTGCAGAAATCAATGCGATTATGTAAGTCATTATTCCCAAGTTCTTGGTGCAGTTGTACATGGTACGTATGTAAACGATTATCAGCGAGAATTCTCCACACTNGTCATTATTCCCAAGTTCTTGGTGCAGTTGTACATGGTACGTATGTAAACGATTATCAGCGAGAATTCTCCACACTGTAGTTTGAGACAATATTGAGTCGCGGGCAAATCTCCGTGCAGAACATGAGGATTACCTATCATGGCAGCAAGTACATCAACAGCCTTGTCGTTTCTCACAGGTCGTCTGATGCGACAACGTTTGTTGTGTGTAGGTTGCACTAGTCCGGTTGTGCGCACGTGACATGCAATACGCTGGAAGACATTGTACGACTGATAGTCACGCTGTGGGTATCTGTCTGCGTACAAACGAGCAGCNGACATGCAATACGCTGGAAGACATTGTACGACTGATAGTCACGCTGTGGGTATCTGTCTGCGTACAAACGAGCAGCTCCGCAGTTCCGACGACATTACCCTAGTACCATTAGCATGTCATATGCTGATGTTTGTAAAGGGCATTCCATTCAGGTAGCAACAACACAGACAGACAATGCCTGACACTGAAACAACACACACGATTAATGGTTGTAATGTAAACCGAATGACTGCCTGAATCAACGTACTTTTGATTGTCAATTAACTTGCATGCAAAACCTGCAGTTCCTGTAATTGGTAGATGGCGTATCAGCTTGCTGTATATTGCTGTATTATTCTCCGCGTTTGCTCGGAAACAGTCTAATACCTACTGCACGAATCCATGCTGTAAGGCACACAGGTCACTGCTAGTATCAAAGCGAGCCTCGCACTCAAACCGGAAATACTGTAATGACACACATTGTTTATCTGATGTGCATAGTTTGCGCACAACCAATAATAAGTGGATAAACGTAACTGTTATTATTTGACTGTTTCCGAACAAACGTGGAGAATAAGGCAGCACTAAGAAATAAGCAGATAAGCCATGTACCATTTACAAGAACTGCAGGTTTTGCATGCAAGTTAACTGATAATCGAAAGTACGTTAATTCAGACAGTCATTGGTTTTACATGGCATAAAAGTCAGAATCAGAGCAGCATGTGGATCTCTAATCAGTGCTGAGGTACGTCAAGTAACTGCGAAAGTCAGATCGAGAACAGAGTCGTGTCTTATACAGCATGATCGACATTAAGAACACTTATGAAGAGTGCTGTGTGCGAATGAGTGTTTCCAGTTCCCAGTTCACGGTAGTTATCTCACACTAAACCGGTATTTACAGTACACCCGACGTCCTTTTGATTGTACGTAAATTAGGCATGCACGCCAGAAACACGACAAGTTTCGGTGATTTCCGTTTGATTGAAGTAAGAAAAACTCTCTGTCGATCAATTTTCATTGTGCTTAAACTACGCACGTCACAAACCATATGCTTAAATGAATTATTTCATTGTGCGTAAATTATGCACATAAGAACAAAAGTGTCTTAGTAAATGTTGCTTTCTTTTAGACGATCTATCCAACGATACCTTATACCACCCACATTTACATTTTCAATATCAAAGCTCTCCCCCAATCCCCCTACTCTGGGTATGTTCGGTGGAATGGGATTACTACCAATCGATGCTTCATATAGGGTATAATTATCAACATTTTGTCGCGAACTCCTGGTGTCATGTTGTTTCCAATAACTAGGGGTTATACGGGTGCTGTGAATCACCCATATATATAATATATATGTATGAGTGTAGAACGTCATGGCTAGGCTTATGAACAAAAAACTTCTAGAGAGAAAAATAACCCCTTAAAAATTTCACACGCTCTGAAAAGACGCTATGTTGAGATGTTTTGTAATTTTTGTTTGTATTGTTTAGTGTTGTTGCACTTCTTTATTTCTTTGGACAAAACCTGTAGATTTTTATAGCAAGTACACATTTAATTGGTAATGTTCTGTGAAAAAGTTTTGGATGAGAAATGCTGGTTTAAAATATATGATTACATTCTGCGAACAAATATTAAAACCCAAAAATAAATAAAAATAATTTGTATTTANGCTGGTTTAAAATATATGATTACATTCTGCGAACAAATATTAAAACCCAAAAATAAATAAAAATAATTTGTATTTAATTATTTTAGCAAAAAACGCAAAAAAAAGAAAAAAAAAAACTTGCAAAACCAAGCATTTTCTATGCAAAATATCAGTAGCAAAATTTTTCTCCACGAAGTGTGATTTTTGTCCATAAATATCTGCGCCTGAAATAATAGTTGAATTCCTCCCATAACTTCAATCAGAAGTGTTTTTCCTGATGTACGTTATGCTTACTGTAGTGTTTCTGAAAGAGTCGTCACATCTTTGTTCCTTGTTCCAGAACACGATGTTCGACTGGGTGAGGGACCACCGGGTACACCATAAGTTCAGCGAGACGGATGCTGACCCTCACAACTCCAAAAGGGGCTTCTTCTTTGCGCACGTCGGCTGGCTCATGCAGAAGAAGCACCCAGAGGTCATCCGCAAAGGACGACAGATCGATATGTCTGACGTCCTGTCTGATCCTGTTATCATCTTCCACAACAAGTAACACTTTATTTCGCCTTTTACTATAGAACTGGAAACATTTTAGATAAGAAAGAATGGCCAGTATCAGATTAAATGTTAGGTTACATTAAATATGCCTGGGCAACCGTCAATGTAATAAAACGTAATATATGGATTTTGCAGTAGACACTTATAAAAATCGCTTAGGGAGTATCTGCATAGTTTCATGAGGGATAGGTCTTAATTAAAAAAAAAACTAAGTTTAATCTCTTGATTTATTTACAATGTTATGTAAAATACATCGGCTGTTATTTACAAAATACAACTGCCTATGCTTACTGTTAAAACATTCTACTTTTGATGATCACTATTATAATTTATATCCTAATCACTTTCTTTATACTTCATACAGTCTGTTAATATCCACTCATTCCTAATTACAAATATACAGTCAAAGGCATACATTCACATTATTCCAAATGTACATCACTCCCTAAAGAAGTCCCACGTCACTCCCTAAACAAGTCCCACGTGTCTCCCTAAACAAGTCCCACATCACTCTGTAAACAAGTCCCACGTCACTCTCTAAACAAGTCCCACGTCACTCTCTAAACAAGTCCCACGTCACTTCCTAAACAAGTCCCACATCACTCTCTAAACAAGTCCCACGTCACTCCCTAAACAAGTCCCACGTCACTCCCTAAACAAGTCCCACGTCACTCCCTAAACAAGTCCCAAGTCACTTCCTAAACAAGTCCCACGTGTCTCCCTAAACAAGTCCCACGTCACTCTCTAAACAAATCCCACGTCACTCCCTAAACAAGTCCCACGTCACTCCCTAAACAAGTCCCATGTCACTCCCTAAACAAGTTCCACATCACTCCCTAAACAAGTCCCACTATCTTACAGTCCAGCCGGTCAGTGTCAGTCACTGCTATCCTTATAAAGGCTGTTCACGGTAAAGTGAGTACTTTCAAGGCCCTAGTTACATTTTCTTTCAGCCATTTTTTTAATACTTTAATCACCTTTTTAAATATGCATTGCCATGTGAGTAATAAAAACAGTGTTTATATTCCATCGCACTCGAAAGTTTAGGTTTAAGGCTAAAATCAAATATGTTTATTAGCTATTATTCCAGATGAGAGGGCTTTCAAAATTGCTCACTTTACCATGAATAGCCTACAGTCGCAAATTGCACTCGCCGGCCACTACGCCGACGCCCGTCGTTTTTCAACTTTCCTAAATTGTGATGCACAAAGGCCAGTCAAAAATGTCAACACAGAGGCACGCCGAAGCTTTTATAGCTGAGATGACCTGACCCGAAGGTACTTATCATTTCATTCGCGCCGATGGAGGCGATAACCAGGAAATTTGCCCAAAGATCCCAAGTCATTGCCTCTTACGCCATACAGGAGTGGCGTCTATCCCGTTAGCGATAACGAGGTNATTTGCCCAAAGATCCCAAGTCATTGCCTCTTACGCCATACAGGAGTGGCGTCTATCCCGTTAGCGATAACGAGGTAGGAATGTCTTCTGCCATGTTAGCGATAACGAGGCAGGAATGTCATCTGCCACGTTAGCGATAACGAGGCAGGAGTGGTGGGATCCCCATACCGNGTTAGCGATAACGAGGCAGGAATGTCATCTGCCACGTTAGCGATAACGAGGCAGGAGTGGTGGGATCCCCATACCGCCCCACCTCAGGGAATCATTGAGGTCGCCTTGAGAAAGGGCGACCAACCACTGGACTCATCACTGTCAAGTTAAGATGAGGTTTGTGGAAAGGGGGGGGACACGAAGGAGTAGAAGCCACACGTAACAACATGTAAATTAAATTGAATACAAGTAATCTATCAATATTTCCAACGATTTCGTAGTGTAACGTCCTCGGCGCTTAGAAGCTCGTCAACAGGCCACAAAAATNAATCTATCAATATTTCCAACGATTTCGTAGTGTAACGTCCTCGGCGCTTAGAAGCTCGTCAACAGGCCACAAAAACGTAAAATTTTACGCTGGGCCGAAGCATAGACAGTGGGTACTAAATTACATGAAGCAAGTCTTCACAGAAAGTTTTTNAATCTATCAATATTTCCAACGATTTCGTAGTGTAACGTCCTCGGCGCTTAGAAGCTCGTCAACAGGCCACAAAAATGTAAAATTTTACGCTGGGCCGAAGCATAGACAGTGGGTACTAAATTACATGAAGCAAGTCTTCACAGAAAGTTTTNGTAAAATTTTACGCTGGGCCGAAGCATAGACAGTGGGTACTAAATTACATGAAGCAAGTCTTCACAGAAAGTTTTTATTATTCTTGGACTATTGCTTCGTCTCACTCACGACAATGCATTCTTTTATGTCTTGCTAATTTAACCAATAAAGAAGAAACATTTCAAAAATATCGATATAGATGGATATATATTCACCTTACCTTGCGGTACAGGCGTATCGTTTGAGCTGTTAAAGCATAATTACCTTACATCTGACATAAATATACACTTGTATGTGATTTAAGTAGAATGATTATGATGAGTCTGGCACAAGGGAATGAGGAAGTCGGAGCCAGGCACCGGCTAGTCGCCATGTTGTGACGTCACACAACCGCCATATTGGATCCAGGCTACCTTGACCTTGACCCAATATCCTTGACCTAGACCATATGCTCATGACCTTAAATGATCTGAAAACCAAAATTTTCGAAAAATTTCCAAAAAATTATTAAAATCACCAAAACATTTATAAAAAATTCTAATAACACTTCGAAAAAATTTAAAAAATATGTTAAAAATTATTCAAAGATGTACATGTAGGAGAACCGGTGTTCTATGACAGGTGGATCGACTAAGTTCACGACACGACCGACCCTCGCCAGGTCGGCCGTTGCCCACCTCATCAGCTATGTTAGATGTCGATGACCTTGATCCATGACCTTGATCAAATTATTGACCTTGACTTATCTTCAACACAAACAATTCTCAACAAAATACAAAAATCCCAAATTTTTTTTAAAAATTCCAAGAAATTGCCAAAAAAAAACCCCTTGACCCTTGACACAAGACTCAAGACTCTAAACTCAAGCTCCAAAGATCCAAAACCCAAGACCCAAGACTCAGGATCCAATACTCAAACCTAAACTCAAGACCAAATAAACCTCAAGGCCCAAGACACAAGACACTCGACCCTTGACCCCAAGGTCCTTTAACCTTGTCTCTTGACCTTAAACCCAAAAAATAAAAACTTTCGTTATTTCTAAAAAAAACTGAAAATTTCTAAAAAATAAATAAATCATGTTTAAAAATATGTCAACTCTATATTTATTTACGAAAAAAGGAGGTAATCGTACCTCGCTGCTCATGTCGTTTTGCTTGCTTTCAAGCTTAACTGTATACATATTTTAAGTATGCACACAGCTGGACTTTTATGTAGGCATAAGTAGGCTACTCAGAATTTTTTATTATTATATGCATATGGGACCAGTCCAAGCCTTTCATACGAGTAGCAACCACCTACCCATGTCATGATATAATCATGGTATGGATCAGCATTTATAAACAATTCTTAGACATATTGAGATTAGTTGAAATACCAATTGTGCTAGTCCCTTGAGACTTGGAATGTACGAGTGCGATAAACAGTTTTATCTCCCACAGTCTTCGTGAACACCAATACCACAATCGTGCAATCATTCAATCAATCCTAAATCTTCCACAATCCTTCTCCTCAGCAATCTTACCATCAATCTTTAGCAATTTTTCCATCAATATTTCGCAATATTTCGATCAATCTTTCAATCAACATTTTCGCAGACTTGTCATAAAAGTTCCAATCTGCCCAATAATCTTTCACAATCATTCTCAATCATTACATCAATCTTCCCATCTTTCCCACTACATTCCAATCTTCCCATCAATCTTACATCGAATGATTCCATCAATCTTTCGCAATCTTTCACAAACTTTCCAACTATCTTTCGAAATCCTCCTCCTCAGCAATCTTTCCATCAATATTGCGCAATATTTTAATAAATCTTTCACGATATTCCAATAAATCTTTCGCAATCTTTCCATAAATTGGTCTCAGTCTATTCATTAATCTTCCCATCAATCTCTCTCAGTCTATCCATCAATATTCCCATCAGTCTTCCCGTCAATCTTTCGTCCAATAATTTCATCATTCTTTAGCAATCAATTGCAATTTTTCAAAAATTTTCCGCTATGCTTCTCCTCGTTAGCAATCTTTCTATGAATCTTTAGCAATCTTTCCATGAATCTTTTACAATCTTACAATCAATATTTCATAATTTATCCAACAATTTTCCCTTCTATCCCTTTATTTCCATGTTCCCATCAATATTTCGTCCAATCATTCCATACATTTTTCGCAATCTTTCGCTATCGTATACAAATTTTCCTTAAATTTTTCGGAATCTTTCGCAAATATCCCCCTCAGCAATATTTCCATCAATCTTTAGCCATCNACAAATTTTCCTTAAATTTTTCGGAATCTTTCGCAAATATCCCCCTCAGCAATATTTCCATCAATCTTTAGCCATCTTTCCAGCAATATTTCGCAATATTTCCATCAATATTCCCACCATTCTCTTAATTTTCCAATCTTTCCATAAACATTNTTTCCAGCAATATTTCGCAATATTTCCATCAATATTCCCACCATTCTCTTAATTTTCCAATCTTTCCATAAACATTTCATCCAAACATTACATCAATCATTCTCAATATTTCAGAATCTTTCCATCTATCTTTCGCTATCTTTCCAACAACCTTCCCATATTTCCCTCGATATTCCAATCTACCCATTAATATTTCGTCCATTAATCGTATCAATATTTTGCAATCTTTCGTAATCGTTCACAATACTTTCCTTCAATCTTTCGCAATCNTTCGTCCATTAATCGTATCAATATTTTGCAATCTTTCGTAATCGTTCACAATACTTTCCTTCAATCTTTCGCAATCATTCGCAAATCTCCTCAGAAATCTTTTCATAAATTTTTTGCAATTTTCCCATTAAACTTCCTATATTTACCTCAATATTCCAATATTCGTATCAATATTACATCCAACAATTCCACAAATCTTTCGCAATCTTTCGCAATCGTTCACAATACTTTCCTTCAATCTTTCGCAATATTTCGCAAATCTCCTTAGCAATCTTTCCATCGATCTTCCNAATCGTTCACAATACTTTCCTTCAATCTTTCGCAATATTTCGCAAATCTCCTTAGCAATCTTTCCATCGATCTTCCCATCCCTTCCTCAATATTCTATTCTTCCCATCAATCTTACGCCCAATCATTTAATTAATCTCTCGCAATCTTTTGTAATCTTTCCTAATCTTTTGCAATCCTCCTCAGCATTCTTTCCATCAAACATGAGCAATCTTTCCATCAATCTTACAATCTTTCGTCCAATATTTCAAATTTTCATTACCCCTTCGACCACTCTCGCAATCTTTCCAACAATCTCACAATCTTTTTCTCAATGTGCCAAACTTCCCATTTATCTTTCGATCAATCATCAATCAATAATGAGTGCATGTGTGTGTCGTCTGCCCTCCATCCATCTATATTAAAAAAACATTCATTCGCCAACTGTCTCCGTTCATTTTTACTTGACGACTGCATTAATGTTTTTTACACAGTCCACTATCTATGTAATTTTATGCTTAAATACTTCATCAATATTCTGTGCATAGATCTGTACTTCAGCACAAGAGTGCTCATAGAACCACCTTCAAGTTATGAGGGATGAAAGGATAAGGCACACAAATATTAAAACACAATTATTATTAAAAGTATGTATTATTTTGTAATTACAATTTCAGAGTAAAGCAGTTCATTACATCATGCGATATATAAAATGTGACCTTTTTAAGTACTGCTGGTGGAGGGGCAGGGGATTATCACAAACTTCTTTAAATTAGGAGTGAGGCATCTGCGTGCTTGATGTTTTAGGACAGTGTCACGTGCCATTCCCTGGTGTCCGAACATGGTAACTCAGGGGTGACTCCGGAAAGACTGTATGAATTATTAATTTCCCAAAAGGCTATTCTTAGGCTCGTCGAGTAGTACCGTCCACCTCTTGCGNGGAAAGACTGTATGAATTATTAATTTCCCAAAAGGCTATTCTTAGGCTCGTCGAGTAGTACCGTCCACCTCTTGCGTTTACGTAAATGAGAGCTATCCTGGGAACCGTCTTATGCCACCGGGAATCCTCGCTACCGGGAAGGAGGTATTTGCATTTATGAGTTGGACCTTAACGTTGCACCTAGGCCCGAACACTAAGCAAGTAATTGGACNGGGAAGGAGGTATTTGCATTTATGAGTTGGACCTTAACGTTGCACCTAGGCCCGAACACTAAGCAAGTAATTGGACTACTGAGTGGTCAGGCTATTGGGGAACAAAGCCAGAATTCCAATGTGATGGCATTCTTTCAGACCATGGAAATGGATACTTCGATGAACAGCTCACAACTGCCATGGAAATTTAAACATGAGACCTTCAGTAGGACACACAAGAAGTTATCTTCAGTGACTGATCCTTTGNCATGGAAATTTAAACATGAGACCTTCAGTAGGACACACAAGAAGTTATCTTCAGTGACTGATCCTTTGGGCTGGAATGGTGCTGGTAGAGGTTGAAGCTCCACATGCAGGAGAAGACCTTGAGGGTCCCCTACCCATTAACAGTTCGACACAGTGAGCGGTGGCACAGCTTCGCTACTGTCCTGGCTAGAGTTGAGGGTATCACCTAGGCCGGACCACGGGTTGATCGAGCGCAAGTGTCTCAATGACGATATAGCAAGGCACTGAAGGCTCATGGTGGCACCACCTGGGTCTTGTGTCTTGTCAACTGTTGTGTTAGCTGGAGGTGTCTGCGCTTATTTAAGAGTATATCGATATTTTGCTGTCGGAACACCCGTGCAGGTAATACTGCATCTAGAGATCAGTTACTGTTGTAAGGGTGTCCCTGGCGTGGGAGCCGAATTACACCCTTCACATTTGATAGCACGGATTCTGTGTGCCGCAGGAGGGCAAAACATTATCTTGATGCAGTTATATTTTAATCATTTCAAAATTTTCTATACCACAAAACTTATAAAACTTCGATATAATATAATAGACCCATTTTTGAAAATTATTATCACAATGGTATAAACTCTGAATATCACAAGACTNAACTTCGATATAATATAATAGACCCATTTTTGAAAATTATTATCACAATGGTATAAACTCTGAATATCACAAGACTCCTATTTAAATTCCTATGCAGTACTGGCATTTTTATTCAGTTGTATCACTAATAATTTCAACATTCGCCATTGATAGGTTGAAAGGTATTTTTAAAAAATGACCATTATGTGTCGTTACGAGTTCGACATCACACTCTGCCAATTGTATTTTTACTTCATAGGATTGAAGATGATAAAGATGCCTGTTCTTCGAAGAATTACTTTAAAACTTTTCACTTTGCCTGGTGTCTAACCGAGGCGTTAAGTAGCGGGAACAGTTTTCAAAGTTAGTGACTTATCCTCTTTTTTCCTGAAATTCTGCCTTACTTCGAAAAACATAACGGTGGGAAATATTTTTACAAAATAATGAAAGCTTTATGATTTTTAGGTCAATTTTTAATCAGAGAAAAATTTACATACAAACCATTTTATAGACTTGTTTAAAATTTATGTACCGAATATTATTTGAATTGAATTATCTTCGAATATAGCATTTAAACGAAAGAATTTAAATTTAATAAGATAATTTATCGTATTGTATTATTATGAGTTTTAAAAAATGCATTAATTGTTTGATGGTTATTTGCAGGTACTTTACAGAGCTGATGTTGCTGCTTTGCTTTATCTTGCCATCGATAGTGCCTCACCTAGTATGGGGTGAGTCGTGGTACAACTCCATCGTGGGAAATTGTGTAGTACGATACGTGGTTGGGCTGAACATCACATGGTTGGTGAACAGCGCTGCTCACATGTGGGGAACAAGACCTTTCGACAAGTGAGTTACTCCTGGTGAAGGAATTATGCATGGTCACACGGCAACGCCACAGAGTACTTGAGAACACTGAGGTGAAACTGCCGCTTAAATCGCAAACTCCAGTTGCACACACCAGCAAAATGGCGTCAATGACGAGCAAATATTAGAACGCTGTTCGCCTATCAGCGACTGGTAACCAACTAGCCAGCTGGAACCTCAGCCAGTACGGAACCTTTTGCAGTATGTAGTAGCCAATTAGACGCCAGTCCCGTTCCCAGAGACTCTTGCAATAATAATAGTATGGGCCCACATCAAAAGTACCGCCACGCCACTTCGTATCTGTGTACTTATCTACTCTGTGGCATTGCTTGTAGTTTTCAGCGAAAAGGAAACATTCAAAACTTTGTAACCAATAGTTATTTTTAGTTTTTAAATGTGAAATACAGCTATGTTTGTCCATCAAGTTCAAATTAAATTTTAGGAAATATGCACACATTGTTGCACTTTGGCAATTGCACACATTGCATTTACGAAGTTTCTTGCATCTACATATGTTTCTTGTGTTGGTGGATTGTTTGTGTATCCTTCCTTAACCAAATATGAATTCACTATGGAAAGGCGTAAGTTGTAACACAACAAGATAACTCTTTTGGGAAGGAGGGCGAATTATACATGATATACTTTACATTCATATCTATTCCATTTCACCATCTTCCATATAAATCCTCAATTTATCACCTCCCCTTTCTAAATAATTCCCTAGGAAGAATTAGATTCATACCGGATGTATGCTTTCGGAAGTGTGCCACATTTACGAGATTCATTGTTCCTGCTTTTTGACTTACAGCGATGTTACTTGCAACCAGGTTGCTACCACTTCATCCCCTTCGTTCATGACTTGAATTTTTTACAAAAGCTTGGAGTGAAGATATTTTGGGTGGATATTAACATCGAAGCGAGGTGGATATGGAACAGCGCCGGAATGCAAGGGCGGAGAAAACCCACAAAACAGTGGTGTCGTCCGGCACGATCCCCACTTGCGCAAATTCTGGGCAGAGCCCCGCCGGGAATCTAACAAGGTCCGGCTTGTTTGGAGGCGAGCACTCTAGCTGTCATGCTTGGGAAAAAGAGTATAATGAAATATTTCTTCAACTTATATTCTTCATTAATTATCCCCAATAAAAACAGATTACATTTTACAAATTTTGAGACTCAATATTTTTAAAATAAATTTTTAATGTCACTGTACAACAGGAACCAAAGCAGTTTTTGTATCACTATTGACTCTAAAAAAAAAAAAAAAAAAAAAGAACTTACATGTCTCTTCTGTCTACAAACATTTACTACCCACCCTGAAGAAACCTCATTTTACTAACTCTTAACACATCAAAACTTGTCCCCATCTGCGGTGTACAGGTGGTTCGTAGGGTAGATGGTTAATTTTCAGTGGCACAGACTAAATGGTGCCTGAGATTTGAGGGTAACTTACACAATGACTTCATCACGACTTCTTAGTTTGGAACAGGTTTATTCTACGGTAATTCACTTATACGTTCCCGGCACTGTTGCGGGACATTGAACATACTTAACGCCCTGAGAGTTCTGGCCCGAAGGGCTACGTTTCTGATGCTGTAGGGGCTTTAGGTGTCAGGACAGGTCCCTGAGTGAAGACGGGGTTACTTAACTGCACATTTTGCGTGGTAGTTTTTCTGGTAGTTGATGGGTCTGGTGAGTTGGATGGCCCTGCTAAAGGCCCTCTGTGGTTGGCTTGTTGCACGCAGCAGGATTCCTCTCGATGTGGCGAAACTACACGTCCGACATGACTCTGGGAACTGTCTCAGAATCGGCTCTTCATCTCGCGTTTCACATCTCGCGTCCCGATTTGGCTGACCCCTTAATGTCGCGACTTACTATCTGTGCATTCCGATGTGGCGGTACCGAACTTCCGCGCCATCAGCTGCTTGTTCCTTCGACCGATGGACATGGCTGGTGGTCCGATCTCCCCTAGCCTTCTCTCTGCGTGGCTGACCACTCTGTGCGGTAATAATCAACTCTTAACTGTCGTACTCTCCCCTGACATACTGATGACGAACTGTCCCTCGAACTAAACTTTCTGTGCGGTAATCTTCTTACTGGGTCCCACCCTACCTGTCAAGAGCCTTATATCCTTTCTAGCCTCCCTCCCTAATTTCCTGCACGTGTCCCCTTGTTTTGACGAGGGTGGAATTGGGAGGAAGAAGAACAATGCATTTCAAATGTGTGCCATGGCTCCCTGATGGTTGGGGGGAGGGGGGGAAGGTGGCACCCTTTCCAAGCTAACCCTGTTAGCTATTTATTCTGCGATGCGTATTTTCTGACTTCAGGCGAACTGTGCCTGCCTATCTCGTGAAACTCGGCACTTACAAATTTTACGTGACTTGCTAGGTGGAAAGGGGAGGTGGGTGGGGAGGCCTGCACAGCAGTGACACGTGTAGTGTCCTGCACACGCTCCTACCTCATCCTGCCCTTTACCTGCGGTGATTACGACTAACACGTGTCTCTCTAGACTGGTTTAAGCTGGAAGGGTGGGGAGGGGT
This sequence comes from Clitarchus hookeri, assembly GCA_002778355.1. Classification (NCBI taxonomy): domain Eukaryota; kingdom Metazoa; phylum Arthropoda; class Insecta; order Phasmatodea; family Phasmatidae; genus Clitarchus; species Clitarchus hookeri. The sequence continues at coordinate 40,155 of NQII01004875.1, forward strand.
TGGTTGGTGACAGCGCCGCTTCTAATACCTTATTACGTCATGTGTCACTCTTATTCTCATTTTTAGACAATTTTATTGTACCTCTACAGCCGAACGGCCTAGGCAGAAAGTAGCAGGAACTTCTTTGAAAAAATCAGCTAAAATCTATACATCAGAAAATTTCTTACAAAGTTTTCAGCACTGCAAAGCAAAAAATGTCTTTGAGGCTGTTCTATTTACGTTAACACAATATTGCTTTAATTCAAAGATAAGGTTACAGAGACGTAGGTTTGGTTTTAATGAATTATTTCTTTATAATTTTTGGTTTCATATCAATATTACCTTCCTATATAAAATAAATAAACATTATTTGATGCTATTTTTTTACATTAAAAAATATTACTTTGTTCAAAATGTAACGGTTTGGCGGTATTGAAGGTTTTCTGTCGTGAATTGTGGTTTTCAGTACGTAACTGTTGTCCCGATGCAAACATTTATAAGCCAATGCATTCTGCAGTTACGAAACTGAAACTGAGTAACTGTAAAGTCCTCCTGCTGACGTTTAATGTAATTCTAAAATGCAGTGATTATACAATTCAATAAACCCGATTCTTCCTAAGAGGTGACGTTATTATATTGTGGCCCATGTTACTTCATGGCGGNAGGTGACGTTATTATATTGTGGCCCATGTTACTTCATGGCGGAGCATAACAAGCCAAAGTAGTCGTTCGGAAAAGAACGTTGCGCTACTAATGCGTGGGAGGGGGCAGCGTGAAGAGTGAAGAGATTTGGGCGGCTCTTAACAGAGAGGTCTTGAAGGTGGTGGGGAAAGGGGCGTACTAGTTCGTGTCTCGGAGCAACCAAAATTATTATTATTTAGTGAATGTAATTTTTAAAATTTGTTACTTCTCTCTTATTTGCCAACTAACCACTGTTGTTTTTCAGAGCAAACATTTTCTTTACAGCGTAGCTGACATTACTGCAAAGACTTCTTCTGNCAACTAACCACTGTTGTTTTTCAGAGCAAACATTTTCTTTACAGCGTAGCTGACATTACTGCAAAGACTTCTTCTGAACTATTCTAACCACAATGCAATGTTATCATTATCATTAATCTATATAGATTANAACTATTCTAACCACAATGCAATGTTATCATTATCATTAATCTATATAGATTAAACAAAAATTGTGTTTGTGGGAAACCTTATTTGCAGTGGTTTATGTTGAAACATTTTCTTTGCAGAAACAACATCTTTTTTTGTAGCAAATAAAGAGTTTTTAGAGTATAATGAGGATGAATTCATTCCATTATGTTATTATTTTGGCAAGCATACTTATCACTTCGACTACACGACTTGACAAAGAAAGAATATTTAAAATCCACAAGGGAAAGCTGTTTTGTAAAATATTAACATAAAATAAAATTTTTGACCATAAAGAAATAAATTGTTGACATGATATTTATTCGAGAATAAAAGGAGATAACAAGGTCATAATGAATATATAAATTGTGATACAGAAAAAGTTAATGTTCTTGCAACGAAAAATTATTACTGAGGCATTTCTTTAAACATTTATTCTGTAGTAAATATATTAATGTTGTGACAAAGTAAATAATGTTAACAATTTACAAAGTCTTTTTTGCCATAATGCAAATATACTGCTGAAGTGTCTATGCTAATAAAGTCTCTAAATAATGTCGCATTACGCTAACGATAACAGGAAGAACAAAATATTTTGTGTTACTGCGACATTAAAGTAATGCCCAACAACACAAGTTTACACTGACTTGGCGTTGTAAAATGGCTGATAGTAGTGANGACATTAAAGTAATGCCCAACAACACAAGTTTACACTGACTTGGCGTTGTAAAATGGCTGATAGTAGTGAACAGCAATAACCTCGTAAAATCAAACCTCTGTATTTAAATTGCAAACATAGCATGATAACTACATGTAGCTTATAACAGATCTCGGGACTTTCGTAAGTTAATGTTTTGTCACATATTTGCAATAGCTATCGACAGTGAGAAAGTTAAGTATTTCAACGCGACGAGATACGTGCTATTATCGCCGCTTTTTCATCGCGTGTTAGCCACAGAGAAAGGAGTTTCATGCTCGGGTAATGACACAAATGGCGAGGCTGGAACATCGTTTACAGCCACTTCGTCGGAAATAAATTCTCCGAATAGTATTGACACGGAAAATCATTTCCCAACCACTGACGCAGAAAATATTGTCANTCGTCGGAAATAAATTCTCCGAATAGTATTGACACGGAAAATCATTTCCCAACCACTGACGCAGAAAATATTGTCAGCAATAACACTGCCAATGAATCAGTTTAAATTTTTATCATAATTTTACACATGTAACACGTACAGTTGTCGACATGGAACAATTTATTTCCAACAAGTTTGCTGACGTCCGTGTCTACATTTTACGGCATTTTATTTTGCATGCGAACATTCGAAATTTACAAAGCAATTTGCATTAGGACATTCAACAAGTAAAAACTAAAGTTGAAAAATAAAACGCGACAGTAGAGCAGCTTGTATCGACCGTAGGTGAGCTGCGCTCGCAGGTTGAAGAGACTAAAAATAACCAGNAAACGCGACAGTAGAGCAGCTTGTATCGACCGTAGGTGAGCTGCGCTCGCAGGTTGAAGAGACTAAAAATAACCAGTAATGTCAGCCAGCTGTCGTAGAGAGCGTGCAGGAGAGAGTCGACGCCATAGACTCCGCGATCGATACGCATGCGCGGGAAATGAACGAACGTGTTGACAACATTACACAAGAAGTAACACATGAGATCCAAATTGTGCGCACGTAAATGGAAAACATCACTGTATATTTACGCAAAGAACTTGAAAACCAGAACATTTCTTTAGAAAATCAGATAGCTTTGGGTCATAACTCGCATCACGAACTGCGAAGCAAATGTAATTACTAATCATCAAATTTGTATCCAGAGTATATAGAAAATATCGACCATCAGGTTACCTCACTCGAGCGTCATTTACAAGAAAAAAATAAATAAATCTGAAAACGCTATCGCAAAATTCAAATATAATTTTGACAAGAACGTCAGAAGAATTGACAAGCAAATTTATAGTGTCAACACTTATATTGAATGTATTATGAGACACCTAACTAACGCGCCTAATCCAGATGCAAGCGCTACAGTGAACAATTCAGTCTTATCTNTGAATGTATTATGAGACACCTAACTAACGCGCCTAATCCAGATGCAAGCGCTACAGTGAACAATTCAGTCTTATCTCACTAAGGCCTAGAAACCAATGTTGGTCATTACACTTTTTCAGAGCACAATAAAACACCTAATTTTCCTGGAAATTCTGCTAGTCAAGCATTGCATAACACACTTACTACACTTCCGCACCACATACCCAAACAGTAGGCAGAAGAAATGCCTGTGTTTAATGGCAACAGTCAGGAAAATTCGGTGATATAATCAACAAATTTAAAGAATACGCTCAACTTTTTTGCCTAAACACAACAGAAATTTAGAAATACCTTAACTTGAGTCTCAAATCGACAGCCTTTTTTTGGCGGGAGATTAACAGGGACAGTGTAAAATGTTTTTACAAATTCAACCCAATTTTTAGAGCAATATTGGAATGCATTAATTCAGGGCAACTGAATGGCCCAATTCCACCTAGAAAAGTTTTACCCAAGGGAAGTTAACTCTCTAGAGTCTCACTTTATCAGTATATTTGAACGAACACGTCACCTCAGTCGTAGTTACTTACTAAGACTCAAAAGTCGTGAGTAATATAGAGTGTTACACATCAATTACCAGCTGCTGTGTGCTGACAGACCCTTCTCTAGTATTGAGGAATTCAGAAAATAATTGGTCAGACTCAATCAGCTGGAGAGGTTGCGAAGAGCCCAAAACAGAGAAGTAGATAAAGGCCATCGGGACCGAATGCTTCTTCTGTATAACCCACTTCAAACCAAAGGTAACACCCAAAACCATTCACACCGAATACTTTTGGTTTTACAATTGCATGTATGACAGTCTCATCTTTCCGTGTAATTTTCGTCAATGTCGACCAGTTTACCGAGGTCATCGTGGCAACGGCAGGAAACGATATAATCCTCACTACCAAAATGGAGGAAGAGGCAGAGGAGATTNTACCGAGGTCATCGTGGCAACGGCAGGAAACGATATAATCCTCACTACCAAAATGGAGGAAGAGGCAGAGGAGATTGTAACAGTAAACATAACTGTGGCTACTCACGCAAGCAACATAGTAACTCAGAAGGTAACCACNAGGCAGAGGAGATTGTAACAGTAAACATAACTGTGGCTACTCACGCAAGCAACATAGTAACTCAGAAGGTAACCACAAGAGTGACTCAGGACAAGAGAAAGTTTCCGACAAAAGGGAAGTGAGGTGGCAGGAAAACTAACCACCTACATCAAAAACTGTTATCAACTATACTCCTGTGCCATACATTTTCCCTAACCTGTCACAGCCACCTCCACCTTTACCACCAGGTTTTGAAAACCAGCCAAATTACAGTGATTTTAACCCTTTTGCTGCTAATGTTGTGCCTGGAACAAATCAGTCCACTCATGTCCGACCAGGCAGTGGCAGAATTCTCAACCAGGATCTGCCGTTAAACTAGAGGGGGTTAACGATGAAGGTCTCCGAGCACTAACCTAACATTTGACTAAGATGGGGACCGAATTTGTGAGGGGAAAAAAAAAACAATACAGCAGCTTCAGAAAGTTCTATTGATTTTATAAAGTATGCAGTAGCGAGTGTAGATAAAAATTCTGAACCTGTTAAAGCCGTAAGTGCNAAAGTTCTATTGATTTTATAAAGTATGCAGTAGCGAGTGTAGATAAAAATTCTGAACCTGTTAAAGCCGTAAGTGCAGTAGTGCTTATAGAATACGAAATATAATTTATTTTGTACGAAGATGCAGAACAGTTAAATATGTCTATAGTAAAAATTTGTCCCTAAATTATATTAAAAAATAGTGTCCAGGAAGTAGATACACTCATGGACAGTGGAGCAGATATAAGCTACATATGTGAAAAGTTTGTTCACGATCTGGAGAATACAGGAATGAAATTAGCCATATTGCCAGTACCAAGACTAAAGATCTTTGGTGTGACNTTGTTCACGATCTGGAGAATACAGGAATGAAATTAGCCATATTGCCAGTACCAAGACTAAAGATCTTTGGTGTGACTTCGAGAGCCAGTCCAGTTGTGAACAAGCAAGTTCTGATTAATGATGAGTGTCTAGGCAGACCTGAACATTCTTCAGTGGTTATTGTGAAAGGGCTGGCAAAGCTATTAATTTTGGGTACTGTTTTCATGACCAAGTACAAAGTAATACTCGATTTCGGAGGCTGGTTTGTAACTGTTACTGATACGTTTACCAATGCAAGGACACCTGAGCGTTGGCAATTGTCGAATGAAATAAATGAACTACTTCGTAATTAAGCTAAGGTATTCCAATTGAGTAAACATNTGAGCGTTGGCAATTGTCGAATGAAATAAATGAACTACTTCGTAATTAAGCTAAGGTATTCCAATTGAGTAAACATTTGTCTGGCCATGTTCAACCCAATATGAGTGAATAGATTTGTCAAGCTATAGCAGCAGTTTATACCATCACCAAACTCCAAAAGTCTCAGCTGTATCAGACNTGAGTGAATAGATTTGTCAAGCTATAGCAGCAGTTTATACCATCACCAAACTCCAAAAGTCTCAGCTGTATCAGACGTTAATCATTGACAGTGAAAGTTTTTCAGAAATTCCAGGAGGATATACTTTGAACGAAGTTATGAACAGGGAAAAGGAAGGTGAGCCATTTCACCGGAAATCCTANAAATTCCAGGAGGATATACTTTGAACGAAGTTATGAACAGGGAAAAGGAAGGTGAGCCATTTCACCGGAAATCCTACCCGATTCCCGCCAAATACCTGAATGAAGATGAGGCCTACTTGAATCTTATGCTGGAACAGAATGTTGTGAAAAGTNCCCGATTCCCGCCAAATACCTGAATGAAGATGAGGCCTACTTGAATCTTATGCTGGAACAGAATGTTGTGAAAAGTGAAGTCAGCCCATATGCAAGTCCCATGATTTGTGTGAAGAAGGAAGATGGCTATGTTCGTCTCTACCTGGATGCGAGATCCATTGATCCTATTTCAATTAAGGATCAGGAAAGTCCTGTACAAACTAAGGACATGCTAAGACTATAACTAGAGGACAAATTTCTAACCACTCTCGACATTACCTGTGCTTACTTGTAAATACCTTTGGCACAAGGTTCGCAACAGTACACCACGTTTTTTGTTAAAAAATCACCAAAAGGCATTAATGTTATGTCATTTGGTATATGTGATGCCGTTGCTGAATTTACGAGTGGCCTAGACCTAACCTCAGGTACAGAATGTAAAAAGTTTGCCCGTGCATACATTGATGACATTTTGATTGTATCTATGACATTTCATGAACACATTGAACACATTCACGTAGTAATCATTCAATTATAACAAGCTGGTATTACAGTTATAATTAAAAAGTCCCTGTTCTGCAGAGTTGAAGTACCATTCCTAGGTCGCATACTCACACCTTAAGGTTTTGCACTCTACCAGAAAAATTACAGGTTATTTCACATTTCCCAGTGCCTAGGAATGTGAAGCAACTTCGCGCTTTTTTGGGAGTTATTGTTTTCTTTTAGAACTACTCAAAGAAAGTCNAGTGCCTAGGAATGTGAAGCAACTTCGCGCTTTTTTGGGAGTTATTGTTTTCTTTTAGAACTACTCAAAGAAAGTCGCAAAACTTGCCGTGCCATTGTTTACCCTATTAAAGAAAAATCAGGAATGGATTGGATATGGGAAGATCANAGTCGCAAAACTTGCCGTGCCATTGTTTACCCTATTAAAGAAAAATCAGGAATGGATTGGATATGGGAAGATCAAGTCCAACAAGCTTTTGATATTCTAAAGAAACTGTTCTTACACGAACACGTTATATAACATCCCGTACAAGGCAAATAGTTTTATTTGTATGTTGATGTATCTTAGTACGCTGTGGGCGCCAAACTAGTACATAAGGATGATTATAATGTTGGGAAGTTTGCTGCAAANTTGATGTATCTTAGTACGCTGTGGGCGCCAAACTAGTACATAAGGATGATTATAATGTTGGGAAGTTTGCTGCAAAGGCAAGTCGCACACTAAACTCCACATATATAAACTATACTGTTGCCGAAAGGGAAACTTTATGTGTTGTTTGGGCACTATAAAAATTCCATGATGTGCTTTTGAGGGAGAATATTGTCATGCTTTGACCTGTCTCAAACTCAGCAAATTCTTTGGAGGCAGGCTAACTAGATGGCACCTCTTATTGCAAGAGTATGACCAGGATATTCAGTACATTAAGTGTTCAGATAATTAATGTGCTGATTATCTTAGCAAAATTCCCGATGGAACATCAGGGTTCCTCCAGCCCCAGAAATATCGACACGAGTTCATAGTGGCAAGCATACATTCAAGTACATTTTAATAGAGTAAAAAATNCTCCAGCCCCAGAAATATCGACACGAGTTCATAGTGGCAAGCATACATTCAAGTACATTTTAATAGAGTAAAAAATTACAAGATCTAGTTGAAGATTTGTCAACAAAGCAAAACAATGACAAATTTTGAAACAAAATGAAATAAAATTATTGTAAACACCTCCATAGAATTTTATTCACAGAATCTATTGTTTGTCGCAGGAGAATGTGCTGTTTCAACATCAATCTCATTTTGAAAATTTTCGGAGGCTTGTAATTCCAGCAGATTTAGTATTCCCAGATATTAGTATTNAAAATTACAAGATCTAGTTGAAGATTTGTCAACAAAGCAAAACAATGACAAATTTTGAAACAAAATGAAATAAAATTATTGTAAACACCTCCATAGAATTTTATTCACAGAATCTATTGTTTGTCGCAGGAGAATGTGCTGTTTCAACATANTTATTGTAAACACCTCCATAGAATTTTATTCACAGAATCTATTGTTTGTCGCAGGAGAATGTGCTGTTTCAACATAATCAACATCAATCTCATTTTGAAAATTTTCGGAGGCTTGTAATTCCAGCAGATTTAGTATTCCCAGATATTAGTATTNTCAACATCAATCTCATTTTGAAAATTTTCGGAGGCTTGTAATTCCAGCAGATTTAGTATTCCCAGATATTAGTATTTATGTATAATGTAGAATTATACAAGAAATAAATTTAATGTTGGGACATTTTGGAATAACTAAATTGTTTAACACCATTTCGTGTGTCACGTCAAACAGAAATATTTTTGTGCTGGCGGTGGAAGGCCAAATGATTGATGTTGTATACAAATTTTNTCGTGTGTCACGTCAAACAGAAATATTTTTGTGCTGGCGGTGGAAGGCCAAATGATTGATGTTGTATACAAATTTTATAAACTACTATCATATAATATTTTTATATTTGAGATGTATGCATGTGGATAAAGCGAAGGTGTTAGGTATGTCAGGATCGTGGTAAATTGAGGTCGATAATCTCTGCCTACCAATCTGGGAGACAGGCGTGACTTGTATGCATGTTATATATGATAGTAGTCTATTAATTTTGTATAATATAATATTGTAATCGTCTTTTCCCAATTTATTTATTAGTGTATCGCTGTATAAACTAAATTTTACCCGGAAGAAGCCGGGCCGGGCCGCTAGTGAAAATATAAACATCAAACCTAAACATTTAGCAANAAACTAAATTTTACCCGGAAGAAGCCGGGCCGGGCCGCTAGTGAAAATATAAACATCAAACCTAAACATTTAGCAACTGAAGCGTTTGTTTCACTAGTACATTAACATCCGTGAATTTGAGTAAATTGCTTGTTTATTATCAAAAACCACTGAAGTACACAATATGNTTAACATCCGTGAATTTGAGTAAATTGCTTGTTTATTATCAAAAACCACTGAAGTACACAATATGTACAGTTTCCTCTTCCAAAAGCCAAATGTTTAGATTTTCCATACTACCTAATGCCTAAGGCATGACAACATCGCGCTTCCTCGCCACNCTTCCAAAAGCCAAATGTTTAGATTTTCCATACTACCTAATGCCTAAGGCATGACAACATCGCGCTTCCTCGCCACTTACAACCGTAATCGTAGTAATGTCACTCCATAATTGAATTTGTAAAAAATTGTTATATTTTGCTTAGAGCAGTGTTAAGGTGGCATCTACTGAATGGAAATAGGTTATCACACTCGTTTATGCAGTGATGGTAAAATTGTTTTGTGGCAGATATGATCTGTTACATGTGACACTTGTTCAGTTGCAGTATTTTGGCGAAGAAAATTCTTTTCGCATAGTCTAACATAAAAAAACTATAATTTAACTTTGTCTTATAAAGATAGAACTGTAAACTATATGACAATTGACAAAAACTGAAAATTTAAAATACTTCACTCACATATGTACAGTAATTTTGTGTTCACCATACAGGTAATCGTTTCTAAGACCCATACACACATTCTTAGCATTTCATCAGAATTGCACGTGTAAATCCTTTTTATAAAATTGAACTTTAGTTTCGCAGAGCCGGCTGGGTGCGTTGTTGCGCCAAATGGTCACAAGTACGACCAGATGATTCCCGAACAATGAACGACTAAGATTCCTTTGGGTACAGAAAATTATCTATTATGATAGGCCTTGGGTAACTGGGTAGATAATTATTTATTTACATAGTGTATGTAGGAAGGTGCAGGGGTGTACATGGTCTAGAAAGTGGAAATGCAGGATTGTCCCCTGTGGGGAAAATCGATCTGAAAGAGTTACCTCTGATTATGCATATACAAATGGAGCAATCATATGTCCTCGTCGAATGCTACCAGTAAATTACTGTATTTTCTTACTAACCTGGCTTTCATCTGGCGCATTAATAAAGAAATGATCAGATTTCAATTGTCTCTGTTACTAATNATTTTCTTACTAACCTGGCTTTCATCTGGCGCATTAATAAAGAAATGATCAGATTTCAATTGTCTCTGTTACTAATGAAATGTCGATGTGTTTTTAAGACGCATCAATCCAGCGGAGAACCGCACAGTCGCTATTCTGGCGATGGGCGAGGGCTGGCACAACTACCACCACGTGTTTCCCTGGGACTACAAGGCGGCTGAGCTGGGAGACTACGCCTTCAACCTGACCACCTTCTAGGACCTGAACAAGCGGTTCTATCCGACCCGGATGCTGGAGTTCACAGGTTCCAAGGATCTGGTGAAGAGAGTGACAGAGCAGTACGGGGATGGAAGCCACCCCCACTTTGGAGATCACATGCAGGAGGTGACGGAAGAAGAGGTGGGGTTGTACTCCCAAAAATATCCTTCGAAAGAATCACTGAATGTCCCGCTACCGTGTCGATCGACGGGAATCTCCGGCAACTTCAACGTCACTAGGAGGCCCGTAATTTCAAACGGAATCATCAGTGANCGTGTCGATCGACGGGAATCTCCGGCAACTTCAACGTCACTAGGAGGCCCGTAATTTCAAACGGAATCATCAGTGACAAAGATCCCTCTTACAGCATGGCAGATGCGATAGACTGTGTAACAGAGAACAATGGGCAGTTTGAGTATGGGGACGAGAAGTGCAAGTGATGCAGAATGTTTGGTTTTCAGGGTTTAACTATGTTACCACTGCGACATACGATGTTGCTTCTGCAGAACTGGGCCTCGTGGATAGCCGTTTCTGCTGTTCCTTTAATGCAAAACCAAATGATTAATTAAAGCAGCTTGCGGTGTTTATGGACTTTTCCTTCTCATATTGGAAAATGTAATAATACCGTNACCAAATGATTAATTAAAGCAGCTTGCGGTGTTTATGGACTTTTCCTTCTCATATTGGAAAATGTAATAATACCGTAGTACCTTAGCTGTTTCAAAATATCTATACTGTATTGTAGGTCAATTAGAAATCAATTTCTAAATGTAAATTTGTGNAGTACCTTAGCTGTTTCAAAATATCTATACTGTATTGTAGGTCAATTAGAAATCAATTTCTAAATGTAAATTTGTGTTTTCTCTTAATTTATACAAGACGGAAGTGAAAGAATTTTATTTTACAGGAGTTTGTTCATATTATGACATATATTGTAAAATTATATCAATTTATGAGGTTTAAAATGTGTGTAAATATTTTCCCTTGCGTTAATATGGAAGCTGATAATCGTTTTGTAATTATATTGTGTCAAAATCAATGAAATTGATTGGTGTTTGTAATAATAGTAACGTGATTCCTTAAATAAACTGATAATTCTTCTTATAGCTCGAATGACTGCCTCTTAAAGAATACATTCTAAATATTATACAGTTAAGGTGTACGATGGTGTATGCATCTGTAAATGCAGTTTTAAATATCTATGTAATTTGCTGGTTTAAAAAATAAAAATATTTTATGGCTTTTCGTTTGTATTATAAATTAACCGAAACTTAGAACATTTTATTTCAATGTACAAATAACAAAAAAAATTTATTTTTATTTGAATTTTGCCTGCTCTTCAAATATTACTTAATGGATAAGTTTGTGAGGTCACAGAAAAATAATAGTTCCCAAACATAAAAATTTTAGTAACGGGTAGCTTTTTCCGCAAGCTATCTCATTATAGTGGAAGTCTTAAGTATTGACGGGCTGAGACACGTACTCCTACAAGGGAACAAAACCCTCGCAAGGGAGAGACAATACGGTCGTGCTTGCCATGGCGTCATGCTCATATGACGGAGATGCCGGACTTGCGATGAACATGCCCAGTGAAGGCTTTAGCTCCTTAGTCCTTGGTACGAATACAAGTCGTTGATTGGTATCTTCTCAAACTGTCTTCATCTTAAAACTGCGCAAACATATGCGACAAAAGAAACAAATATTAACAAACGCAAACATAGACTGAATTAAACGGCGATATTAAAGCAGCGAGTTAATCATGGTTGGTGTTAAATTGACACACATCTGGGCCGGCGAAAGCATCACCGGGTGAATCAGTCACCTCCCTCCTTTTTGTAGCCAGACGAGTCCATGTGACCTACGACACTGAGGTGTGTGGGTTTGAGTGGATCTTTGGACATTGCGGCGTTTGTAGCTACTTTCGAAGGTCAATGTAATATCTATTTAAGTTCTGCTGAAACTGCCATGGTTCTCGAAAATATTTTTCAAGACATTACTCTATTGTATNATGTAATATCTATTTAAGTTCTGCTGAAACTGCCATGGTTCTCGAAAATATTTTTCAAGACATTACTCTATTGTATGTTATAACTGTCCAACATTTATCCAAAAATATGTACATGATATGTACAAAAATATGTACACGCTTCATGCCTGGAAGCTATTGTTTCATAACTCAAATTCGTATAAACTCTGATTAAAATTTGATATCTGATGATATCGGATTCAATGAAGATGCAAAATACTATTTACTGTATCATGAAGATTTCTTAGAAAAAGACTTGTATCCATGGACATTAAAAAGAATTTACTGAACTTAAGTCATGAAAATGTAAAGCATTTAAGCCGGTATTCCAGAACATCCAGTTTCGCATTACATAACTTATTATACCATCTCGTGGTGTTGAAAAGAAATAACCATTTACTAACTCACGGAGCAGTATTTCTGAATCTATTTTCTCTGTGCCTTGAGATGTGTCAAGGTTTGTCATTTGTCTCCATGTGCCAGGTTATAAACAAATTAAAGTGAAACTGCAGAGTGTTTATTTACAATAGCTTTTCCAAAAATAAATACCTGAAGAGTTTATTTTTAATATTATCTTTAACGCTGGCAGTTATTACATACTTTGANGCTTTTCCAAAAATAAATACCTGAAGAGTTTATTTTTAATATTATCTTTAACGCTGGCAGTTATTACATACTTTGAATAATTGAATAACTGTATTGAGGATAATAAAAACTATAATAATTATTACTGTCTGACATATGTTTATTTCATTATTTACCAGGTGACAACTTACTGTATGTCCGTATTTTGACGTAAACTATAAATGGTGCTCATGCATTTGAACAAGAGAATTGCAACTTTCTGGTTACATTTTCATATAAATAACTAAATATACGCTATTTAGCTGTCTTCCAAATCTGAGTTGTATTGCGTTCTTTGAATCAGAGAAGCCAGTCAGTNATATACGCTATTTAGCTGTCTTCCAAATCTGAGTTGTATTGCGTTCTTTGAATCAGAGAAGCCAGTCAGTGCTAATGGATAAAATGACATGTCGATGAAGTTCATAACCCCAATGCNAACTAAATATACGCTATTTAGCTGTCTTCCAAATCTGAGTTGTATTGCGTTCTTTGAATCAGAGAAGCCAGTCAGCGCTAATGGATAAAATGACATGTCGATGAAGTTCATAACCCCAATGCAAAAACAATAAACAACAATGCAGCCTTTCANGGATAAAATGACATGTCGATGAAGTTCATAACCCCAATGCAAAAACAATAAACAACAATGCAGCCTTTCATTTGTACAGTGTACAACAATTTAACTGAACAGATAACATTATTTTATGTCATGGTAACAAAAATGTGTTATCCGCCCTTATGTTACAATAAATTTTGTTTGGAAATATATGCGCTCTGTTAGGTGTTCCCTGGAACACACATTTTTACCAATATGTGCTCCATATGTCAGTTTTATTGTATACTTTTATTATGAGGTTACTTGCTGTACTAGGATTTTTTAACAAATTCTTGAGCCGTGGCAAATGTTAAAATGACAGACAGATAGAGACAAATCAATTGACTGTGATTCAAACCTGCAGGTGAAACATTACAAATATGTGATATATGCATACGTGACCTACAAAAAATTACTACAGTTAGTANTTCAAACCTGCAGGTGAAACATTACAAATATGTGATATATGCATACGTGACCTACAAAAAATTACTACAGTTAGTAACAGCAGCCCAAGGTTAAAACGCACAAACCACATAAATCCAGTTCCTGCTGTCACATANAAATTACTACAGTTAGTAACAGCAGCCCAAGGTTAAAACGCACAAACCACATAAATCCAGTTCCTGCTGTCACATATGAAAGATAAAGGCTACTCCGGTGTCACTGTGGGTCAACGCATTTACCAACCTATGCACACACATAACTTTAGCAACCGACACGACATTCATTGAACTACATATGAGCCTCCACGAAAATATCGAAGCATTATAAACAACTTTATCACAACTTTGTAAATGCAAATAGATTAAAACATAACCTATGAAATATTTATACTGTAATTTCGAGTTTTACATGGTGGAAAGTATATTCCTAACAAACAAAGGTCAGCCAGTGACAACAAGTCATGTCATCAATCAATCAATCAATCTAGCCAAAGTAACTTCCAAGCTGTAACTCGTCCCGCCACTGAGGATGTAGTTTCCCTGTTGTAGAAAGCGAGCTCAAAAATTTAATTGTTTTTGCACAAACCCTATAGACTATATTTTGAATTGTAAGGTCTAAAAATAAAAAAACNAGCTCAAAAATTTAATTGTTTTTGCACAAACCCTATAGACTATATTTTGAATTGTAAGGTCTAAAAATAAAAAAAACGAAAAGCATGATGTCTCACTTACGTTTAGAGTGGATTTCGTCAAATAAATTGAGAGATATAAGTATCANAGCTCAAAAATTTAATTGTTTTTGCACAAACCCTATAGACTATATTTTGAATTGTAAGGTCTAAAAATAAAAAAACGAAAAGCATGATGTCTCACTTACGTTTAGAGTGGATTTCGTCAAATAAATTGAGAGATATAAGTATCANAAAAAAACGAAAAGCATGATGTCTCACTTACGTTTAGAGTGGATTTCGTCAAATAAATTGAGAGATATAAGTATCACCAATTAAATGTATATATATGTATATAGTCGAATAGTATCTATTTTATCATACCATTAACTACCATAATCACGTATTTTAATATTTAGCGAAGTTATTAAAAGAAACATGGTACGTGTGGCAATGTATACAATAAGTTGATTTTAAAACAATAAAATAAATCTGAACCGACCATGATTTTAATTCATCAACATATCATTCGTAGCTGAATGCTCTACCAGTTACGCTAATTGAATGTGGATAAATAATATATATATTTTTTCAGTGATTGTTTTTTTCTTTGTTATAATGATGGATGTTAGAAAACATATTAAACATATTACGTAGTATTCATGCCAACATATAATTTTATTTCCAAAACAATTAAACTGAGCAGATTTCCATATTTTTTGGTAAACAAATACATCGCGATGTATAACGATCTAAACGCATAATATTGTATATTGATGTTCGTCACACTGCTGCCAAATTATAGGCTTCTGCGCATGCGTGGGGTTTATGTCACAACAAAATCGGTGTCATACAATTCTGTTGGAATCTGTGTCAACAAATCGGTGTCTTGCAATTCACGGATAGGCCATGATTTGGATAATGAATGAGCTGGCATTATATCTTTCTGGAATACAGATACGTCCTAGTTATGACATAAGCTACACCATAACCGTTATAAAAACGTTTAGAAATACGGGCCTTAGTGACACATGTTCAAAGAGCTTAAGCGGCTGGTTTTGAGGCACACCGAAATAAGTCCGGCAATTTGCAATTCAGATGCAGAAAGCTTGGCCTGAAGCAAACATTTATATAAAATACAGGTGGCAACCTATAATTGGCTGTAGGGAGGAATCCAGAAATAACTATTCATAGGGTACAAGAAATGTCTCTTGCTAGAATCGGGAGTTTACTCGAGAAGNAGGGAGGAATCCAGAAATAACTATTCATAGGGTACAAGAAATGTCTCTTGCTAGAATCGGGAGTTTACTCGAGAAGCAGTTGGCATTTTTTCATCTTCAAATGAAAAAACTAAAAAAATATTNCTTGCTAGAATCGGGAGTTTACTCGAGAAGCAGTTGGCATTTTTTCATCTTCAAATGAAAAAACTAAAAAAATATTTGATTAGGAGTTATAGAAAGACGTGCAATACGGATGAAACTGGTATACCCCTAATTAATAAGTCAGGATATGTAATTGCTACAAAGGGATCAAAGTACATCCATGTCTTGACATCAAATGAAACACGGAAAATGTTACAGACACTTACTGTAGCAATGCAGATGGTCAATTCCTTTAACTAGGAATTATCCCAAAGGACGTGTAAAACAAGAAAGAATTTAACGAAGATAACCCTCTTGATTAAATGCGCAAATTCACCAAAATATTTTTGTGATAATAAAGTGATTTTCCTTTACTTGCTACCCAGTTAATTAATTGGAAATTATGTATCTTGATTTTAGATGTTCATGCATCCTGCTGCAACAAGTTTGAAATGTTGGCTGCGTCAGNAATTGGAAATTATGTATCTTGATTTTAGATGTTCATGCATCCTGCTGCAACAAGTTTGAAATGTTGGCTGCGTCAGCAGCAAATGATGTGAATTTGTTGTGCTTGCCTAGTCACACCACAGAAGCATTAGAGACGTTGACTTCAGGTATACTTAATTGAAACTGACAACTCATGGATGTTACAAAATAGGAACATTTTNAGCATTAGAGACGTTGACTTCAGGTATACTTAATTGAAACTGACAACTCATGGATGTTACAAAATAGGAACATTTTCTTTACAGGGGACGATGCTGGTGCACTACTGGGGAAAACCTGGCCGAGAACAGCTTCTATACACATTGGGTNCTTTACAGGGGACGATGCTGGTGCACTACTGGGGAAAACCTGGCCGAGAACAGCTTCTATACACATTGGGTGCCCAGTTTCAGAGGAATAGGAATATTCCCTTTCGTTCAAACTGGAATCCCTGACATATCTAATTTTCCATATCTGACACGTAAAGAGAAGAATCTGTATTTTAGTAANTCGTTCAAACTGGAATCCCTGACATATCTAATTTTCCATATCTGACACGTAAAGAGAAGAATCTGTATTTTAGTAAATCTCCTTAGCATAAGCTTAATATTTTCAATTCGTCACACTTAATCGATGACAAGAAAATTACTNGTATTTTAGTAAATCTCCTTAGCATAAGCTTAATATTTTCAATTCGTCACACTTAATCGATGACAAGAAAATTACTTCCGTGATGATAACATTGTAGGATTTAATACTTGCAGACACACTAATTTATACTTCTCCCTGTGTCCTAACCAATCCTTCAAAGGTCCGTGGAGGTGAGTGGTCTTTCTGCATCAACAGAGTTTCTTTCCACTGCTAATCATTCTTGTAATTTATGTACTACCCAATACACATTTTTAAACGAAACTGCACCACTCACACCAACATCAGGAGCCCTAATAATCTACACAAACTTTCAAGACTTGTAATGTAAGCTTACACATTAGCCCAGTTCCTAAAATTCCAAGATGTAAACTCAAATCGAGACAAAATTTGAGTAGATGGATTTGGTAGGTCCAAGCACAAGGGCTGGGTGCTGAAGCGCCAAAGCACAGTCACCTTTTTATTCCTCCATCTTGGATTACATCACAGCCATAATTTGGATGACATCAAAGCCATCATCTTGATTCCAGTAACCATTTTGTATCAGCCATTCTGTTACCGAATACTAACTTGTTTCCATCTTCCATCTTGTTTCTAACAACCATTTTTTTCCCCAAAATCTTGTTTTGCAATTGACATCCCACTGAATGCCACGAGTGGCAAGGGTATCCGCAACACACTGCAAGTTGGCACTCTCCCTTAAGAACTTCTGTAGATCATAACGACGTGTGCCTTTAAAGTATGTTCCACAGTCGGAAAAAATATTTTACAAATTCCTAACCTAGCAGTAAATCTGAATAACGAGTCAAGAAAAGCTGCTGTGCTCAAAGAAGAAACAACGTCTAAATGTACTGCCGTGGCAGCTAAGCAAACGAATAGTCACGAATAAGGCTTTGACACACGGTTGTTCCGAACACGCGACTGTTTGATTTGGAATGGGCCTCCATAGTCAAAACAATGTTTAGAAATGGCCTCGCTTGTNTCGTTCAAACTGGAATCCCTGACATATCTAATTTTCCATATCTGACACGTAAAGAGAAGAATCTGTATTTTAGTATATCTCCTTAGCATAAGCTTAATATTTTCAATTCGTCACACTTAATCGATGCCAAGAAAATTACCTCCGTGATGATAACATTGTAGGATTTAATACCTGCAGACACACTAATTTATACTTCTCCCTGTGTCCTAACCAATCCTTCGAAGGTCCGTGGAGGTGAGTGGTCTTTCTGCATCAACAGAGTTTCTTTCCACTGCTAATCATTCTTGTAATTTATGTACTACCCAATACACATTTTTAAACGAAACTGCACCACTCACACCAACATCAGGAGCCCTAATAATCTACACAAACTTTCAAGACTTGTAATGTAAGCTTACACATTAGCCCAGTTCCTAAAATTCCAAGATGTAAACTCAAATCGAGACAAAATTTGAGTAGATGGATTTGGTAGGTCCAAGCACAAGGGCTGGGTGCTGAAGCGCCAAAGCACAGTCACCTTTTTATTCCTCCATCTTGGATTACATCACAGCCATAATTTGGATGACATCAAAGCCATCATCTTGATTCCAGCAACCATTTTGTATCAGCCATTCTGTTACCGAATACTAACTTGTTTCCATCTTCCATCTTGTTTCTAACCACCATTTTTTTCCCCAAAATCTTGTTTTGCAATTGACATTCCACTGAATGCCACGAGTGGCAAGGGTATCCGCAACACACTGCAAGTTGGCACTCTCCCTTAAGAACTTCTGTAGATCATAACGACGTGTGCCTTTAAAGTATGTTCCACAGTCGGAAAAAATATTTTACAAATTCCTAACCTAGCAGTAAATCTGAATAACGAGTCAAGAAAAGCTGTGGTGCTCAAAGAAGAAACAACGTCTAAATGTACTGCCATTGTAGCTAAGCAAACTAATAGTCACAAATAAGGCTTTGACACACGGCTGTTCCGAACACGCGACTGTTTGATTTGGAATGGGCCTCCATAGTCAAAACAATGTTTAGAAATGGCCTCGCTTGTTGAACACTACTTGGTGTAAGATTTCCCATAAATGGCTGTGTATTGGTGAACCTAAACCTTTAGCACCTTGTACAACTGTGAATCCTGGAGTTAGAGGGCACCCCGAGGATACATTATGGACCTATAAATCCATACAAAATGAATCGGCACTCTCGCTTTAAGAAATCGCTGATTACCTTACAGATGATAACAAGAAGGTTACCAAAGATTGTGCTAACTTTCTGCTCCCAAAGATCATCCGGGTGAAGGCTCTCCTGGACCTACAAATACGTATGAATGCAGAACTCCAGGCCAAAGTAGAAGTACTCGAGCAGTACTCCAACAAACCAGTACAGAAACCAACAACAACAAAGCCTCTGACTTTTTCCGAGATCGTGAGGGAGCAGAAGGATAATTGGGAGAGGAAGGAAGAGACCGCGATCANACAAAGCCTCTGACTTTTTCCGAGATCGTGAGGGAGCAGAAGGATAATTGGGAGAGGAAGGAAGAGACCGCGATCAACGATAGATGGCAAGTTTGGCAGGGTAAGCGACTGACAACAAGGGGAACGGTGTTGATTAACCCTAAGTAGGGAGAATCGAAATCGGAGGCCACCAAGGCAGTTAAATTTGTTAACTGACTCAAATAAAAGAAAAGAAAGTTGAACCACAAGGTTGGATCATCAGACTGTTCAGTGTAACAACGAATGTTGGCACTGGAGCTTGAAAGGACTCAGTATTATTAGTCAAAATGTGCTGCTAGTCCAACCCGTTCAGTTGGACGTCTCTCCACGTCAGGGTACAATGGAACTGCACAGAATAGCGATGGAGCAACACATGGACATCGTACTGATGCAGGAACCCTACGTTTTTCATGGGAAAATACCAGGCCTCCAAGGTCGTTTGGCCATGTTTAGGGAGAAACCAATGGCTGGAAGAATGGGTATGCAATCCGGAGATAAACTATATCCCGATTGAGGCTCTTTCTAACACGCATCATGCATGCATAAAGGTGGAAATGGGATAAGGAAGTGTGATGATTGTTTCATCTATTAAGGTTGGGGCTCTGGGTGACCTTGAAATAGAGAGGGTTAGGGACCTCATACTGGGCAAGTCAAAAGAAAAGAGCATAATATTTGGTGTGAACATCAACGCCAAATCTGAGCTATGGAACTCCCCCGTGACGAACGACCGAANGAAAAGAGCATAATATTTGGTGTGAACATCAACGCCAAATCTGAGCTATGGAACTCCCCCGTGACGAACGACCGAAGAGAGGATGTTAATAAGTACCTCGTAGAAAATAATCTGCAGGTTGCAAATCCACCAGAACATGACACATCATATCTGTACCCTGCCCACGATACTGAATCGTTTATTGATTTAACTGTAGCGGAATGGAGAGTATTAGATGAGGTCACCGGTGAACATAAGATGATACTGTTCACCATTCGGATAGATAACGGTAAGGGAACTAGTCCAGTAAGGCCAAAATTTGTAACAGGATTCCGTTTGACCGTGAAGAAGCTGTCTCACGACGAGTCTTTGTATCAATGGTACAGACATAACCTGGAAACAATGTCCACAAATCTTAAAGCAGAACAACTGCATTCCCATTATTACCTAAGGACATTCCTTGCAATTCCCCAGGTCTCCAGAAAAGTGCCCCATCATCCCTGGTGGTATCATGAGCTCGAAGCTTTACGAAAAATTGTGAAGAGTTTGAAAAAACGCTTTAAGAGGATACATACATCCATGGANATCATGAGCTCGAAGCTTTACGAAAAATTGTGAAGAGTTTGAAAAAACGCTTTAAGAGGATACATACATCCATGGAAAGACAGCAAGCAGTGAATCAGTACAATGTTGTAAAAAGGGAGTACCAGAGGAAGATCAGAAAGAAAAGGTAACTTGCTTGGAGAGAGGTGGTTACAGATAGAGGGAACGAAGACCCATGTGGCCTTGTCTACCGAATGNGAAAAGGTAACTTGCTTGGAGAGAGGTGGTTACAGATAGAGGGAACGAAGACCCATGTGGCCTTGTCTACCGAATGGTGTCAAGTAAAATAAGGAGCTCAGAGGAGCTACCTGTTCTTGAAAGCAATGGACATCTCCTGCAATTCTTTGAAGAGATACGAGTCACATAATGGATTTTTTGTTGCCAGACGATTCTCGGATAGGGGAAAACGAATACCATAATGATGTAAGACNACGAGTCACATAATGGATTTTTTGTTGCCAGACGATTCTCGGATAGGGGAAAACGAATACCATAATGATGTAAGACGGATGACGAGTGTGTGTTTCGATGCTGAGGACACTGCACCTTTCTCCATGGAGGGTATCCGAAAGACGAAACTTAAGAAAGCNCGAGTGTGTGTTTCGATGCTGAGGACACTGCACCTTTCTCCATGGAGGGTATCCGAAAGACGAAACTTAAGAAAGCACCAGACCTTAATGGACTGGCAGGTGAAATGCTCCTTCGAGCATATCCAAGGATGAAAAGAGAAATGTTGGACCTATTCAATGAATGCCTTGGTAAGGGTAAATTTCCTTCATGCTGGAAAATGGGACTCCTTAAGGTAATCTACAAAGGAGGAGAAAAGAACCCGAGACAGGCCAAATCGTAAAGNTGCTGGAAAATGGGACTCCTTAAGGTAATCTACAAAGGAGGAGAAAAGAACCCGAGACAGGCCAAATCGTAAAGACCCATCACACTACTTTCAGTGATAAGCAAAACACTGGAGTGTCTGGTGAACAGACGGCTCCTTGAACAACTGGATGCTGTCCAAGGTATTCATACGAGGTGGTATGGCTTTGTTAAGGGCAAAAGTACCGAGAAGGCTGTAATAGATATGGTGAATCATGTCGGGACATATTGAGAGACATATGTCTTAGAACTCTCCTTGGATATACCGGGAGCCTTCGACAATGCCTGGTGGCTGCAGATTCTCTGGCAGCTAAGATTGTTGGAGTGTCCTAGTAATTTATAACGGACAATAGAAAATTTCCTGGATGGAGGAACTAGCCTCCTAGAGATAGAGGAGCAGAGGGGAGAAAAGGTGATATCCAAAGGCNAGAAAATTTCCTGGATGGAGGAACTAGCCTCCTAGAGATAGAGGAGCAGAGGGGAGAAAAGGTGATATCCAAAGGCGGTTCACAGGGATCAATGCTCGGCCCGATACTCTGGAATATCATCTTCGAAGGACTGCTAAGATTGACACACCCGTNGGTTCACAGGGATCAATGCTCGGCCCGATACTCTGGAATATCATCTTCGAAGGACTGCTAAGATTGACACACCCGTATGTCTGTGTTGTGTATGGATACGTGGACGATGGACTCCTTCTAATATCAGCTTGGAGCAGGCGGGAACTTGAGGAAAAATCTGAAGCTGCCCTGAGAGGATATCAGAGTGGGCTGAGAGCTTCAAACTGAAATTCTCAGTTGAAAAAATGAATTCCATTCTACTAAAGGGAAAACTCAAGAGAAAGTCTGTTGTGAGATTCGAAGNAAATTCTCAGTTGAAAAAATGAATTCCATTCTACTAAAGGGAAAACTCAAGAGAAAGTCTGTTGTGAGATTCGAAGGAAGAGTGGTGAAACAGGTAGCAGAACTGAAATATCTGGGAGTTGTGCTGGAGCCATGTCTGTCATTTCATGGACACATACGCTATATGGTCAAGCCTTTTTTCGGATTGCTTGCAGAATTAGGTACACATGCATTGTGTTTCATTTCATTTTTGCAAAGAAATATGCTCCAAAAGTATTTGTGAATTTTTACCATAATAACTCGTGAAATTCGACTGTTGTGTATCAGAGTAGATAAATGGAAATGTTGCTTATTCTGATTGTCTTTTGCCGTTTTTTTTGTGTAAAATNACTGTTGTGTATCAGAGTAGATAAATGGAAATGTTGCTTATTCTGATTGTCTTTTGCCGTTTTTTTTGTGTAAAATCACCCCTAAATTTTAGATGTTAGTATGTACCTACTTCGGTCGAGACTCACTGCATTGTATATTTTCTTTAAACAGTNCACCCCTAAATTTTAGATGTTAGTATGTACCTACTTCGGTCGAGACTCACTGCATTGTATATTTTCTTTAAACAGTTTTTTACTCACCAAGGCAGAAGCTAGTGAACCCCCTGACAGCTAAGACTGGTATGTCTACAGTACATCATAATCTCACTACTTGTCATCAAACCTTCATAGTTTGTTCAATGTAGTCAACGATACTACCAACAAAACTAATGCCAGCACGAAATAAGTATAGCTAATAAAAGGCTTCTATTAGTAAATGGAAAACACTGCAGCAGGATTCAAGCATTTCAAAAATCAGGCTTCCATTTGTATTACTAATTTATAATGACCCGAAAATTTTAACAGATTCATTTGGGTTCAAGCTGGACTTATTATTTATCAGCGTTGCGGTCGCGATTTGGCTAGTTATTTATTTGACACACCGTAGAAGGCTCGTGTTCATATAGCAGATCCGAAACAAAAGAAGTGACCAATCAGAGACAACCAATAAAAATGTAATTGACAGCCATCCAATCAGGTAACGACAGTGGCTTGAAAAAAACGTAAATTCCACTATGAAGTATATCCCAGAAGTCTTTGAACAAGGGAATCGTTCAAATTTGTTATTCTTATTTCCTTCTAAAAAATTATCCCCTTTCTACAATACTATGTGTAATCTTCCTGCTTTAAAATGAAAGTTCCATTGGCAAGTAAACCATAAACTAAGCCCTAAATACACAGATTAATATCGGATAATGATGTTGCGGTTACTTGTCGTGATTTTCTAAGTTCTTAAAAGTAACGATACGTTCATAGTAAGCATAACTGCATTAAAATATGCACAGTTTTAAGACTTCTTTTCCATTACCGCTGATGTTAATTAATTCCATAAACGAGTAACTTACATCGGCCCAACAGTAGAAGCCTGAACTATCTAAAAAAAAAACTATGATGGACATGTGTGCCGTGGATGAGAGGCGGATTTTAACTCACTCTAAATATTACATGCTGTAGTATACGGCTAATATCGATGATCAGCAGTAGGTATCGATTAGCTCATGAACTGCAGAACAGCAATGCTGGAATTTGGGTCGTGCTTGTGCCAAAGGGTATTAAAACAGTATATATATAGNTCATGAACTGCAGAACAGCAATGCTGGAATTTGGGTCGTGCTTGTGCCAAAGGGTATTAAAACAGTATATATATAGTACCAAAACATTCATTTGTTAAAACCATACACTGAAGAGCCAAAAAAACTAGCAGAGGCGTGTCTNTATATATATAGTACCAAAACATTCATTTGTTAAAACCATACACTGAAGAGCCAAAAAAACTAGCAGAGGCGTGTCTATGCAAATTACAGAGGTATGGAACCAATCAGAGTAACGTGATGCGGTCGGCAGAGCCTATATAAGACAACAAGCGTCTGGCAAAGTTGCTAGATCGGTTACTGCTGCTACAATGGTAGGTTATCAAGATTTCAGTAAGTTTCAACGTGTTGTTATAGTCGGCGCACGAGATATGGGACATTGCATCTCCGTGGTAGCGATAAAAATTGAATTTCAAGTAAAACCATTTCACGAGTGTACCGTGAATATCGGGAATCCGGAACAACATCAAATATTCGACATCGCTGCTGCCGGAAAAAGATCGTGAACGAGCGGGACAAACGACGACTGATGAGAATCGTTNATCAAATATTCGACATCGCTGCTGCCGGAAAAAGATCGTGAACGAGCGGGACAAACGACGACTGATGAGAATCGTTAATCGTGACAGACGTGCAGCACTTTGTCAAATTGGCGCAGATTTCAATGCTGGGGCATCAACAAGTGACATCGTGCGAACTATTAAACGGACCATCATTGATATGGGCTTTTGGAGCCGAAGGCCCACTTGTGTAACGTTGTTGACTGCATGACACAAAGCTTTACGCCTCGCCTGGGCATGCCAACACCGACATTGGACTTTTGATGACTGAAAACACGTTGACTGGTCTAAAGGTCTCGTTTCTAATTGTATCGGGTGGATGGACGTGTACGGTGATGCATGACANGAAAACACGTTGACTGGTCTAAAGGTCTCGTTTCTAATTGTATCGGGTGGATGGACGTGTACGGTGATGCATGACATCATCATAAATCCGTGGACCCTACATGTCAACAGGGGACTTTTCAAACTGGTGGAGGCTCTGTCATAGTANTCATCATAAATCCGTGGACCCTACATGTCAACAGGGGACTTTTCAAACTGGTGGAGGCTCTGTCATAGTATGGGTGTGTGTAGTTGGCGTGAAATGGGACTTCTGATACGTCTAGATACGACTCTGACAGGTGACAGATACGTAATCATCCTGTCCGATCACCTGCACCCATTCGCGTCCATTATGCATTCCGACGGACGTGGACAATTACAGCAGAACAATGCGACACCCCACACATTGAGATTTGCTACCGAGTGGCTCCAGGAACACTCTTCTGACTTTAGACTCTTCCATTGGCCACATTAATCACCAGACATGAACATTATTGAGCGTAATTGGGATGCCTTTCAACGCGCTGTTCAGAAGAGATCTCCACCGCCTCGCACTCCTATGGATTTGTAGACTGTCCTGTATGATGCATGGTGTGAATAGCCTCCTGCATACCTTCAGACATTAGTCCAGTCCATGCCACATCGTCTTGCGGCACTTCTGCATGCTCGCAGGGGCCCTACACGTTATTGGACAGGTGTACCAGTTTTTTTTAGCTCTTCAGTGTACTTTATGCCTCTATTAAGCTTAATAACCTAATATCTTCTGCTTCTGCGAACTGTACTACATGAAAAGTTGAACTTATGTATTGTGCATCGAGAAATTTTAATGTGATATCCACACATATTGGTTGTGTAATGGAATTAGAGATACATATGATTTTATGGGATTTAGTGTAATCTTCATATATTCACGTTCAATACGTTCTCAGTTATTTTTACTATTGTTCATAATTCATGGCATTATGACACGCCCAATAAATTTTGATAACCCATTTATTGCCAGTTTGCTTACATGGATTCTGTGTCTTGGCATTTAGATATACGTTCTATTTAGATCTTTCACATTTTGAACACGTGTTTATTTTGCATATTTTGCTTGCTAGATGGCGACCATCTGCTAATTTTGAAACCCGTCATCTATTACGTTAACATGAACGGTATTTCTAAAAATTTAAGGCAGCATATTTTTTTGCAAATGGCCAGCTTTCCTTTATTTTTGACACCTAAATCCCTCCTAATATCGAATGTCTATCGTTTTTCCAGTTCGTGATCTGTTTAAGCTTGTGGTCATGACTGAATACTCACAGAAATATCCTGAAGGCACCTGCGCGCATTTCCACACATTACACCCAATACTCCAGCTCTCCCATCATGACCAGCACTCGCGCGATACATAAAGAGATGTTGCAGATAGCTGATAATGCAGGAGGATGTTATAATAATTCTTCATCAAGTTTAGTGTAAGAGCACTACTCACCGTAAAGGATGAAAGCCGAGATTACGGCAACCCTCGCAGCTTTTGCACAACATTGTATATCTGAAAATGTTCGCCTTGTATTCCAGTCCCTATGGTTCTCGAAAAACTAAGCACATGAAACAGGGAGTNTTGTATATCTGAAAATGTTCGCCTTGTATTCCAGTCCCTATGGTTCTCGAAAAACTAAGCACATGAAACAGGGAGTTTTTTTATTATATACAATTTTAATTTTTTTATTTTTGAACCGAAGTTACGCAGTGCAGGCCCGCTCAGACGGAGAGGTGTAGCTGGCGTGAGCTGGTGGAGAAATGCACTGTGCTTATTCTAAGTCTCGTCGGTAACTGCCGACATCGTCACGAACCGACTGTCTAAGNCTGGTGGAGAAATGCACTGTGCTTATTCTAAGTCTCGTCGGTAACTGCCGACATCGTCACGAACCGACTGTCTAAGAGCCTACGAAAACAATCTTATGCTTGACGATGGTATTCAGTAATATTTTTCGTTTAGCGCGGTAATACATTCTGGGATCTTCGGATTATCGACTATCCACTTTCCACTTTCCAAGCTAGTCGATCGTTAATGCCTTTGCACACGGTCGACAACGTACCAATGCAATATTACTAGAATTACCTGTTTTAAAATTACACAAATCTATTGAAAAAACATTACTTAAAGACAAGAAAAGTAATCTTTATATTTTGTAGCTCATGGAAAAAAAAANCACAAATCTATTGAAAAAACATTACTTAAAGACAAGAAAAGTAATCTTTATATTTTGTAGCTCATGGAAAAAAAAATTTGATAAAAGTATGTATTTTACAAAAAGAAGTAATGATATAAAATGTTGCTGATTTTGTGCGGAGTGTAAGAAACAGTGGTTGGTGACCATGATAAATGGTATGTTTTTTTTCCTTCGTGATTGTCGATGTTTACGTGTTAAGAACGTGGACCGGGTGTTTTACAGATTATTTGTATTTATGGAAAATTAAATATTTCCCCTNGATGTTTACGTGTTAAGAACGTGGACCGGGTGTTTTACAGATTATTTGTATTTATGGAAAATTAAATATTTCCCCTAGGCTTAGTGTAGACAAGTTAATAGCTTTTACTTACAGATTTCACGTAAAACTGTCCTGAATAACAAATAAATGTACTCATCTTAAATTCATTGTATTATTATTCCTAATCTATGTGNTCACGTAAAACTGTCCTGAATAACAAATAAATGTACTCATCTTAAATTCATTGTATTATTATTCCTAATCTATGTGTCCGCCGAAGTGTACCGTAAAACCATGATATGTCATAATTTTGAATAAATAATAAATAACTGACATTGAATGGGTAACTGGAATCATTTAATTTTTTTGGTTGANTATGTCATAATTTTGAATAAATAATAAATAACTGACATTGAATGGGTAACTGGAATCATTTAATTTTTTTGGTTGAACATTATTACTAACATTTTACCACACAGGCATTGAATTTGGTGTGAATTAAACAACCTTCCATCCCTTTTTACCATATACGAAGCCTACGTGTTTTTTTAAACACCGATAACATTCCAGCGTAGAAAATATTTATTTCGTACAAAGGGAGCANATACGAAGCCTACGTGTTTTTTTAAACACCGATAACATTCCAGCGTAGAAAATATTTATTTCGTACAAAGGGAGCGTAATTAGGTACGTAGATTTTGAGTGTCCTTGTGTTTTTATTTTGGCATCAAAGATAGTTGTAAAATCATTTTATTTNTAATTAGGTACGCAGATTTTGAGTGTCCTTGTGTTTTTATTTTGGCATCAAAGATAGTTGTAAAATCATTTTATTTTGCGGAATTTATTAGACTCATCTTTCTGGAGTCAATGCAAGGAAGTGTCACTTTGTTGCAGACTATATTCCTAATATTTAATTTTGATCACGATCCGTTTTAGTTAACACACAGTGGGCCTACCTGTCAAATTTTAGCATACAATTTTGAAATTGACTGTTCCAGCCCCTAAACATTTCAAAATATATTTTATCAGGGGCCAGNAAATTTTAGCATACAATTTTGAAATTGACTGTTCCAGCCCCTAAACATTTCAAAATATATTTTATCAGGGGCCAATATACAAATGTCCACATGCAGCTTGTAGCTTAATGTTTTCAACGCTGGTTTATGTTGTGTGTTAATTTACAAATTTGCAGAAGCTTGCCATGTTAGAAAAATGCTGTTACTTTATAACACCACATAATCGCATTTCACATATTTAANAAATTTGCAGAAGCTTGCCATGTTAGAAAAATGCTGTTACTTTATAACACCACATAATCGCATTTCACATATTTAAACAAATTAAAGAAGTGGTTGGGAAGATTCTATCAATGTTCGTAACATTTATGTTACGAAGCACCTAAATGAACGACTGNAAATTAAAGAAGTGGTTGGGAAGATTCTATCAATGTTCGTAACATTTATGTTACGAAGCACCTAAATGAACGACTGGCCCATCAAACCCACGCTGCGTAAAGCACGAACTACTGTGTATCAGTGCGGGTGTACTAAGGCAATAATAACTTATTGAATAAATATTTATAATGACGTATTCGTACATACACGTGCTTATAATAATATCCCACAAGTAAAATAATCTTAATTAAGTTGTGCACAATGTTTAAGATGCACGTTTGTAAAAATTATAACCAAGATTTTCATGCATATTCGTAACATAAATGTGTATGTAAGGAAATTTGAACTCCGTCCAACACAAACACTTGCTGCTCTGACTTCCTTACTACACGATATTTCTTTCCTAATCGTTCAAATATACGGCCACATTTAATAACGACGCCCGCCATTTCGATTTACGGAATGCAAGCCTGCCAACTGCTTGCGAGCAGTTTGTGTGTACCGACTCCACTCCTGACGTCACTCGACCTTCGTGACAAGCTTAAAAAACCGAGCAGTTAACAGGATCCTGAGCAGAAATTTGTAAATTAGCTATTGTTTTCATTGGAGAGAGAGAGAGACAGGACCGGAAGCAGGAAAGCAGTCATAAATAAGCGTACCGAAGCGCACGCTTCCAGTTGCTATGCCGCTGTCCACTGCAAAGCAACTCTGCAAGTCATCAGTCGACAGGAGCGTTATACGGCCCGCCGTCTTCGAGACGTGAGGTAAAAGCCATTTCACACAATAAAATATATATTAAATTCAAATGTAATTTCTTGTACTAAAAATTCACTTAATTGATTTCAATGAATTCTGTTCAACAAGCTTTCAAGTCTCCACATAAAAATATAACACAAACTTTTCAGTGAAATCAGTTTCAAAAAACAGCACAGGTAAATTTTTCTAATTATCTACGACACATGCAAAACTCTAAAATAATTGGTTAAACGACAATCTTTTTTTTTCTTCAAATTATTGTGAAAGTTTATTATTTTTAATATGCGTCCTTTATGTGTAACATTTTATAATGTGTGTATAAAACTCTATTTTTATGAGATCATTTCCAATAATACTGTCAGAAAAGCTGTGACCGTCGGTTGGAATTTTGGATTTAAGAAAATATTGAACATGTTTTAAACGAAAATATTAAGGAAAACTAGACACTCAAGAAATTGAAAGAGTAAATGGCCGCTATTATGACGTTCGTTCAAAGTCATATAGCATTTGATGAATTGAATTCAGCAAAAGTTAAAGGTAATTTTAAGAATAATTTGATAGTGCGAAAGGGCCTAAAGTCGAAGGCTTGTAGGAATTTTTCCTGCCTCGACTAGGCGAGACTTATGCAAACGTAAAATTTTAACTTCGGCTACGTGTAGGTGCGTACAACAATGTGACAAAACTCCGTCTCAAGCTACAGTCTTCACGTATTGTATACGCTCTTACATCTTCACCACTTCGTATAATTACCTAATTTTTGCGTTATAATTCCCTACCTCCACCTATTTTTAGCAACATAAAACCCATTATGCTTACACTCAGTGATATTAATTTTTGACCTGTCCTAGCGTGACCTTACAAAATGAAACCAAATAAACTTAATTAACTGCAACTAATCATAAATCAACGTAACCAATATATTATTTGGNAAATGAAACCAAATAAACTTAATTAACTGCAACTAATCATAAATCAACGTAACCAATATATTATTTGGCATTTATTATGTCTAAATTTACCCAATAATATTAATAATGTTAATAATATGACAATGCACAGTTGAATATCGCCAGACATGAGTAATTATAATTAAAAGTTTTCCAAAATGATCAAAAGTACCCAATTGTGACCTAACATTATTAGACATGATATGTACATCCCAATGCGACGAAATGTGATTAACCATATATTGCCAGTCATGATTAAAAAATAAGTGATGTGATTTTATAAAAAAAATGTGCCAGATAACAACAAAATGTTGCAAATAGCAACCAGCAGTGATAGCCAAGACGGCAGATGTGACCAAGCAGTCACAAAGACAATTTAAATTTACAACATATCACCAAACATTTCTATATTTATCACAAAATAACCAAGCATTATTTAGACTGTATGAAACACATGCAAATGCGATCACATACAAACAATCATCGCCACATGTTAAAGCTCTTCGCGGTAAAGTAAGCGCTTATGAAATCAACATTTAAAAAATTTCACTGCTCCTACCTGCATACATTTAACGGACACACTGACTGTCATGTTCTCAGTGATGTTTGTAACGACGGAAATAACGTGGTTGCATCACATAGCGTTGAATTAAAAGGGGTAGGTAAAANTATAAACGAAAATATTAAGGAAAACTAGACACTCAAGAAATTGAAAGAGTAAATGGCCGCTATTATGACGTTCGTACAAAGTCATATAGCATTTGATGAATTGAATACTGTAAAAATTAAAGGTAATTTTAATAAAAAATTTGATATTGTGAAAGNTCAAAGTCATATAGCATTTGATGAATTGAATTCAGCAAAAGTTAAAGGTAATTTTAAGAATAATTTGATTGTGTGAAATGGCCTAAAGTCGAAGGCTTGTAGGAATTTTTCATGCCTCGACTAGGCGAGACTTATGTAAACGTAAAATTTTAACTTCGGCTACGTGTAGGTGCGTACAACAATGTGACAAAACCCCGTCACAAGCTACAGTCTTCCCGTATTGCAAGCGCACTTATATCTTGACCAGTTCGTATAATTACCTAATTTTTGCGTTAGAATACCCACCTCTGCCTATTTTTAGCAACATAAAACCCATTATGCTTACACTCAGTGATATTAATTTTTGACCTGTCCTAGCGTAACCTTACAAAATGAAACCAAATAAACTTAATTAACTGCAACTAATCATAAATCAACGTAACCAATATATTATTTGGCATTTCTAAAGTCTAAATTTACCCAATAATATTAATAATGTTAATAATATGACAATGTACAGCTGAACATCGCCAGACATGAGTAATTATAATTAAACGTTTTCCAAAATGATCAAAAGAAACCCTATTGTTACCAAACATTATTAGACATGATATGTACATCCCAATGCGACGAAATGTTATTAACCATATATTACCAGTCATGAATAAAAAAGAAGTGACGTGATTTTATAAAAAAAATGTGCCAGATAACAAACAAATGTTGCAAATAGCAACCAGCAGTGATAAACCCAGAGATAGTGTGGCAGATGTAACCAAGCAGTTGCAAAGACAACTTAAAATTACAACATGTCACCAAACATTTCTATATTTATCACAAAATAACCAAGTATTACTAAGACTGTATGAAACACATGCAAATGCGATCACATACTAAGAAACATCGCCACATGTAAAAGCTCTTCGCGGAAAAGTAAGCGCTATTTAAATCAACATTTAAAAAATTTCACTGCTTCTACCTGCATACATTTCAACTGGCACACTGACTGTCATGTTCCCAGTGATGTTTGTAACGACGGAAATAACGTGGTTGCATCACATAGCGTTGAATTAAAAGGGGTAGNTTAACGACGGAAATAACGTGGTTGCATCACATAGCGTTGACTTAAAAGGGGTAGGTAAACATTTTTGAATACTAAAATTATTTATTTTGAATTACGTATTTTTTTAATTAGTGTTAAGTGTAAGATTCAGCAATTTTTTTAATTATTTTCCTTTCTAATAAATACACAGTTTTTCTTGAATNAATTAGTGTTAAGTGTAAGATTCAGCAATTTTTTTAATTATTTTCCTTTCTAATAAATACACAGTTTTTCTTGAATGACGTATACATAAAGTGATAAGACCCACGGAAATTCCATTTTACATATGGCGGAAGAATGCACAGTACTCTGTTTACCGTGATCACCCGGTAACAAATGTTAATGAATGCCACCAGGAGTTACCAGTTTTAACAGAATACGGAACCTGACTGAACCATGTGAGACAAAACATAAGCAAATGAGGCGTGATGTGTTCCATGTTGCCAAATGTAACCAATGTGGCCAAACAGAAAATTAAATTTAATGGCAGGTGTGATCAAATATGATNTGTTCCATGTTGCCAAATGTAACCAATGTGGCCAAACAGAAAATTAAATTTAATGGCAGGTGTGATCAAATATGATCAAACGTAACTTCAGTTAATCAAACGTGACCAGTCAGGATCAAATGAGACTAGATATGTTTTTCTCATTAACCGATGTTTCATAATGTTACAAAAACCACCGGTGATAAGCAAATGTGACCAAACAATAATAAATATACTTAAAAAATTGTCTATCCCAATTAAGTAATATTAAATATGACCCACTGAGTTCAGTNAAATATACTTAAAAAATTGTCTATCCCAATTAAGTAATATTAAATATGACCCACTGAGTTCAGTCATGACACAAACATTATTATCTATAAAATATTATGAAACAGACAAAATTATGAAATAGTATTATACATAATACAATGAAATATTACCCGAAGCGTCTATATTAATACATATGCAACATAATATCGGTGAGTTGGACCAGTGCAGTCGAGTGGTATTAATCGATGTTTCGAAACATGGTCAAATGTGACCAAATATTNTATCGGTGAGTTGGACCAGTGCAGTCGAGTGGTATTAATCGATGTTTCGAAACATGGTCAAATGTGACCAAATATTATCAAATCTAATTAACTGTAGTAGAACATGAATTAATGTGTCCAAATGATATCAAACACGTTCAAAAACACTCATTTGCAAAAAAAAATCGTTCAACTTGAAGGTTTACCAACGAAGGATTCCATATAGTATCTTCGTAGCACGACATGTGACCTATTTGTGTTTAGCTCTAAGACACCGATTAAGGCCCTAGTAGCAGTGTGAGCGGTGACAGCCACAGAACNTGTGACCTATTTGTGTTTAGCTCTAAGACACCGATTAAGGCCCTAGTAGCAGTGTGAGCGGTGACAGCCACAGAACCAGGTTCAGTGAACACGCAGCATGCTACGACGGCGCATTCGACAAGCGGTGCTCGCACTTCCCTGTGGGTGACTGAAGGAACTCTGGCTGCGCGGCAATACGTCCAAGAAATTCCGTGACCATGTGTGCTCCCCTTACTGGAGCAGCTTGACAACCACATATAACAGCAGGATAATTCCCGGCCTCGCATAGCACGGGTGTCTCTGTCCTGCCTTGATGTAGTCAACATGCTTTCTTGGCCAGCAAAGTCCCCAGACCTTTCCCGCCCCGAGAATGTTTGGGACTAAGTTGGTTTGCAGGTTCGGCAGCAGTAACTACGGTGAATTTGGAGGGACAATTACTGCGTCTGCTGTGATAGAATCTTTCTCGGGAGAACATCCGACGTCTACACCAGACGCGGAATAACTCCGAGCTTAAGGTACTTAACATATAAGGATTGGCGGGAGGAACACGTGCAGAGGAGTGGTAGAAAGAGGAGGAGAGAAACCTGGAGTAAAACAAAGCCTTAACAGCAGGAAGAGGAAAGTATAAGACATTATTGACTACTTACCACTGACGTATGAAGCACTGCGGCAAGTCTTCAATGCCGCTCATTGCTCCAACCAATGAGTCTGACTTGTAAACGTCACTGCTGCCACTACTCTCACTGTCCGCACCACCTACATTTATAATCACTTTATTAATTTCAATGTAAAATCGCACATCCTTGTCATAATAGCCGTTCTAGAGTGTCTTGACGGGATTGCAAATAGGTATCCAGTCTTCTGGCCCCATTCGGTTAAATATGCCCTCGCTATGTATTTTAACATCTGTCAAATTACAAGTTACATTTTTTAAGGCGACTTCTCCTTTAACTTTAACCCAGATGCTTTCTATAGAATTCAATTCCTGATGATAGGGTAGCAGAGGAAGTACTTGGTGTCCATGATTTCTCAGTAGTCTGTCTACTGAGTACTACTGCACTTGACAAGGTTTGTGTTTCTTTGTGAGGTCACACAAAGTTGGTTTTAGCATGTCGCTNCTACTGAGTACTACTGCACTTGACAAGGTTTGTGTTTCTTTGTGAGGTCACACAAAGTTGGTTTTAGCATGTCGCTTGTAAACGAAATATTCTCCTTGCCGTACCACTGCTGCATTTCCATCTTAGTTGAGCTGGAAGTAGGAGTTTTGTTTTCCTTTTTATTGTGATAGTNTTGCCGTACCACTGCTGCATTTCCATCTTAGTTGAGCTGGAAGTAGGAGTTTTGTTTTCCTTTTTATTGTGATAGGGAACATTATCTGTAACAATAATACTGTCATAATTTTCTTTATTCTTATTTTTGTGATAAGACCCTGTTGCCTATCGCAAATTCCATATTGCAAGGACATTAGGGACAAAACTGTTTTCGCCTCCTGTTTTCGCCCGCTCGGCTCTCAAGACGTCGCTGTTAAGAGGCGCCGAAATCTCTTCACTCACTATTTTTTACCGCTTACCTCTTGCCACAGGTTTTAGCAGACGGTTGGAAGACATGTCACTCCGCATTTTATTTTTTACATGCGATGACAAAATGTACGACTCATCCATGTAAATAATTGAACGTTTCTCATTTCTATATCGCCGCATACTCTTGAAATATTATATAGGTTTTTGCCGAATATCTCATTTTTCTATTAAAACCAGCCGCTGCGTTTTAATTTTTTTGCTACCTTAATCCTAGTCTTATTAAAGTAGTTCTTAAAGTTTTTTACTTCCTTGGTAATTTATGTCACCCTCTAACTTAAGTCTTAGGAGTTTCTACGACGGCACACGTTTTTCAGTTAGGTAGAAATTGTAAACAGTACGCCATACCATTGCTTCGTCGAAGGTATAAAGGTGGTATTTGGAGGGTTTCTACCGTTTCTTATTGCATGTTGAGATAGACATTCTTTCACCTGCTTCACTCTGATTAGCTTCCCTCTTTAATTGTTTGCACTATGGTACCACACACACAAGTTGCCTTAGATATTCTCAGCTGCGCTTTCTCAAAAGAAATGGATGGTTCCCTCGAATCTCGCTTCGTTTTCCAAAAACTGCAGAACATAGTAAACCATTTCTGGCAGCTGTGAGTGTAGTTTCATACCTTTCACTTTTGACAAAACTGATGGCATTTAAATGTACAATGTGTTACTTTACGGACTTCACTGTGTTGTCTCCTACAGATTAAAGAACACTGACTCCAGAAGTGATAAACTTCACACACACAAACAGTAAAGGAAAATGTGTCTATGTAACGTGGACGTGCAAGCAATACCTACATACGTCTGCTTCAGACTCGACAAAGGGACTACATTTACACACTGTGTAGTGCTGTGCTAGTGTTGAGTGCGCCTTATCGCTCTGCGGCTTCGCCTCCCACCTCCATGACTCACACAGTTACATTCAATTTGTAATGTTCGGCCAGGCTCGGAGTTATATCGCGTGTAGTGTATATGCCTCCATGCACGACCGTATCGCCGCCTGTGCCCGTGGAAATTATGACGAATTCGTATTTGAGTATTCTGGTCAATATTTAGTTGAAAACGTTTTAAGTAGTTAAAGATAAAAATATGTATGTTAAATATACTCATTTGCCAAAAACTAAAGCCTATCATTGTGAACAAATCGCGCGAGTTCAGCGAAGGTTACCACACAGTATTGTCATAGACATGTGTCCCATTTGCGTTTAATGCAGTTTGCTTGCGCGGATAATTCCGTGCTATGGGTGGTCCAACATCATACTATACTGTGTACCATATAAGAAGGCCACATTCTTGACAGTTGACAATCGCCGTGCCTTTTCGTTTATGTATCCATTCGCCATCAACTGGCGTGTCAAGAATAAGCTTTGATGTGGCGATTCAGCGCGTCCAGGAGGTGCTGCTACATGTGGCAATTGGTGAACTGCTTGGGTGGCGCAGCATTCGTAAACGGAGCATGGTGGACGTGTGTAGGGTCGTTCGTAAACGCGGTACACGAAATATATGTTACTTTAAAAATTATACAGAGCTCGCAGGAAAATAAAATTATTTGTATATGTGCGTAAATACGTTATTTTAAACAATAAAACTATAATATGTTTCTGGCTGTATTTCGAGATATGGATAACAGATGGTGTGGAAGGGCATATTGCAACATATGGTGCGCTTTTAACTCACAAGATGGAAGCACCTAGTTTGAGAGTCTGGAAACTTTGGATTTTTTCGTCACATTTGGATATGTATCGTTTTATTGTGCATCTCATTTTGAACACCTATACATTACTATTTTATCACGAAGTTTCGTTTCTAAAACTAAAAACTGCTGTTTTATGACCACGTAAAATAAAATGTATTAATTAATCTACGAACTCTTTCTTATCCACGTATTTTCTGCTTGTGTGATGTGCTTCGGCACTGCTTTCAGAATAGCCAACGTAACATTAACTTTTGTTTGTTCGTGAATCAGCTGATACAGGATTTTGTAAATGGCACGTTATTTGTTTTGAATAATTTAAGTTGCCGCTCACTGACTGTCAGAATATGGCCTTCTTATATGAAATGAACGATAAGTGCATCCTGCAAGTGTTGGTCTTCTGCAATACATGCTTGGTGTGGTACAATATTTTGTTTCTTTATGTATACCTAGGAGCATGTCCTATGCCCGTACCCCCTACGTGCCCCTGCAATGTTTCCACAGGGTGATCAATGTTTTTTGCAAATTAGTGTATTTATTTAGGGCCGACTGAATTAGATATAACATGAATAAAACACAACGAATTGATCATTCAATTCTGAACCTCACAAAAATGGACTTTTTTCAATTAGTGCTTCCTTATTTTTTATGCAAATCCTGATACGGGAAACAAGGTACGTGCATTGGATATTTAATCACACGTGTGACCCAGATAATCAGTGGATAGGGGAAACCAAAACAATGGAAAATGTTAATGTAGTCATGTGGTCTGCTTGGTATTGTTCCCGGGTTAAAACAATTCACTTCTTGGCGTCACTCCACCTCTATAGTATACTTTGTCCATTCCAAGGTGGCAGCATATATAAATATTACCAGAGGCACAATTAAAGGCAACGGCTGACTTATCGGATCACGATATCCCTTGTAGCAACAAATGATAGCCCAATGGTTGTACAGGAATAACGTGAACCGACAAGCCATCCGCTGGGTTTGATTGTGCCACTGGCATTGTTTATATCTTCTGCAACCTGGGAGTGGACCAAGTGTACGCATGCCATGGGTTATTCCTGTTCGTCCTCCTTTCAAGAGCAGTTCATATTGTACTGTGAGTTAGACGTGATACGGGATTACTCTCACCAGGAAATGGCAGACATGCAATTGATATGTGGGATCACGACATGTAATGCAGCACAAGTAAGACGTATCTATGCGAATTCGTTTCCGTAATATATATATATCCCAGAGAAGAAATCACTCTCATTTAAAATACGAGTACCAGATGGAGAGGCCCAATTACGCCACTTCCTTCACCAGAGTGATGTGAACTTTAGTCTGGTTATGCCAGCGCCAAATTAAAGAAGTATGTCCTGCCCCCTCTACTAGTATTTTCTCCACCCACTAATAAAGAGCATGATTTCCAACTATCTGTATCCTGTAGCATTTTCTGTTATGGCATGCAACGATATTTAAATATTTCCTGTCGAAAGGGCTTCTACAGTGCCTATTCTTAGTACAGTAGTTTAGCTAGAAGTACACTCAGGGAGGTTGTCATCGCCGAAATCTGGCCATGGCAGCCCAATGACTCGGTGCCGCGATGCTTGTCTCCTTGCATAATTCTCTTCCATAGTAGGCGTATGGGACTTAGCCCTGAGACGCAATTAACTCCCATCCCTGCCGCGAGGTCACCCATAAAACTTAGTTTTATACTAGGTTAGAAAAAATATATATATAAAAAATCAACCAGTTGGTGTTCGAACATTTAATCTCGAATAGTGGATTTTGCAGCAAGTAGAAGGGAATGCTGGTTCCAGTACCCGAATAATATAATCAGTAGAGAGCTTTGGACATGCTACAGTTTGGAAAGTTATGCAAAAGCAGCTGCTTTATCTGTACCATATTCAACGAATATAGGTTTTTAAAAACAATGATTTTTTTTTCTTCGAACAGTAAATTTTTGTTTTTGGTTTCAGCAGACAGCTATAGCTGTCCCGTCTTTTCTGTCTACAGTATTATTTACCGACGAAGTTGTATTTACCATAGATGGAATCATCAATTTCCATAGTATTTATCATTGGGTTGATGAAAATCCACGTTTTATTCGTTAATCATGACACCAACAATTCAGAGTCAATGTACGGGCAAGTATAAATAGCGACAATCTACAGAAATCAGACCTGTTTTTCTTGTTGGGAGATGAACAGGCCAATCTTGCGTACGTGGATTTCCTCAAAAATCAATTGCATGAAATATTTTAAGGACGTACGAGTCGATGTTGTGCGTTGTTTGCGGCTTATGCACGATGGTGCACCGCCACAGTTTGGCCGTATAGCAATACATTTCTTGAACGAAATATTTCCGAATAAATGGATATGCCTTTGCAGGTCCTATAGGCTGGTATTCACGTTCTCCAGATTGACATACATTGGATTTTTATTTGTACGGCTGCTTGAAAAAAATATTGTGTATGCAGCACCCGTTTTCTCCATCGAAACACTTCGTTAGCGTATCCAAGAAGGCTGTCCTCTTATTCTACAAACGTCTGGTATTTATTATTTAAACAAGACCACACTCTACGACATGACGCCTGCATTCGTGCATTCAGTCTGGAAGTGGTCATTTTGAGCACCTCATATAACTATTAACAGCACCACATTGTTGCAGAATATGTCGTTTACAAGGTAGGTCAAATAGGCAACATATTTATTTAAACATGTTTTCATTGTTGTCTTGTATCCTTTCCACTGGTGAAATGGGCATCTCATGTTATGATGCATTCAAAAAATATCATCGCTCACACACATGTGGTTTTATGCTTGTAAGTAGCTAGGAACTTCTAATTGTTTTTTTACATGTTTGTCGGATACCGCTCGAGGGCTGCATGCGAGATTTGGACTGTTTATTCAGCAGAATGACTTATGTTTCGTGCTGCAGTAGTTTTGTAACTCTAATGTATTTTGTAGTACATTACCTTATTCTGTATTTGATTTTGATGTCCTTCCATATGTTGCGTAGTATGGGCTGAAAAAATAATAACATACACGTTTCTGTTTTGTGACGTTAGCTTTCCTATAGCTCACTGGGTCCTGGTTTTCAGCGGGACGAGAACATCTACACATGTTGTCAACTCAGTGAAATTAGAAATCAAACACACCGATCTTTTGGTATTCTTTGTCCAGAAGCCGAAAGTCGGTTCGCTAATGTGAATCGCACTTTTATCAACATTCTGACAACTCGCGATCTGGTCAACTTCTTTGCACTGATTCTCGACCTATCAGGGGGCCGCAGTGGTGTAGGGGTTAGACTATTCACCTCCCACCTAGGCGAACTGGGTTCGATTCCCGACGGGGGCACTCTCGGAATTTTCGCATTTGGGAATCGTGCCACACGATGCCGCTGGTCGATGGGTTTTCTCGGGGATCTCCCGTTTTCCCCGCCCTTTAATTCCGCACTGCTCCTTACTCACCTCACTTCACCCTCATTCTCTCTTAAGTACTCGATGTTAAGAGCCTTCAAAACCTCTACACTAAGACATATGAGGAGATGCTGACGGGTCTATAAGAATAAATAATGTAATCGGAGAAGAAACCGTGGCCCCGCTATTAAGCGAGCTTCCCCGACCTCCCAGAGGATGTCTCATAGGGAGCGAGTGCGAGAAACACAACACCATTCCTAAGACCGCGGCTCCACAACGTGGCAAGACGTCCTGGCCAATCAGGCGCTCCCAGTACTAACAATACCGAACATACTTGTCGGTTGTAGGTGGCCCGTATATCGCACCTCAGTTGGATTTCATTATGTTTACAGTAATATAATACTCTACATTCATGTCAAACAGTAAAATTAGTACCTACCATATTAATTTTCAATGTCTCAGCAATTCTGGTTTGCCCCGCTTTCTGGGCGTGTAGATTCTCTCCGCCATGCGTAACTGAGAAAGCTGACATTGTTTGTCTGTTTCAAGAATGTCGCAGAAAATGAGCCCATCAAAAGGGAGCGGGTTGCATACATTGCGCTATAGATTACGACCCTTTTATGCTTTCCTAATTCTCTTTAATACAACATATTAAAATTTATACTACACGCTTAACATGATTCCCAATACATGCATTATATTATGCTAATCAGTAAGAATAAATGGAAATTTCAACCAAGATTTCATGTCAATTCAAACAAAAATTATATTCAAATGTTATATCTCATTTACTACAGTATAGCTGTGACTCAAAATGGCTTGTCGCAGTTTTAATGTGTAAAGTCAATTTTAAACAGAATTGACAAAGGATGAAAAAAAAAAAAAGATATATAACTTCATATTCAACGGGTTTTAATAATACTTCAAAATGTTATTTATGTCGCTTCGCAGTTGTACTTCTGTTACCGACACTTCTACAATCTAATTTATTTGGCCAATTTCGCAGCAAGAGGCTTTTTGACAAAATGAATGACTTAGCCACTGATGAATACCAGCTAATCTCGAGAGTGAAATCTTGGTGATCGAAGATCCGTAGTATTACAGCCCCTTACATGCACCGGTCTTCAGTGGTTGCCACTATATAGCAATGAATCTTCTTCAAGGTTGCAAATGGTGTTTCTTCTGAGCTATTTAAACAAACGGCGAATACTGTGTATGAATGTTTCTGTAATACCATTTCTTAAAATTATCTTCCATCGAACGTTCATTTCCATTTTAGTTCCTTGAAACATAAATTCAAAATTCGTAATAGTAAATCTCTCTCTCTCTCTATATATATATATATAACATTGTTTTATATATATATATATAACATTGTTATATATGTATATATATACATATATATGTATATATATACATATATAACAATGTTGTGTCCTTTTTTTTGGACTAGCATATCTCCCGAAAAAATCAACCAATTTTCATTGTTTCTCTATGAACCATCCTTTCGTTCCCACGAATGTTTGTACACCTGTCTTTTTTATCTGTATTATCTGCAAAGGTACTAAAATCTGCAAAAATCTCATTTTTTTAATACTTTCACGGCAGGAAGCGCCTTTGTTGACAGCTGTCTGTTTAAACATTTCAGTTTGTTGTTATCAATGTTTTTTTTACATATATACATATACTTATACTTATATATATATATTTCAATTAATTTCACAGAAATGAATAGAACCAATATCTTATATGCCACAGCAACGCGTGGCCGTGTAAGCTAGTAGGATATAACTGGTTGTAATAAGATAATTACATGAATCTCTCCAACATCGAAAAAAATTCCTTTTTCTATCTGCCGTATCTTAAAAAATACTATCTGGATACGAGCGAAAATATGATATAAGCCATTCACGGTATAGTGAGCATTTTTGAAAGCCCTCTCATTTGGAATAATGGAAGTGAGGTCTCTCTTGCGTGACTAATGGTTTTAATGTGTGTTGTTTTGTGGCAAGCAAAGGAATACAGTCTATACAAGTCGTGCAATGTGTATCGCACTTGACGCATTGTAGTCATTTGTGAGGTTGGTCCTTGTGATCACTCGTTCTTTCTCATGTTGGCATGCATTCTAGCTTTTACTAAACTTCTTGGCGTGATAGAAACACTGGTGTCGCTATTATGGACTGTGGCTACAGTGAGTATTTCTTTTTGTATGTTGTGACTCGTTAAGGCACCATGCTCGTGATGTACTTGTGTATATGTTAGTCCTTTATTGTTTGTTACGTGACTGAGTTTTCATGTAGAGGGCGGTTTCATATCTTTTACACTCGGTTACCCCGACCCTCGCGTTAGGCTGACGGTGTTCATTGTATTAACACGTACATGCTCTAATGTAACCTGCCACTACGTCAATCTTGTTATCGATGCAATTGTACGCCCCTTTATTTTTTCAATATATGTGCTGTTGTTAAGGGTTACTCATGCTTACGTTGACTCGGGCCACCGGCCCTTGCGTT
Source organism: Clitarchus hookeri (assembly GCA_002778355.1). Lineage (NCBI taxonomy): Eukaryota > Metazoa > Arthropoda > Insecta > Phasmatodea > Phasmatidae > Clitarchus > Clitarchus hookeri. The sequence continues at coordinate 83,280 of NQII01004875.1, forward strand.
GGACTGATGGTGCTAGTTTATATTACTATATATGTATTTTACCATTACCTACGACTATTTACATCATTCATGTAGTACATTTGTAGATATCTTCCTTTTTCTCATACAGCTGTTTGTAGTATGTTTCCCATGTAAATATTTATTTATGTATATGTTTTCACATGTATATCTACAGCCTGGTTGTCGTTGGGCGAAGGGAGGCCTGCTGTCGCTGATGGGATCCGAGTTGATAAACACCTGTGGTAGCAGACGACAAGGCCGGCGGTGAGCGATTGTCAAGTGCATGCAAATCGATGCATAAGTGTGTGCTATTTCAGATCCTACACTCCCACATGCAGCGGTAACTTTTCAACGCACTTGCATGTATAATTTTATTTTTTTTACATACCTGGACGGCTGTTACATGATCCCACACTCCAAAGGTTTGGAAATGCTGACCAACTATGCGAATAATAGTTCTTAAGGCCTAATTGTCCTTATCTCCTTGACTGCAGTCGGAAATTATGTCTGAGATATGAATTGGGTGGTCGTAACCTCAGTGGGTGGGAAATGTCGGGCGACTATGTTTGTAAAAGGGCTTAACGTGTAATTGTCCCTACTACCCTGTTTGCCGTCGGAGGTGATAACTATGATTGGAATTTGGTTACTATAGCTTCTGTGGGTGGGAAACGATAGCCAACTATGCTTATACGAATGGCTAAGGTGTACTTGCCTTGCCATCATTTTCGTCGTTGGAAGTGATGCATATGTTATGAATTTGGTGGCTGTATCCTAAAGAGTGGGAAATTACAGCCATCTATTCTTATAGATGGGCATAGGGAATACTTGACCCTGCGGTCCTTTTCATTGTCAGGGGTGATACCTATGTTATGAATTTGAAGACTATATTTTAAACGTTCGGAAATTTCAAGCAACTTTGCTTATAGGGTGGACATACAGCATACTGTCCCCTGTAGTCCTATTTGTCAACAATGTGATACCTATGTTATGAATTTGGTGTCTGTATCTTAAACGGTTTGGATATTACAGCTAACTATTCTTATAAGTGGGGTCAGGGCATACTTGCCCAGCGGTCCTTTTCGTTGTCAGGAAGTACTTGACGCGCAGTGCGACTATAGACGAACATGTGTGGGCAGGATTCACTCCGTGACACACAGGTGGAATTGCAGAGCATGAGACTCGTCCCCGCCTGGACGTCAGGTGTAAGGAGACCAGAAGAACTATGAGAAAATTAAGGTGGAAAGACAGAGCATGCGACTCGTCCCCGCCATTATGCCAGGTGAAAGGAGACGAAAGAATATGAGAAAACCAAGTTGGAATGATAGAGCATGAGACTCGTTCCCGCCAGGATACCACATGAAAGGAGATCAGAAGGAATAAGAGAAAATCAAGGTTGAATGACAGAGCATGTGTCTCGCCCCCTGCCAGGACGCCAGGAGAATGGAGACCAGAAGGAGTATGAGAAAACCAAGGTGGCGTCAGACGACAGTGGTGGAGAAACATCTAGTATGGAGGGCTTGAAAAGCAAGAGATAGCAAAGGGAAAAAATAAAGGAGATTGGAAGGAATATGAGAAAAGTCCCTAAAGGATAGAACTGATGAAAGACAGGAAGGAAAGAGAGAGAATGAGAAAAAATAAAGGAGACCAGAAGGAATAAGAGAAAAACTCGAGGGATAGAGCAGGTGAGAGAGAACGGGCGTGGGTAAGAGAGATTGGGAAGAATGAAAAAATTTGCATGATGGAGCAATGAACTCGAACATTCTTCAGACAAGGATGATGGTGCTGGCATAGGATGTCAGAGCGTGCTTGTAAATTATTGAAAACTCCGGCGGGGATTTGCACAAATTTAGCCGGATTCCTTCGGAGTGAGTAAATGTCAGCGTATTGCGAAACACACATTTTTGCGGGATGTTTTTTAATTATGAGGGTTATTCGGTAAATTTTTAGGGAAATTGTGGTGATTTCGGCTGTTCTTGAGGGAGAAAGGGACGTTTTTGGAGAATAAAGAGGAGAAAGGGAAAAAAGGTTAATCCAAGATGGCCGCTTCCTTATACGCCCGTCCACTTCGCGAATCCCTTGCCGGTGAATCGCCCATTTCCTACGACTTTTGAAAACTTATTTGTATCTAATTTTGTTATCATACTCGTGTTTTAGCATAGAAACCCTTGTATTTTTTAAGAGGGACCAAGAATGAGAGTGCCCCTCATTAGGAACCATGCAGTGGTTGAGGTAGGTAGCCTTCCTCTCCTGGCCTAGCCTCCCTACCCTTCAGGTAGTCTGTCAGCTATCACTGCTTTTGGAGTCCTAGTCACTCGCACTGGATGGAGTTTGACACAGGCAAGCAGCACAGTGAAGGGGAGACATCGGTCTCTCTTTCCTCGGACACAACACCACACGACACACAATGGCAGAGGCCCAATAAGAAACTTACAGCACACACAGCGAATCAGACACAGCCTAGTGTGGAAATTTCCACAGCAAATGTTTTCTCACCACTGAGCGAAGAAAACATATCAAACTATAGTCAGGATAGATTCAAAATGTGATATAGATATTGTGGTACAAACTTGTATCTACTACTGGATATCCAAAGGATATACACAAGATTCACTGTGTGACTTAGATGACTTTTAGATGTTGTGGATCTGTGTAGGTTATCCGGTGGATACCCTGTGCTATGTTGACGGTTCATCTTGGTGGGAGGCGAGTAGTCTGACTACGTCTCCACCGCTCCTCCTCCCCGCTCCAGAAATGATATTTCCAGAGGGAAGCTTAATCAGAAGGGAGTCTTTTATACCGCGCCGAACCAATGAAACACAAAAACCACTTGCATACCATAGCTCAGCCGCAAATTACGTGAAATTTGCAACTGTGCCAATATGCTTTTGTGCCTTTACATTTATGATAACATTAGGTTAAATGTACGTACCGGATGTTCCAAATTAATGATTACGCTATTTAAACGGCAATAGATGAGAAAAAATTCAAGACTTATGACAAGAATAAGAGCTACGGTGGAGCAACGGCTAGAGCATTAGCCTCCTTCCAAGGCAAAACGGGTTCGATTCCCGGTGGTTCGTTTCCAGATTTTCGCATGTGGGAGTCTTCCCTGACGATGCCACTGGTCGGCGGGTTTCCTTGGGGATTTCCGGTTCTCCCCGCTCTTACATTCCGGTGCTGCTCCATACTCATTCTGGTTCACTCTTATCGGTTCTCAAGACCTCGATGTCAAGAGTGCTCCCCCCCCCACACCATTCCACTCCACTCAACTGATGGAACTGCCTGCTTTTGATGCTATAAGGTCTATGTCGGGTATGTGACAATGTTAATAACAGTTATAAATGGTCCGAATGTCCCCCATGAGCAGCAAGACCTCGTCTGATACGCTGTAGAAAAGTACGTCAAACAATAGGTACGGTTTCTAAGGGAGTCGAATCATATAGGTGGTCACATCAAAATGAATTGAGTTGAATTCATAATACATATATTTACATGAACGTACACATACAAACCATTGACAATGAGTTAGTTACAAAATTTCGCAAGCCAGCGCAAAAGCGCTCTTCTGCAAGCCATGAAATAGGAGGAGATTTGACTGGAACCTAACAATTATGAAGGACGAGTCGTAAGGGAAAAGGGCAAACTGGCTTAAACCCCCGAGTGTGGTCACATCAATTGCCCGTGGCTTCGTGGCGAACACAGATTTCTTCAGAGTTCCCCAAAATAACAATTTAACGACGTTTAATCTGGACATTTGGGTCGATACTCAACACTTGCTCGTCAGCTTATCCACCTTCCAACAACTGTTTCATCCAGCAGCAATCGTACATCTCGATGAGCAATGTAGCGGCGCACCATCTTGGAAAAAAATCGCCAATTGGGTAAAGTTGGTGTACAGCTGAAACAATATTTTTGTCTGCAACATATCACCTGTCACCGTTCGGTAGAAGAAGAAGGGCCCCACAGGTCGTACGGCAGACATACCGCACCTCACTGTTAACACAGGAAGATTAAATGATTGCTCTAACACAATGCGGGGGTTTTCACTGGCCCAGTACACCGTTGTGATGGTTGACAGTTGCATTCGATTTAAAGGTTGCCTCACCGGACCAAACAGTCACGCCAGTAACATGTTCGTTGTCGTTGCACGTGTTCACAACACAACACAATTTGAATTTAAAAAAAAAACACGTAAATCTGATAGGTGTTTCTCGAGTGATAAGCGCACTAACAGGCTGACAGACAGAGAGACGTTGAGTTTTATAATATGTATAGATACATACTTCCATTTATGGCATTTGCGCGCGGGCGCACGCAGCACAAACGCAGATGTTATGTGGCAGCTGAGTCAGGCCTGCTGTGACGCGCGCTCTTATACCACTCGGGAAATATAAATGTTGTATAATCGTACATTGTCAGTAATTACTATGAATCCGAAATTACGACGCTAAAACAATGAATTTCTGCATAGTAGGCGAAACCAACCCCGAAGTATCAATACTCGCACTAACCAACACTGTTAATATCCTCATTGTCACAAAAAATGCAAATTAACTCCCGAGGTATATTTTAGAACGACGGCAATCAAATGAAAAGCCATGCAAATATATACATTTGATTAAACTAAATATTTGGTCGACAGTCTATTTTTTTTTGGCCCAACCCAGACGCTTTGTTAATTCAAACGTGTAATTTGCTTGATGAAAAAAATTAATTTGGTCACTTTTCAAGTTTCCTTTATTTAACAAAATATTTTCGTGGGGCAACTTGGCGTTACTCCATCCTCCATGTACGACTGACTGCGAAGCACGCTGTTTGGTCAGGAACTATATTCGCACACTTCACTGAGGGATAGTTCTGCTCGGTGATGCTTGACGAGTATACAACTTGGCGTTACTCCATCCTCCATGTACAACTGACTGCGAAGCACGCTGTTTGGTCGGGAACTGTATTCGCACACTTCACTGAGGGATAGTTCTGCTCGGTGATGCTTGACGAGTATACAACTTGGCGTTACTCCATCCTCCATGTACAACTAACTGCGAGGCACGCTGTTTAGTCGGGAACTCTATTCGCACACTTCACTGAGGGATAGTTCTGCTCGGTGATGCTTGACAAGTATACAACTTGGCGTTACTCCATCCTCCATTTACAACTAACTGCGAAGCACGCTGTTTAGTCGGGAACTGTATTCGCACACTTCACTGAGGGATAGTTCTGCTCGGTGATGCTTGACAAGTATACAACTTGGCGTTGCTCCATCCTCCATGCACAACTGACTGCGAAAGACGCTGTTTGGTCGAGAAAAGGAATTCGCACACTTCACTGAGGGATAGTTCTGCTCGGTGATGCTTGACGAGTATACAACTTGGCGTTACTCCATCCTCCATGCACAACTGACTGCGAAGCACGCTGTTTGGTCGAGAAACGGAATTCGCACACTTCAATGAGGGATAGTTCTGCTCGGTGATTCTTGACAAGTATACAACTTGGCGTTACTCCATCATCCATGTACGACTAACTGCGAGGCACACTGTTTAGTCGGGAACTGAATTCGCACACTTCACTGATGAATAGCTCTGCTCGGTGATGCTTGAAAAGTATACAACTTGGCGTTACTCCATCCTCCATGTACAACTAACAGCGAAGCACGCTGTTTAGTCGGGAACTGTATTCGAATACTTCACTGAGGGATAGTTCTGCTCGGTAATGCTTGACAAGTATACAACTTGGCGTTACTCCTTCCTCCATGTACAAACTAACTGCGAAGCACGCTGTTAAGTCGGGAACTGTATTCGCATACTTCACTGAGGGATAGTTCTACTCGGTGATGCTTGACAAGTATACAACTTGGCGTTACTCCATCCTCCATGTACAACTGACTGCGAAGCACGCTGTTTGGTCGGGAACTGTATTCGCACACTTCACTGAGGGATAGTTCTGCTCGGTGATGCTTGACGAGTATACAACTTGGCGTTACTCCATCCTCCATGTACAACTGACTGCGAAGCACGCTGTTTGGTCGGGAACTGTATTCGCACACTTCACTAAGGGATAGTTCTGCTGGGTGATGCTTGACGAGTATACATAATGACGTTAATACATCCTCCATGTACAACTGACTGCGAAGCACGCTGTTTAGTCGGGAACTGTATTCGCACACTTCACTGAGGGATAGTTCTGCTCGGTGATGCTTGACAAGTATACAACTTGGCGTTACTCCATCCTCCATGTACAACTGACTGCGAAGCACGCTGTTTGGTCGGGAACTGTATTCGCACACTTCACTGAGGAATAGCTCTGTTCGGTGATGCTTGACGAGTATACAACTTGGCGTTACTCCATCCTCCATGTACAACTGACTGCGAAGCACGCTGTTTAGTCGGGAACTGTATTCGCATACTTCACTGAGGGATAGTTCTGCTCGGTGATGCTTGACAAGTATACAACTTGGCGTTACTCCATCCTCCATGTACGACTGACTGCGAAGCACGCTGTTTAGTCGGGAACTGTATTCGCACACTTCACTGAGGGATAGTTCTGCTCGGTGATGCTTGACGAGTATACAACTTGGCGTTACTCCATCCTCCATGTTCGACTGACTGCGAAGCACGCTGTTTAGTCGGGAACTGTATTCGCATACTTCACTGAGGGATAGTTCTGCTCGGTGATGCTTGACAAGTATACAACTTGGCGTTACTCCATCCTCCATGTACAACTGACTGCGAGCACGCTGTTTGGTCGGGAACTGTATTCGCACACTTCACTGAGGAATAGCTCTGTTCGGTGATGCTTGACAAATATACAACTTGGCGTTACTCCATCCTCCATGTACAACTGACTGCGAAGAATGCTGTTTGGTCGGGAACTGTATTCGCACACTTCACTGCGGTATAGTTCTGCTCGGTGATGCTTGACGAGTATACAACTTGGCGTTACTCCATCCTCCATGTTCGACTGACTGCGAAGCAGGCTGTTTAGTCGGGAACTGTATTCGCATACTTCACTGAGGGATAGCTCTGCTCGGTGATGCTTGACAAGTATACAACTTGCTGTTACTCCATCCTCCATGTTCGACTGACTGCGAAGCAGGCTGTTTAGTCGGGAACTGTATTCGCATACTTCACTGAGGGATAGCTCTGCTCGGTGATGCTTGACAAGTATACAACTTGCTGTTACTCCATCCTCCATGTTCGACTGACTGCGAAGCAGGCTGTTTAGTCGGGAACTGTATTCGCACACTTCACTGAGGGATAGTTCTGTTCGGTGATGCTTGACGAGTATACAACTTGGCGTTACTCCATCCTCCATGTACGACTGACTGCGAAGCACGCTGTTTAGTCGGGAACTGTATTCGCATACTTCACTGAGGGATAGCTCTGCTCGGTGATGCTTGACAAGTATACAACTTGGCGTTACTCCATCCTCCATGTTCGACTGACTGCGAAGCAGGCTGTTTAGTCGGGAACTGTATTCGCACATTTCACTGAGGGATAGTTCTGCTCGGGGATGCTTGACGAGTATACAACATGACGTTACTCCATCCTCCATGTACGACTGACTGCGAAGCACGCTGTTTAGTCGGGAACTGTATTCGCATACTTCACTGAGGGATAGCTCTGCTCGGTGATGCTTGACAAGTATACAACTTGACGTTACTCCATCCTCCATGTTCGACTGACTGCGAAGCAGGCTGTTTAGTCGGGAACTGTATTCGCACACTTCACTGAGGGATAGTTCTGCTCGGGGATGCTTGACGAGTATACAACATAACGTTACTCCATCCTCCATGTACGACTGACTGCGAAGCACGCTGTTTAGTCGGGAACTGTATTCGCATACTTCACTGAGGGATAGCTCTGCTCGGTGATGCTTGACAAGTATACAACTTGGCGTTACTCCATCCTCCATGTTCGACTGACTGCGAAGCAGGCTGTTTAGTCGGGAACTGTATTCGCACATTTCACTGAGGGATAGTTCTGCTCGGGGATGCTTGACGAGTATACAACATGACGTTACTCCATCCTCCATGTACGACTGACTGCGAAGCACGCTGTTTAGTCGGGAACTGTATTCGCATACTTCACTGAGGGATAGCTCTGCTCGGTGATGCTTGACAAGTATACAACTTGGCGTTACACCATCCTCCATGTTCGACTGACTGCGAAGCAGGCTGTTTAGTCGGGAACTGTATTCGCACATTTCACTGAGGGATAGTTCTGCTCGGGGATGCTTGACGAGTATACATCATGACGTTACTCCATCCTCCATGTACGACTGACTGCGAAGCACGCTGTTTAGTCGGGAACTGTATTCGCACACTTCACTGAGGGATAGTTCTGCTCGGGGATGCTTGACGAGTATACAACATGGCGATACTCCATCCTCCATGTACGACTGACTGCGAAGCACGCTGTTTAGTCGGGAACTGTATTCGCATACTTCACTGAGGGATAGTTGTTCTCGGTGATGCTTCACGAGTATATAACTTGGCGTTACTCCATCCTCCATGTATGACTGACTGCGAAGGACACTATTTGGTCGGGAACTGTATTCGCACACTTCACTGAGGGATAGTTCTGCTCGGTGATGCTTGACGAGTATACAACTTGGCGTTACTCCATCTTCTATGTACGACTAACTGCGAGGCACGCCGTTTAGTCGGGAACTGGATTCGCACACTTCACTGAGGTATAGTTCTGCTCAGTGATGCCTGACGAGTATACAACTTGGCGTTACTCCATCCTCCATGTACGACTAACTGCGAAGGTCGCTGTTTAGTAGGGAATTGTTGTCGCACACTTCACTGAAGGATAGTTTTGCTATGTGATGTTTTACGAGCATACAACTTGGCGTTACTCCATCCTCCATGTATGACTGACTGCTAATCACGCTGTTTAGTCGGGAACTGTATTCGCACACTTCACTGAGGGATAGTTCTGCTCGGTGATTCTTGACGAGTATACAACTTGGCGTTACTCCATCTTCTATGTACGACTAACTACGAGGCACGCCGTTTAGTCGGGAACTGAATTCGCACACTTCACTGAGGAATAGCTCTGTTCGGTGATGCTTGACAAGTATACAACTTGACGTTACTCCATCCTCCATGTACAAATGACTGCGAAGCACGCTGTTTGGTCGGGAACTGTATTCGCACACTTCACTGAGGAATAGCTCTGTTCGGTGATGCTTGACGAGTATACAACTTGGCGTTACTCCATCCTCCATGTTCAACTGACTGCGAAGCACGCTGTTTTGTCGGGAACTGTATTCGCACACTTCACTGAGGAATAGCTCTGTTCGGTGATGCTTGACGAGTATACAACTTGGCGTTACTCCATCCTCCATGTACAACTGACTGCGAAGCACGCTGTTTGGTCGGGAACTGTATTCGCACACTTCACTAAGGGGTAGTTCTGGTCGGTGATGCTTGACGAGTATACATCTTGACGTTAATCCATCATCCATGTTCGACTGACTGCGAAGCACGCTGTTTGGTCGGGAACTGTATTCGCACACTTCACTGCGGTATAGTTCTGCTCGGTGATGCTTGACAAGTATACAACTTGGCGTTACTCCATCCTCCATGTACAACTAACTGCGAAGCACGCTGTTTGGTCGGGAACTGTATTCGCACACTTCACTAAGGGGTAGTTCTGGTCGGTGATGCTTGACGAGTATACATCATGACGTTACTCCATCCTCCATGTTCGACTTACTGCGAATCACGCTGTTTAGTCCGGAACTGTATTCGCATACTTCACTGAGGGATAGTTCTGCTCGGTGATGCTTGACAAGTATACAACTTGGCGTTACTCTTTCCTCCATGTACAACTGACTGCGAAGCACGCTGTTTGGTCGGGAACTGTATTCGCACACTTCACTGAGGAATAGCTCTGTTCGGTGATGCTTGACAAGTATACAACTTGGCGTTACTCCTTCCTCCATGTACAACTAACTGCGAAGCACGCTGTTTAGTCGGGAACTGTATTCGCACACTTCACTGAGGTATAGTTCTGCTCAGTGATGCCTGACGAGTATACAACTTGGCGTTACTCCATCCTCCATGTACGACTAACTGCGATGTTCGCTGTTTAGTCGGGAATTGTTTTCGCACACTTCACTGAAGGATAGTTTTGCTATGTGATGCTTATAGTTCTGCTCGGTGATTCTTGACAAGTATACAACTTGGCGTTGCTCCATCCTCCATGCACAACTGACTGCGAAAGACGCTGTTTAGTCGGGAACTGTATTCGCACACTTCACTGAGGTATAGTTCTGCTCGGTGATGCTTGACAAGTATACAACTTGGCGTTGCTCCATCCTCCATGCACAACTGACTGCGAAGCACGCTGTTTAGTCGGGAACTGTATTCGCACACTTCACTGAGGTATAGTTCTGCTCAGTGATGCCTGACGAGTATACAACTTGGCGTTACTCCATCCTCCATGTACGACTAACTGCGATGTTCGCTGTTTAGTCGGGAATTGTTTTCGCACACTTCACTGAAGGATAGTTTTGCTATGTGATGCTTTACGAGCATACAACTTGGCGTTACTCCATCCTCCATGTATGTCTGATTGCTAAGCACGCTGTTTAGTCGGGAACTGTATTCGCACACTTCACTGAGGGATAGTTCTGCTCGGTGATTCTTGACGAGTATACAACTTGGCGTTACTCCATCCTCCATGTACGACTAACTGCGAAGGTGGCTGATTGGTCGGGAACTGTATTCGCACATTTCACTGAGGTATAGTTCTGCTCAGTGATGCTCGTAAAGTATACAACTTGGCCTTACTCCATCCTCCATTTACGACTGACTGCTAAGCACGCTGTTTAGTCGGGAACTGTATTCACACACTTCACTTAGGTATAGTTCTGCTCGGTGATGCTTGACGAGTATACAACTCGGCGTTACTCCATCCTCCATGTACGACTGACTGCGAAGCACGCTGTTTAGTCGGGAACTGTATTCGCTTCCTTCACTGAGGTATAGTTCTGCTCGGCAGGCTACTCTTCACGGAGCGAACATTTTATGTTGCATTTTGTTCCCAGTATTTTACAAGGGTTAACTAGTCAAGCATATTACACACATTTAAAGGGGAGAGAAGTTTACTAACTCCGGTAAGTGCCGTCTAGATTGTAAACGCTGCCGTTTTTTTTCTTAAGATTACAACTGCAACATGGTTTATTCGAAACATTATGTTGGACTCCCTCCCAGAAATATTGGTAATATTCGCGCAATTGAATCCACCGATTTAACGAACCTATCCACAGATGTTTTTTAAGATTAGAGATGACGAATTTATTTAATAAAGAGAAACTGATCATATTTTATTTTAAATGAACTGAGTAGATATGTATGTATTTGTCTTTGTTAATGGTTCCTGGTCTTTGTAAGGGGATATTTACTCATCAGAATGAACCGCCTGGGATCTGACTACCCGAAAATTGCGCTTCCATGTTTCGCCTGCAAACATGTGTTCCTCGCCGATTATCCATCAATAAAAAAACGAAAGTTACTGGCACTAAACAAAAATGAAGGCATTTACTTCGATTGTCTGTTTCGACGTGATTTCACATAAATCATGTTTTGTTATTTAACGTAGCACTGATAGATAATAATGCTTGTAATGATTTGCAAATGTGTGATGCTAATACATCAGGAAAGTGGCCGCAAATCACAGTAAATAGACAGAAGTGAAATGATGTGGCGGTTGTTTTGCTGTAGGCGTACTCATCCACTAATTGGTTGCGCGAAGTCTAATAAGCTGCCTAGGGTACAACTTACATATACGAAAATTTCGCGAACTCATCTTTCCTCAGGCCACAATTAAAAAAGCAACAGTTGTGTTTCATCACTACTTACACGGTTGTTTCAGAAATTATGTATAACGGCCATGAAAAGACTGAGCAGACAATGAACCGGCAACAAAAAGCAATTGTACCTCAGATCATAACAAACAAATACTTCAATCTAGGTAGCCCCCAATGAAAAATAATGCAATGGTTCCAGTATACATGATTACTGAGAATTCCAGATTACTTACCGGCCAATGAATTACAGAATTTTTCCGGCATTGGATGATAGAATCGTTGTGATGTGGAAGGTTTGCTACTTATTCGACTGGCGTAACGAAAATATACGTCTATAGGCGATGGTTGACAAATGACGTCACGCGATATTACTGCGCGGGGAGAACGCTTTTCTACTTCGTTTCGAGTCACTTAGCGATACGCGCGGTAATCCTGTCATCTAAGTCTGTTACAAACAATGCAATGGCTTCTGTAATACAAACCATTTTTCTCTGACAAGTTCTGCGTTGTGGGTGGCACTATATATATTTATTTGCAGTTTTGTTAACGGCTTGAAGAATTTTTCTGTAAATTTGTCTATTGAAATATTTTTTTAATGAAATTGTAATATTAATTGTTCCTCAATTTTACAAATTCAGTGGTGAACATAAAATTTATTCACTTCGAAATAAACACGGATTTTGTCGTCTTGAAAACTAAAGGTTTGAGTGGACCGAATTCAGAGAGAGAGAGATAGAGACAGAGAGAGAAAGAGAGAGAGAGCGGTGAGAGATTTGGGCGGCTCTTAACATCGAGGTTTTGAGAGCCTATGAGTGTGAAGAAAGGTAAATATGGAGCAGCGCCGGAATGAAGGGGCGTGGGAAACGGGAGATCCCTGAGTAAACTCGCCGACCAACGGCATCGCCCAGCAACATTCCCACAGGCGAAAATCCCCAAGCGGTCCCGCTTCGAAATCTCGGTTCGCATAGGTGGAAGACGAGTAGTCTAACCACTGCAACACTGTGGCCACTTTTCAATTCATTTTCACGTAACTGTCATAGTGATCGGGTTTAGGGTTTTAACTGCATTTAATGTGGTGAAGATAGTGTATTTATACGTACTATTTATATAAACCGTTTTAATGATACCAAATGTACTAAAAGCTTAAAGAATAGGCATGCAATTTAAATGACATGTATTTTCGATAATGATAATAAATACTATATCTACCCCACTACAATCACTAGTAGCTTGGTTGCTCCATTGGTAAGGTAACGACGTGAGTTATAATCCTGAACACCGCGAGTTTTTTTCTCCGTTTTTAAAATGACTGCGAATCAGTGGTTTTCCACTGTACCTACCTACAGAAAGTGTAGGTATATTCTATTCAAAATAAAGTGAGCACTTCTTGAAGCCCTCTCATTTGGAATTATAGTAAATAATTATATGTTATTTCTTCCTTAGACGTTAACTTTCGAGTCCAATGATATAAATACACCTTGTCTATTACTTACATGGCCAATATTAATTTTAAAAAGATTTGGAATGATAAAAAAAATGGCCGATAGGAAAAAAAGTAACTAGGGCCTCAAAAGTGTTCACTTTACCGTGAACAGACTATAGTTGTACGTCAATGCAGTAGTAACCTTTTATGCTCATGCTGTGTCTTTGGCACGTTTGTGTTGAAGGTGCCGTGAGACAGCATGGCTCCTAACGTCACCTCCCAGCATGACGAGGTCCTGTTGCCGTCACCGACCTGCACTAACGGCAACGCAGGTAAGGTGGACAAGGAGCAGGACGTTGAGTGGAAGCCGAAGATCATCTGGGTGAACACCATCAGCATCACAGCTCTGCACCTGTTTGCTCTGTATTCCGTCATCTTCATTACGGAAGGCGTCAGTCCCTACACCTTCCTCTGGGGTGAGTTCCGATTTCAAGTCAAATGCCACATTCCCGAGTCGAGTCAGATCATTGCTGTAGTTCCGAGATTTTCTCAGGTTGTACTTTTAAGTCAGATCACGGCACATCCAGGGTGTATACCCACGTGTACCCTCAACTAAGACACTGCCTATAACTATAGGATAACGCGAGACACAAAATATTTAAATGTATTTATACTGCTATTACATATTTACATCTTGTGCCACGCACATAAACTGACATTTCGATAGCTTGCACTAGCGCTGTGTATCTCAAATTATGTGCATTACATCTCTTAGTGATGTCAACACAACGAAATTTGTAATTTGGTTGTGACATAGATTGGTGTTCGTTCCACGGTGATAGAAATTTCTTAATTTGACCTACAAAACGAATCGGTATTACTTTGTTCTATAATGTTACTATTATGTATTTTTATAAATTAACGAAAAATAATATGTAATAAAAATGAGCAATGAAAACAAATTAGAAGGTATACTAAAAAATGCAGTACATCTTAGTTCTGTCAGCTATCTTGGCCGACATATTGGATACAGGTGACCTTGTCCTTGGACTGATTTTTGGTCAAATTGCTCATATTTTGATTGCAGTTTTTCAAAAATTTTATATACGTGCTAACCTAGTAACTGGAAATAAAAAATTCTATGAGGGTTTTGGTAAGATGGGTCAAACTTCACGAAATTATGTTAAGGTTATTTTGGAAATGAATAGGGATTAAGTCAAATTCTGAGTTCTCACGTAGGCCTCACTTAATCAGCGAAAGACTTTTGTTCTTCTCCACGACATTTTAGATGATGCAAATGGGAAGCTTTCTTTATTTTCAATGAACAAGGTAGTAAGAAATAACTAATATCAAAAATTCCTACCTTGTGAATAAAGCCATTTGTGTACGACATAAAACCTTACGTCAATCAATAAAATCTGTCTATAACATCGGACACGTTGTCTGTTTTTGTAATTTTTTATCGTGGTTAAAAACTTTTGCCTGGAAACATGAAATTACTTTGCCAAAGATCGCGCACCTGTACATTTTCCTGCAGATGTGGTAAATTTTATTTCTTTGATATCTCTATACTCTAAAATTTTGCAAATTTCATGTAATTTAGCTAAGGCAGGGGGACTGAAAAATTCACGTTATTATCTGGCAGAACGCTAGACTTTACAGTTCCGCTGTAATAGAGCTGACGTCATTATTTAAACTGTCGCTGACACAGAGAAGAAGCATTTCCTTAATGACCTACCGAGAGGGGTGGAGCAGTGGTAACTCACTGAACTCGCATTCGGGAGGACCCGGGTTCGATTCCCAGTCCGGCCATCCTGGTTTCGGTTTTCCATGGTTTCCCGAAATCACTCCAGGCGAATACTGGGATGGGTCACTAGCAAAGGCCATGGCCGATTCCTTCCCCAACCCTCTTCCCTGAGCAACTTGCTCCGTCTCTAATGACCTCGCTGTCTACGAGACGTTAAGCCCAACTACCTACCTAACTACCTTAATGACCTGGACTGCGCACGAGTTCTGTGTTGCGGTATTAGTTACAGGTACAGAAGAACACAGGGCGTTTCTAATGAACTATCGCCCATTGGCCAACTTAACTACAAACACCATCTGCTTAATGCTTAAATATCAGAAATATGCCAAATTTACTGACCGTTATTTTTAACAGCATACTTTAAATGAGGCATTGACTTACCTTTTATTTGCTGTTGTGCTCTTTGAAAGTACTCGAGTCAGTGTTAGTTTAAATATATGCAGTAAGGGGCAGGAACGTTTTCCAAAGACTCATTTTAAATTCAGTGCACTTCACTTGATCTGAGTTACTTGGCCTAAAAGTCATTCAACACAAAAGTCACTTGGACTGAAATCATTTGGCATATAATCATTTTACTTAAAAGTTATCAGACCTAAAATTCGCTTAGCGTAATAACTATTCCACATAAACATCACTAGGCTTTAAAGTTTAAAAGTATCTTGACCTAAAAATCCCTTGGTATAGTAATTACTGGTCTGAAAAATGTGTCTCAAAGCAAACCCGAGTCTAGAAAATCACACAAAAGGGACAACGCACCGCATTCATTCGCTCTCAGTTTAGTAATATTTTCCATAACAACAATTTTTTTTATTAGGCATTACCATCTCACCAGTTTATATAGCTATTTTTATTTATTTTAATTACGAATAAAACATTATTTATATATAAAATATAGATTAAAGTTAAATTAAACCAAAAATTAGGGATTTTTATGTTATATCACATGGAGTGAAATTTCAAAGGTTAGATTCAAAACGTGCGAAGAAACTGCGAATGGACCATACCATGGTCTAAACGACACTTAACCTAATATTGTTTCATGTCAAGTGACTTCTAGACCAAATGACGCGAAGTATGTGTCCTTTATAAATGACGATGAGTGTGTAGAGCGCCAGCCCACAGTAAGGATGCTGCTTGTGGCGCAGGTTTCTTCATCGGCGGCCTCAGCGGCTTCGGAGTGACGGCGGGTGCACACCGCCTGTGGACGCACCGCTCCTACAAGGCCAAGACGCCACTTAGGATCATACTCGCCCTCTGCTACTCCGTCGCCGGACAGGTGAGCCACTCGACCAATACCTAGGCTGAACGTAGCCCAAGCCACTTGATAATTCAGACAGCTGTGTCGGTCTCCGCAGCGTCGCGTACGGTAGAGGAATGGCGAGACGGTCCCTTTGATTAAAGCACACTTGGCTACGCACTTGTTCACACTGACACACCTTCAACTGATCTGATGGCTTCGTGCGTTGTCGGTCACTTCTCTGCATCGCCTATGTGGTGAAGAACGCCAACGTATTTGGGTGCTTGATAAGGTATAAAGAGATTTTAATTAGGGTTTACATTATAATTAAGTGCATATGTGAAAAAATTATCATATTCACAGCATGAATAAGACACACTTACGCGAAAACAATAACGAACATAGCAAAATGAGAACAATGGATGGCTGTTTTAATTGCTCGATAATTAAATATAGTTTCTGTACGGAACAGAAAAATATTAAATGTTACAGCGAATGGTACCAAAATGCAAATAGTGTAATAATTCTGAGAGTTGAAATTTAGGTTACGTTATGTGAAATATTGCAATAGCCAAATAGAACATTATGTCAAATTTAAAAATGAATATAGGTATTTAATTTAAATATAGTGATATATGGTATATCAGCAGCACAATAATATATGTTAACATTCACTTATTATTTTCAGCCGTTGTTATCTAACTTAAGTAAAATAAAGATGGCATTTAGGGGTACGTGAATGTCGCAAATTCTTTGCGAGGCAGGCTGGATTTCAAGACTGCATACTCTAGTGTTCCTTTTATGATTGGAGCACATTGTTATTGAGATGCCCTGTTCAACTATTTAGCCAGTAAGTGGGGTTTAAGGCACTATTTCTATATTGCAATGCTGAAAGTATATTTCCAAGCCCGAACAATCGTAGAACGATCTTCATGTTCCAAAATGGTTTAGTCTAATACACATGGGAAGTCTCCAAGAAATATCACATACTTCTATAGTGTATAGTATTTTTAATATAACATCTATATCTAAAACGTATCAAAACGCAAAAAGTTACTACTATTGAGGCAACGAAATATTTAAAATTCATATCTTCAGCACAAACTGGTTATATTGAAACTGTGAAACTCACTTGAGCAGTTTTATATTATACGCCTGCACATAAGCACATAAATCTGAAATATAATTTCTGCCGGATTGGTTGGATATTTCAAGTGAAAATGTTTTCGTCATTACTGGTAATGTTCTTAACCCCTAATACTTCTGCTTCTTGTGAAAAATGAATTTTTTTTTTTTTTTAACTGTGCCTAAACAAGACACTTTCATCATTCATGTAAGTTTCGTAAAAATCATATATTGAAAATTATATTATATCTTCCGCATGTATTCAAAGGGGAGAATACCATCAGATAACCAGCTACACATCACCAATTCTTATGGTATTGTTACTATACACTCCAACACTATATATTCGAATACCTTAAGCATTCATAAATAACTACCTGTTCGCAAGGGACTGTTGTTCACCGGGATCCGCACTAAGACGGCGGGTACAGGAATCTGTCGTGCTATGTATATAGATAACTAGCTGACCCGGCAAACGTTGTTTTGCCATAAAAAGTATTTCTAGTATCGCTATAAAAAATAAGAGTTGGTGGAGAAGGGTGAAAATTTAGGAGGTTATGTATTTTTTGATGCCACATCATAAAAAAATAAAAAATAAGAATTTTGTTCAAACAATAAAAAAAAATTGTTTGGGGGTGGCCACCCTTATTACTTAGGGGTGTAAAAAATAGATATAAATCTATTCTCAGACCTACCGAGTATACATAAAAAATTTCATAAAAATCGGTCTAGCCGTTTCGGAGGAGTTCAGTGACTAACACTGTGACGGGAGAATTTTATATATTAGATATTTCTGGTGTTGGAGTTGATACATTAGTGTCGGCAGCGGACGTGAGGGATGGAGTCAGTGGATCGAGAGCTTGACGCACTTCTGAACAGGTGGGAAAAATAGGTTTGACGTGCGAATTGCGCATTCCAACAGCTATTGTTCTGAGAGACGCTTATCCTCGTTCTTGTGTAGTGTTGGGCCTGTGTTTACATGCAATATTCCAGGACTAGTTTTCCAGTGACCTGGTAAAGTTGGTAGGGTGGCAATGAGCTGAAACCCTCTAAGGTAATGGTTGAAAACATGTTGTGATTGTGTTATACGTTAGTGTTTGTTGTAAGAGGTCCGATACTTAAGATTTCGTGAGATGTTTTGTAGCGGGCGATGATACAGGGAAGATAAAGCCAGTAGTCTCACCAGTATTAGTAAAATTGTTTTGGCCGACGTTTGCAGATTTATTATTGTTCGTCTTTGAGCAAGACTATTGTTTGTATCCATGATTTGACTTGGTGTATCTCTGGAAACCACTGCCTGTCTCGCTTGTGACATTACTAATTTTCCACACTGCGTTTCATTGTGGCAGTTCTCTGTTACAATTATTTCCAGTTCTCGTATTTTCAATTGTTTGTTAGACGGATTATTGTATGTTGTCGATGATTTAATACCTGATGGGACGCCTATTGCTCCCTATTTCCTCGTCGTCTTTTTCCCTGGTTATTTGTTTTCGATGCCCTATTTTTCGTTATTTTAAGTACAATTTTTGTTTACGAACAAATTTATTTATATAAACCTAATTATTACTTGATGTCACTGGACATGAATGACACTCTGTCTGGTTGAACTGAAGGAGCGGCAGAGCAGTTGGTATCACTGGTCGTGAAAAATGGCACAAGGAAGCATGGACACTGCCGAGTCTGTGAAAGTTATGTTTTGCTAGATGGAGACCGACTTTGGGTATTGTGGATTGGAGTTGAGTGATTTAGATTTCAGCGGCTCTTAACAACGTGGTCTTGAAACAGGATGAGGATGAAGAGAGGTAAGAATGGAGCAGCACCGGAATGTAAGGGCGGAGGAAACGGGAGATGCCGTGTAAACCCGTCGACCAGCGGCATCGTCCGGCACTATTCACACAAGCAAATATCCTGGGGTGACTCCGCCGGTAATTGAACCATGTTCGTCTTGGTGGGAGTCGAGCAGTATAACCATTACACCACCGCGGCCCTTTGAGTATGGTAATCGTAATCTGAGCATGTTCACTGTGGCCAGGTGCGATATGTGCTGGACATCTGAACACGATAAGGTATAAATCAGGCCTACATAAACGCAGTAATTCCATTCTTAAGCTGCAATAAAATGCGTTTTCTATTGACATTATACGAAGTGATTCAAAACTCCCGTTACAAACTCCTTGGGCTTGTAAATGTGGTTGAGTCTATAATGTTTTGAAAAAGTACTAACGTCTGAAAACATATTGAACTGCATGTCAAGTAAAAGCAAACCAGCCTCATAGCCACATGAAGAGAAGCATTTGTAACACCACTGTAGATCCAGAGGAAGATCTTCGTGCACCAACTCTGGCCCCAGTACAAGAGATTCAACTCCCACCATATATTATCGAGCGAGAGAATCAGAAACGAAGTTGGTAAGCGTAACCCTTAGCAGTTCTTTAAATTGGCCAGGATACAACGCCGAACAAAGAAATGGAACTGAAAAACCATAATTGTACACTAATTCCTGGAAGCACTTTTGTTTAAGGACTTGAGTAAGAATTAACAACACTTTTCCACCCAGCAGATGCGGGTGAGTAAAAACTTTATTTTGTTTACTTGATTTTATTAAGTAATAGCGCTGTACGTTTCATGACATGGATTTATGTTCAGAAATTACCTATTGAATCCCTTTTAAAAGATCCACGGGTTTGTAAAAAACATTTTGTTAATATCTTGTAGATGTTATTTTTTTCTTTGCCTCTGAAACGGGTGGTTGTAGTCTCCCAACAGAAGGGCTGGTAACTTTTCTTCTTCACTACCTGAAGCATTATTCGTCAAGGCGGAGAGACGACCATAGATGTAGTATACAATTTTCGTTGGTTGTTCCGATTGATGTATATACTGGTCGCATTACGTACCAGGATATGACCGAGAACTTGCATTCATATATGGTCACAACTGGCCAGATGCGTGTATATTAACTCTCGAGCGATGGAGGTATTAATAAGAATAGAATAACAAAATTTAATTTTTAATAAAATTTTTATAGAGCTATAAAATACACACAGCTGTTATTTACAATATAAAATTACCTGTCTTATTGATCCCAGAATCAGGAACATGTATTCAATTGAACTAAACCAGTGACTGAGATGGACAACAGTAGCAGTGAAAGCTCAAGTCGTGACACACAGTTTGCGGAGGTTGTCATTACTGTCTCGAATCTGACGGCACAATTTCTCTTGTGTTCATTGAATGATAATTTTTTCTTAAGTGCTGCAACCAAATGCTTGGCAGTTACGACACACCATTAGCAATTTTTAAAAGGGATGAAGCGGCAGATGAGTTTGCAGGATTGTAAGAACCAACATTCGACCTGTAAGAACGCACGTCAACGTCACAGAATAACTTTGTTTGTATGAGACGCGCCTAGTAGACAGACCACCTGTCCACCTCTACAGTAGAGTAGGTTGCAGATGTTCAGGCCCGCAGCGATGTACTTGCACTTAGTATTATGACGTAACGGTATAAAGCCATCTCACTGTCCGTCAATGAGCATACTTTACTACATACTCTATGCTTAAGTATACGACAACCTATAAATTTCGACAGTAGTCTACCTATATGGATCACCTAGAACAATCCCATGATATCGATATTCGAAATTACTCATATTAGGTTTTTAGAAAACAAGCAAAATGCTTAGATACGTTTCAAAACACAAATAAGTCCACATTACACATTCTTAGTAATTGTCGTGCAGACATATATTCATAATATAACAAAATTAAAAAACCATTTTCCTTTTAAAATAATCCACATTGATAAAAAAAAATTGTGCCTAATGGTATTTATGCTGTGAAAAATATTTTATACCAAACTTATCAAGGAAAAAATTATACGATACTCTCCTGAGCTGAATGTTTTTCTTTACCCGTTTTTCTGAAATCCATGTATAAGTCTTCTATAGCACGAAAAATAATGCGAGGAGTTCACATTACTCTTTAACTTGTTAGGAGGGTATTTCACGTTTTCTCAAGGGAGAAAAGTCACCTAATTTTTAGGTTGCCAGTATGCAAAATTTGATTTGCTTTCAAAAAGACGTGTTTAAGAGATTTAAAATTTTCTTCCCTGTACGTTTTGCTCAAATCAGGCACATTTTATTTGGATGTGTCCGTACATTAAAAAAAAATGATCACAAACAATATGAAAATGTAAATACAATATTTGAATTTTTTTATACATATACGTATATGTATAGACGATTTCATAATAAACAAAAACTTGCCTGTAAATACTTACAAGTGTGTACTTTGGATGCCAACGACTTCGCTATACAAGAACAGTATTTCTGTTCAGAGATTGGATTAGATCTAAATTAAGTAATCGTTAAAACATGAACAATCAACAAAATGGCATTACTGGGAAACCACTACATGTTTGGTTCTCGTGCATAAAAATATAATATCAGGTTTTTTAAAATATCCAACATCCCAAGAAGTAAATGGGAAATTTTCACAGACATGTGGGAGCGTGGACGACAAAAGTGGTAGAAGACTAGGCAAGTAAGACAGAAAAAAATCTTAGATTTAAGAAGATTTGTTCCGATGTAGTTAAGCTTGTGCGTATGAGATGTAAAATGATTATATACATGTACAGGATGACTCACAGCACCCATATATATATATATATATATATATATATTCATACACACACACAGGATGGTTCACATCATCCGTATCAACCATTTTTCTCGGAAACAACCCAACACCGGGGTTTGCGAAAATATTGTGATAATTAAACCCTAAATGTATCATCATTTGGTAGTAATTTCATTCCCCCGAACCTACCGATGGTAGGGGTACAAGGGGTGAGTTTTTAAATTGAAAATGGGAACAGGGGTTGAATATGGTATCCTTGGATAGATCGTCTGAAAGGAAACAACATTTTCTAAGACAGTGGTTTTCTGACGTGCATAGTTTACGCACAAATAAATAAATCATTTAAACATATGGTTTGAACATGCGTAGTTAACGCACAATTAAAATGAACGAAAACTATTGTTATTCTTACTACAGTAATAAGGAAATCAACGAAACATGTTGTTTTTCTGGCGTGAATGCCTAGTTTACGTACAATCAAAAGGACGACAAGTGTACTCTAAATACCGGTATGGTCTGAGAGAATCACTGTAACATGGGAACTGGTAACATTTATTCGCACACATCACTCTTCATTAGTGTTTGAAATATCGAATATCCGTAATCAGACACTACTCTGCTCTCCTTCTTACGTTCGCGGTTGCTCGGTGGACCTCTGCACAGCTGAGAGATACATATACTGCTCTGATTCTGTCTTTCATGTCTTCCCTCGTTGTTGGATGCACGCAGTAGACGATGTCTTTAATTCTACCCCACAAACAGAAGTTATTTGGGGACAAATCTGGAGAACGTGGGGTCAAGCTACAGGACCCATTCGTCCAATCCACCGTCTGGGGATTAACATATCAGCAACTAGTCGAGTTCTGCGTGAAAAGTGAGCATTACAGCCATCCTGTTCAAGCCACACAGTAATTCGTATAGCGATAGGGACATCTTCGATCAGCTGATAGAAAATATTATCTATGAAGTATGCATAAGCTGCACTATTAAATTACCCTTAAACAAAAATGGTACTATTTCACGATGTCCGAGAAGGCCACACTACGTATTAAGGCTCCACACATGCTGGCTATCCACTTGACTGAGTCACAATGTGGGTTGAGTGCATACCAGTAATAAGCATTGTGTATGGTAACGTCACCATTACTCATGAATGTGGCCTCATCAGTCCAGAAAATGCTGCGATGGAAAGCACGGTCCTTGCTCAGGTACCAGTTGCAGAAATTAATTCACCTAGGTAAGACAGTATTCCCAAGTTCTTGGTGCAGCGGATGTAAACTATTATCAGCGAGAATTCTCCACGCTGAACTTTGAGACAAAAGAGAGCCGCGGGCAATTCTCCGTGCAGAATCATGAGGATCAACTATCATGGCAGCAAGTACATCAACAGCCCTCTCGTCTCTCACAGGTCGTCTGAGTCTGATGTGACGACGTTTGTTGAGGTCGGTTACACTAGCCCAGTTGTGCGCACGTGACATGCAATACGCTGGAAGACATTGTGCGAGTGATGGTAGCATTGTGGGTATCTGTCTGTGTACAAACGGGCAGCTCTGCAGTTCCGATGAAATTACCCTAGTATCATAATTATGTCATATGCTGAAGTTTGTAAAGGGTGACGCCTGCGGCATCCCTATATTTTATTCGTCTGTACCACGCTCTAACGAAGCTCGCAGGCGAACGACATCAATCAGGATTTAGGGCCTGGCAGCCGTGACGAAGGGAACGGCGCCAGATCGGCCCTACAAGACGACCATTTGCATGGGAAGGCGGACATGCGGGAGAATAGCGTCACGGTGTGGAATCAGGTGACAGCGGGAAGAACACGAAGGCAGCGGCCAGGGGGAGATCCCGAAGTATTCCCACAACGCCGAACAAACAACAAACCTCCAGCTAGAATAGAAGGGCAGACTCCAGACTCCGCGAGTAGGCAGGAAAGGCGAGACGTATTTATGACCTCGCCAGGCTGTGCTTTGTCCGAGGCTTTCGACCACAATAAAAACCGAGAGAGCATTTGTACGAACGCAACGAGAGGCCCCTTTCAATTATTTCCGCACGGACAGAACGGAGTGCTGAAACTGGTAAACCAAAACAAAACAGCAGACGCTGGACCCAAGTAGAGAGCTGGAGTACACGCCCATGGTTGATTACCCAGGGGGGCGGTCCGCGGCTACCTGGAGAAACCGGGGCAGTTTAATATGGCAATGAGGGCCTACAAAACCGGAGGAGTCCGAGGAAACATGGCAGTCGGCCGACGAGATTCCGGGAGGGAGGAGTGATTCCGCAGGAGACGAGAACGGCAGCCAGCCGCCATCAGACGCAGAGTCCTGCGTCGACCCGAGAAGGAGGGACGTCGAGACGAGTCACCGAGGCGCCCGTGACAGGACGAGAGCAGTTCCAGCTCACCGGACCTCATCTGCAAGAACAACTACCAGCACAGCAAGCCAGATAAGTACAGTCATCCAGCGAGTGTGAAGGACCTTTAGTAGTTATCCCGCAGTGTGAAGGATCTTTTAGAATCATCCAACAAGTGCGACGAAGATCCCCCACCCCCCCCTTTTATGACGCGAATTGTACGGAGCATACGTAGAAAAGGGAGGGAGTTGTCTCAAGGGCTCATCTATCAAATCACACGTTCATGCAACAATAAAACCTCGATTTGTGAAATATGAATTATCCTGTATTCATTCATTAGTGAATTGGACCATTAAACAACAGTGTCGAAGCATTCCTACGCCCGATCACTGAGGACTAGTATTAAGTGTTGGCGCCTCATGCCACAGAACAGATTACAACACCTACGTCCAAACCTCAGCTTTGGCAGATGTCAATTATGGCGCCGCCACGTGAAGGCGAGCCGAAATCTGTATAGAATTANCCGCAACGTGAAGGCGAGCTGAAATCTGTATAGAATTAGGCAAGGACAGAAATTACCTGGGAGAAAGGGGACCGTGCCCCGACCGAGCTAGCTAGCACACTTACGACTTCGAGGGTGTCGTAAAGTTAATAATAATAATAATTATTATTATTATCCCTTGTGGCGCCCAATTTACCAACAGTTTAACCGAGGAAGGAGCAGGCAATAAATAAAAATCCAGGCAAAAATGGCAAGCCACAGACGCGCGCGGAGTTTAGAAGGAAGGGNAGAAGAAAGGGGGAGTGCGCGGGCCCAGGAAGTAGGAGACAAGATATGGACCAGGGCATTCCCGAGTAACATAAAATCACACGGCGAAAGCAGGGGGCAAACGAGAGAGCAGTGCAGAACCCCGCGATGCCAAGGCACGGGGCTGTATATAGTACAGTGCCGCAATTGCCCGCGGCAGCAATGCAATCAATGCATCGGCTGGCCAGATGTTTTCTGGCCTACACAAGGAACAGAGTACCAGTGCCTTGAGTGTCAGGAGCCGCAGACACAGTGCGACCTCCCGAATTTCCCGGGACACAACACGCGCCTGACTCGGTGCGCTACCTGTACCCAGGCATTCCACAACCTATGTATAGG
>NQII01004875.1:114480-182805 GCA_002778355.1 Clitarchus hookeri
GTAAGGATATGTAAATAGTTCTCGTGTAATATGTGTGTGTAAGATGGGAGTATGGGTGTTAATGCCCCAGCCAGGACTCTGCCTGACTTTGTTCATCCCGAGAAATGAACAACGGTGTCCCAGTTGTTTACCACTAGTTGTGAGGGCGGACGTCATTGTCTACCGAGGTTTCACTCCGCAGTCTCATTGTGTAGCCATGGTTAGGTAGGGCTTACCGCTGTTCATGTATTGTATACAAGTTATTTAACGGTGTTTACCGGCCGTTTACCGTTGGCAAAATGTATGTGTAAAACAAGGAGTAAATAGGTGTAAGGAACCAGTGTAAGAAATTGAAAGGATGTAAGAGGAGTGTGCAATGTACCCAGGGTTATTATATGTGTACTTTTGTCAATTTTCATAGTGTGAGACAACCCCTCCTCCCCTTTCATTCATTTCCTGAGAATCAGGGGCAGGTAGGAGCTCCGACCCGAGGGCTTGCGGGTCTGCGCGGTATTGTTAAGTGGTAAGAGGGTTCTACCCTCCCGAACTGATTTGTAACGCAGAAACCCTAAAGTTCTCTCAGAGGCCAGGCCACGCTGGAGCAAAGCCAAGAGAGCACATAGAACCGCGACTAGTCCAGCGGACAACCCGAAGAGGAAGGATTCGAGCGAGCACGGACGAAGAGAGAGCGGTGGGGTGTTGACGCCTGCGGCGTCCCTATATTTTATTCNTGTCCCTATATTTTATTCGTTCGTACCACGCTCTAACGAAGCTCGCAGGCGAACGACATCAATCAGGATGTAGGGCCTGGCAGCCGTGACGAAGGGAACGGCGCCAGATCTGCCCTACAAGACGGCCATTTGCATGGGAAGGCGGACATGCGGGAGAATAGCGTCACGGTGTGGAATCAGGTGACAGCGGGAAGAACACGAAGGCAGCGGCCAGGGGGAGATCCCGAAGTATTCCCACAACGCCGAACAAACAACAAACCTCCAGCTAGAATAGAAGGGCAGACTCCAGACTCCCCGAGCAGGCAGGAACGGCGAGACGTATATATGACATCGCCAGGCTGTGCTTTGTCCCAGGCTTTCGACAACAATAAAAACCGAGAGAGCGATTGGACGAACGCAACGAGAGGCCCCTTTCAATTATTTCCGCACGGACAGAACGGAGTGCTGAAACTGGTAAACCAGAACAAAACAGCAGACGCTGGACCCAAGTAGAGAGCTGGAGTACACGCCCGCGGTTGATTACCCAGGGGGGCGGTCCGCGGCTACCTGGAGAAACGAGGCGGCCGACGAGATTCCGGGAGGGAGGAGTGATTCCGCAGGAGACGAGAACGACAGTCAGCCGCCATCAGACGCAGAGTCCTGCGTCGACCCGAGGAGGAGGCACTTCGAGACGAGTCACCGAGGCGCCCATGACAGGACGAGAGCAGTTCCAGCTCACCGGACCTCATCTGCAAGAACAACTACCAGCACAGCAAGCCAGATAAGTACAGTCATCCAGCGAGTGTGAAGGACCTTTAGTAGTTATCCCGCAGTGTGAAGGATCTTTTAGAATCATCCAACAAGTGCGACGAAGATCCCCCCCCCCCCCTTTTACGACGCGAATTGTACGGAGCATACGTAGAAAAGGGAGGGAGTTGTCTCAAGGGCTCATGTATTAATTCACATGTTCATGCAACAATAAAACCTCGATTTGTGAAATATGAATTATCCTGTATTCATACATTAGTGAATTGGACCATTAAACAACAGTGTCGAAGCATTCCTACGCCCCGATCACTGAGGACTAGTATTAAGTGTTGGCGCCTCACGCCACAGAACAGATTACAACACCTACGTCCAAACCTCAGCTTTGGCAGGTGTCAAGGGTATTCCATTCAGAAAGCAAAACAACAGACAGACAATGCCTGACACTGAAACAACACACACGATTAATGGTTGCAATGTAAACCGAATGACTGTCTGAATCAACTAACTTTCGATTGTCAGTTAACTTGCATGCAAAACCTGCAGTTCCTGTAATTATTAGATGGCGTATCTGCTTGCTGCATAGTGCTGCATTATTCTCCGCGTATGCTCGGAAACAGTCTAATACCTACTGCACGAGTCCATGCTGTATGGCACACGGGTCACTGCTAGTATCAAAGCGAGTCTAGCACTCAAACCGGAAATACTTCAATGACGCACATTGTGTATCTGACGTGCATAGTTTGCGCACAACCAATGATAAGTTGATAAACGTAACTGTTATTATTTAACTGTTTCCGAACAAAAATGGACAATAAGGCAGCACTAAGAAACGAGCAGATAACCCTTCTACCACTTACAAGAACTGTAGGTTTTGCATGCCAGTTAACTGACAATCGAAAGTACGTTAATTCAGACAGTCATTGGTTTTAAATTGCATTAAAGCCAGAACCAGAGCAGCATGTGTATCTCTAATCAGTGCTGAGGTGAGTCAAGTAACTGCGAAAGTCAGATGGAGTACAAACTCGTGTCTTATACAGCATGATCGACATTAAGAACACTTATGAAGAATGCTGTGTGCGAATGAGTGTTCCCAGTTCCCAGTTCACGGTAGTTCTCTCACACCAAACCAGTATTTACAGTACACCCGACGTCCTTTTGATTGTACGTAAACAAGGTGTGCACGCAAGAAACACGACAAGTTTCGTTGATTTCCGTTTGATTGTAGTAAGAAAAAAAAAGTTTTCTATTAATTTTTATTGTGCGTAAACTATGCACATAAGAAAAAAAGTGTCTTAGTAAATGTTGTTTTCTGTTAGACTATCTATCCAACTATACCTTATACGACACACATTACCTTTGCAATTTCAAAGCTCTCCTCCTATACCCCTACTCATGGTATGGCCGGGGGTATGGGATTACTACCAAACGATGCTTCATATAGGGTATAGTTATTAACATTTTTTTCGCGAACTCCTGGTGCCATGTTGTTTCCGTGAACAAGGGGTTATACGGGTACTGTGAATCACCCATATTTATAATATAATGTATATGGATAAGCTTATAAACAAATAATTGCAAGAAAGGAAAAGAATAGCTTAAAAATTTCTCACGCTCTGAAAAGACGCTATGTCAAGATGTTTTTTAATTTTTGTTTGTATTGTTTAGTGTTGAGGCACTTGCTTATTTCTTTGGACACAGCCTGTAGATTTGTATAAGGTACACATTTAATTGGTAATGTTCAGTAAAAATTTTTGGATGAAAAATGCTGTTTAAAAATATATGATTACATTCTGCTAACAAATATTAAAAACCCAAAAGCAAATAAATATAAATTATTTGTATTTAATTATTTTAGTACAAAACTCAAAATAAGAAAGAAAAAAAACTTGCAAAACCAAGCATTTTCTATGCAAAATATTAGGAGCGAAATTTTTGTTGGTCGTCTAGTCCACGAAGTGTGATTGTTGTCCAGCTCCTTGATTTAGCTCTTAAAAAATGGGATTGTGGTTTGTCAGTGTTTTGTGGGTGTGGTTGAATGTCTGCGCCTGAAATAATAGTTGAATTTCCTCCATAACTACAATCAGAAGTGTTTTTTTTCTGATGTACGTTAAGTTTAGTGTAGTGTTTTTGAAAGAGTCTTCACATCTTTGTTCCTTGTTCCAGAACAGGATCTTCGACTGGGTGAGGGACCACCGGGTGCACCATAAGTTCAGCGAGACGGATGCCGACCCTCACAACTCCAAAAGGGGCTTCTTCTTTGCGCACGTCGGCTGGCTCATGCAGAAGAAGCACCCAGAGGTCATCCGCAAAGGACGACAGTGCGATATGTCTGACATCCTGTCTGATCCTGTTGTCACCTTCCACAACAAGTAACACTTTATTTCGCCTTTTACTATAGAACTGGAAAAAAATGGTAGATAAGAAAGAATGTCCAGTATCAGACTGAATGTAAGGTTACATTATTATATTCCTGGCCAGCCGTCAATGTAATAAAACACAAGATATGGATTTTATTGTAGACATTTTTAAAAATCGCTTAGGGAGTATCTGTCTAGTTTTATCAGGGATATGTGTTAGTTAAAAAAAAAGCTCAATTTAATATCTTGATTAATTTACAATGGTATGTAAAATACATAGACTGATTTACAAATTACAACTGCCTGTGCTTACTGGTAAGACATTCTGATTTTGATGATCGCTATTATAATTTATATCCTAATCACTTTCTTTTTTACTTCATACAGTCTATTAATATCCACTCATACCTAAATACAAATATACAGTCAAAGGCATACATTCACACAATTCCAAGTGTACATCACTCCCTAAACAAGTCCCACATCACTCACTAAACAAGTCCCTCTATCTTACAGTCCAGCTGGTCAGTCTCAGTCACTGCTCTCCTTATAAAGGCTGTCCTCGGTAAAGTGAGTACTTTCAAGGCCCTAGTTACTGTTTCTATTAGCCATTTTTTATTCTTTGACCACCTTTTTAAATATGTATTGCAATGAGAGTAATATACACAGCCTGCATATTACATCGCACTTGAAAGTTAACGTTTCAGGTTTTAATAAAATATGATTATTTGCTATTATTCCAGATGAGAGGGTTTTCAAAATTGCTCACTTTACTATGAATAGCCTACAGTCGCACATTGCACTCGCTGGCCACTACGCCGCCACCCGACGTTGTTCAACTTTCATACATTATGAGTTCTTGGCACAAAGGCCAGTCAAAAATGCCAACATAGAGGCACGCCGAAGCTTGAATAGCTGAGATGACTTGACCAGAAGGTACTTCTCATCTCACTCGCGCCGATGGAGGCGATGACCAGGAAATTTGCCCAATGCCACCCAAGTTATTGACTCTTACGGCATGCAGGATTTGCGTCTATCCCGTTAGCGATAACGAGGCAGGAATGTCGTCTGCCACGTTAGCGATAACGAGGCAGGAGTGGTGGGACCCCCATACCGCCCCACCTCAGGGAATCATTGAGGTCGCCTTGAGAAGGGGCGACCAACCACTGGGCTCATCTACTAAGGAGGTAGAGGGGGCACGAAGTAGTAGAAGCCACACGTAACAACATGTAGGGTATGAAATTTAATATAAGTAATCTATCAATATTTCCAATGATTTCGTAGTGTAACTTCCTCGGCGCTTAGAATCTCGTCAAGAGGCCACAGAAATGTAAAATTTTACGCTGCGCCGAATCATAGGCGGCGGGTACTACATTACATGAAGCAAGTCTTCACAGAAATTTTTATTAATCTTGAACTATTGCTTTGTCTTACTCACGACAATGAATTCTTTTTGTCTTGCTTATTTAACCAATGAAGAAGAAAAATTTCAAATATGTCGAAAAATATCGATATATATTTACTTTACCTTGCGATACAGGCGTATCGTAGGAGCTGTTAAAGCAGAATTACCTTACAGTTGACAAAGACATAAATGTATATGATTTAAGCACAATGATTATGATGAGTCTGGCACAAGGGAATGGGGAAGTCAGAAACAGGTACCGGCCAGTCACCATGTTGTGACGTCACACAACAGCAATATTGGATTCAGGTTACATTGACCTTGACCCAATATCCTTGATATAGACCACATGCTCATGACCTTAAATGACCTTAAAACCAAAATATTCGAAA
Source organism: Clitarchus hookeri (assembly GCA_002778355.1). Classification (NCBI taxonomy): domain Eukaryota; kingdom Metazoa; phylum Arthropoda; class Insecta; order Phasmatodea; family Phasmatidae; genus Clitarchus; species Clitarchus hookeri. The sequence continues at coordinate 120,092 of NQII01004875.1, forward strand.
AATTAAAAAAAATTATAAAATCCACCAAACAATTTATAGAAAAATTTTAAAATGCTTAAAAAATTTTTTAAAGATATGTTAAGAAATTATTTACAGATCTATATGTAGGAGAACCGATGTTCTATGACAGGTGGATCGACTAAACTCACGACACGACCTACCCTCGCCAGGTCGGCCGTTGTCCACCTCATCAGCCATGTTAGATGTCGATGACCTTGACCCATGACCTTGATCAAATTATGAAACCATAAATGATATCCAACACAAAAAATTCTCAACAAAATACAAACATTTCAAAACATTTCCAAAAATTCCAAGAAATCCGCAAAAAAAAAAAAACCTTTGACGCTTGACTCTAAACTCAAGACCCAAGATCCAAAACCCAAGACTCAAAACTCAGGATCCGATGCTCAAGACCTTAAACTCAAGTACCAAAACTCAAGACCCAAGACACAAAACACTCGACCCTTGACTCCAAGGCCCTTGAACCTTGTCCCTTGACCTTAAATCCAAAAAAAAAAAAAATTTCATAATTTCTAAAAAAAAACTAAATATTAAAAAAAAAATTAATTCAAGTATAAAATATATTTAATCGATATTTATTTATGAAAAAAGGAGGTAATCGTACCTCGCTGCTCATGTCGTTTTGCTTGCTTTCAAACATAACCGCGTACGTGTTTTAACAATGCACACAGCAGGACTTTTATGTAGGTATAAGTAGGCTACTCAGAATTTTTTATTATTATTTGTATATGAGACCAGTCCAAGCCTTTGATACGAGTAGCAACCACCTACCCATGTCATGATATAATCATGGTATGAATCAGCATCTATAAACAATTTGATAGACATATTTGGTATTAGTTGAAATACCAATTGTGCTAGTCTCTTGAGTCTTGGAATGTACGATTGTTATAAACCGTTTTATCTCCCACAGTATTCGTGAACATCAATACTTCAATCGTGCAATCATTCAATCAAGCCTTCGTTATCCTTAGAAATCTTCCACAATCCTCCTCCTCCTCAGAAATCTTTCCATCAATCTTTCGCAATATTCCGATCAATCTTTTAAAGAATATTTTCGAAGACTTGTCATAAATGTTCCAATCTGTCCATTAATATTCCACAATCATTGTCAATTATTACATAAAATTTCCCATCTTTCTCACTACATTCCAATCTTTACATCAATCTTTCGCAATCTTTCACAAACTTTCCAACTATCATTCGCAATCCTCTTCCTCAGCAATCTTTTCATCAATATTGCGCAATCTTTCCATAAATCTTTCACAATATTCCCATAAAACTTTCGCAATCTTTCCATCAATCTTTCTCATTCTATTCATCAATCTTCCCATTAATCTTTCTCAGTCGATCCATCAATCCTCCGATTAGTCTTCCCGCCAATCTTTCGTCCAATAATTTCATAAATATTTCGCAATCTATTGTAATTTTTCAAAATCTTCCGCAATGGTTCTCCTCGTCAGCAATCTTTCCATAAATCTTTAGCAATCTTTGCATGAATGTTTTGCAATCTTACCATAAATATTTCGTAATTTTTCCAACAATTTTCCCATCTATCCCTCAGTGTTCCAATATTCCCATCAATATTTCCTACACTCATTCCATCAATATTTCGCAATCTTTCGTAATCGTATACAATCATTCCTTAAATTTTTCGCAATCTTTCGCAAATATCCTCGTCCGCAACTTTTCCATCAATCTTTAGCCATATTTCCACCAATCCTTGGCAATCTTTCCATCAATCTTCCCACCTTTCTCTCAATTATGCAATCTTTCCATAAATATATCGTCCAAAAATGCCACAAATTTTTCTCAATATTTCAGAATCTTTCCATCAATCTTTCGCAATATTTCCATTAAACTTCCCGAATATTTTCCTCAATATTCCAATCTACCCATTAATATTTCGTTCAATAATTGCATCAATCTTTTGCAACCTTTCGCAATCGTTCACAATACTTTCCTTCAAACTTTCGCAATCATTTGCAAATCTCCTCAGAAATCTTTTCATCAATTTTTCGCAATTTTTCCATCAAACTCCCCATTTTTCCCTAATGTTCCAATCTTCCCATCAATATTTCGTCCATCAATTCCATAAATCTTTCGCAATCTTTCGCAATCGTTCACAATACTTTTCTTCAATCTTTCGCAATAATTCGCAAATCTCCTCAGCAATCTTTCCATCAATCTTCACATCTTTTTGTCAATATTCTAATCTTCCCATCAATCATACGCCCAATCATTTAATCAATCTTTCGCAATCTTTTGTAATCTTTCACAATCTTTTGCAATCCTCCTCAGCATTCTTTCCGTCAATTTTGAGAAATATTTCTATCAATATTACAATCTTTCGTAAAATATTTAAACCTTTTCATCACTCTTTCGACCACTAAGCAAGTCATTGGACTACTTAGTGGTCAGACTGTTGGGGCACAAAGCCAGAATTCCAATGTGATGGCATTCTTTCAGACCATGGAAATGGATATTTCGATGTACAGCTAACAAATTCCATGGAAATTTAGGCATGAGACCTTCAGTAGGACGCACAAGAAGTTATCTTCAGTGACTGATCCTTTGGGCTGGAGTCGTGCTGGTAGAGGTTGAAGCTCCACATTCCCGAGATGACCTTAAGGGTCCCCCACCCATTAACAGGTCGACACAGTGAGCGGTGGCACAGCTTCGGTACTGTCCTACCGGACCACGGGTAGATCGAGCGCTAGTGTCTCAATGACGATACAGCAGGGCAATGAAGGCGCATGGTTGTACCAGCTGGGTCTTGTTTCTTGTCAACTGTTGTGTTAGCTGGAGGTGCCTGCACTTATTGAAGTGTATCTCAATCTTTTGCTTTCGGTACAGTCACGCAGGTAACACTGCATTTAGAGATCAGTTACTGTTGTAAGGGTGTCCCTGGCTTGGGAGCCGAATTACACCCTTCACATTTGATAGCGTGGATTCTGTGTGCCGCAGGAGGGCAAAACATTATCTTGATGCAGTGATATTTTAATCATTTCTAACTTTTTCTATACCGCCACACTTATAAAACTTCGTTAGAACATAATAGACACTTTTTGAAAATTATTATGAAAATGTTCTAAACTCTGAATATCACAAGACTACTATTTAAAGTCCTAAGCAGTACGGCATTTTTATTCAGTTGTATCACTAATGATTTCAAAATTCGCCATTGATGGGTTGAACGGTATTTTTGAAATGACCATTATGTGTCGTTACGAGCTCAAGATCACACTCTGCCAATTGTAATTTTACTTCAAAGTATTGAAGATGATAAAAGATGCCTGTTCTTCGACTAATTACTTTAATACTTTTCACTTTGCCTAGTGTCTAACCGAGGCGTTAAGTAGGGAGAACAGTTTTCAAAGTTAGTGACTTATCATCTTTTTTCCAGAAATTCTGCCTTACTTTGAAAAACATAAGGGTGGGAAACATTTTTACAAAATAATGAAAGCTTTGCGATTTTTAAGGTCAATTTTAAATTAAAGAAAAATTTACATACAAATCATTTTATAGACTTGTTTAAAATTTATGTACTGAATATTATTTGAATTGAATTATCTTCGAATATAGCATTTAAACAAAAGAATTTAAATTGAATAAGATAATTTATAGTATTGTATTATAATGTGTTAAAAAAAAAGAATTTAATTTATTAATTGTTGGATGGTTATTTGCAGGTACTTTACAGAGCTGATGTTGCTGCTTTGCTTTATCTTGCCATCGATAGTGCCTCCCCTAGTATGGAGTGAGTCGTGGTACAACTCCATCGTGGGCAATTGTGTAGTAAGATACGTGATTGGGCTGAACATCACATGGTTGGTGAACAGCGCTGCTCACATGTGGGGAACAAGACCTTTCGACAAGTGAGTTACTCCTGGCGAAGAAATTATGCATGGTCACACGGCATGGCCACAGAGTACTTGAGAACTCTGAGATGATCTGCCGCTTAAATCGCAAACTCCAGTTGCACACACCAGCAAAATGGCGTCAATGACGAGCAAATATTAGAAGGCTGTTTGCCTATCAGCGACTTGTAACCAACTAACAGCTGGAAGCTCAGCCAGTACGGAACCTTTCGCAGTATGTAGTAGCCAATTAGATGCCAGTCCCGTTCCCAGAGACTCTTGCAATAATTAGAGGATGGAAACGCCCACATCAAGGGTACCGCCACGGCATTTCGTATCTGTGTACTTATCTACTCTGTGGTATTGCTTGTAGTTTTTAGCGAAAGGGAAACATTTAAAACTTCATAACCAATAGTTATTTTTAGTTTTTAAATGTGAAATACAGCTATGTTTGTCCATCAAGGTCATATTAAATTTTAGGAAATATGCACACGTTGTTGCACTTTGGCAATTGCACACATTGCATTTACGAAGATTCTTGCATCTACATGTGTTTATTGTGTTGGTGGATTGTTTGTGGATCCGTCCTTAACCAAATACAAATTCACTATGGAAGGGCGTAAGTTGTAACACAACAAGCTAACTCTTTTGGGAAGGAGGGCGAATTATACATGATATACTTTACATTCATATCTATTCCATTTTGCCATCTTACATACCAATCCTCAATTTATCACCTCCCCTTTCTAAATAATTCTCTAGGAAGAAGTAGTTTCACGGAGGATGTATGCTTTTGGAAATGTGCCACATTTAAGAGATTCATTGTTTCGGTTTTTTGACTTACAGCGATGTTACTTGCAACCAGGTTGCTACCACCTCACCCCCTCCGTAATTGAATTGAATTTTGGACAAATGCTTGGAGTGAAGAGATTTGGGTGGATATTAACATCGAAGTCTTGAGAGCCAATGAGGGTGAAGCGAGGTGGATATGGAGTAGCGCCGGAATGCAAGGGCGGGGAAAACGGGAAATCCCCATGGAAACCCGCTAAACAGTGGCATCGTCCGGCACGATCCCCATGTGCGCAAATTCTGGGGAGAGACCCCGACTGGAATCTAACCAGGTGCGGCTTATTTGAAGGCGAGCACTCTAGCTGCCACGCTTTGGCAAAATAGCGTAACGAAATATTTCTTCAACTTATATTATTAATCAATTTTCCCCGATAAAAACAAATGACATTTTACAAATTTTGAGTCTCGATATTTTTTTAATTAAGTTTTAATGTCACTGTACCACAGGAACCAAAGCTGTCTGTGTATCACTATTGACTCTAGAAAAAAAGGAACTTACATGTCTCTTCTGTCTACAAACATTTGCTACCCACCCTGAAGAAACCCCATTTTACTAACTCTTGTTCTCACTTTTAGACAATTTTATTGTACCTCTACAGCCGAACGGCCTAGGCAGAAGGTAGCTGAAACTTCTTTGAAAAATCAGCTTAAATCTACAAATTAGAAAAATCCGTACAAAGTTTTCAGCACTGCAAAGCAAAAAATTTCTTTGAGGCTGTTCTGTTTACGTTAACACTGTATTGCGTTAATTCAAAGTTAAGGTTTGCTGTTAATGAATTACTTCTTTATAAGTTTTGGTTTCATATCAATATAACCTTCCTATATAAAATAAATAAACATCATTAGATATTATTTTATACATTAAAAAATATAACTTCGTTCCTAATATAACGGTTTGGGGGTATTGAAGGTTTTCTGTCGTGAATTGTGGTTTTCAGTACGTAACTGTTGTCCCGATGCAAACATTTATAAGCCAATATATTCGGCAGTTACGGAACTGAAACTGAGTAAATGTACAGTCCTCCTGCTGGCATTTTAATGTAATTCTAAAATGCAGTGATTATACAATTTAATAAACCCAATTCTTCCTAAGAGGTAACAAGATTATTTTCTGGCCCATGTTACTTCATGACAGAGCATAATATACCAAGTTGTCGTTTTGAAAAGAACGTTGCGCTACTAACGCGCGGGAGGGGGCAGCGTGAAGAGTGAAGAGATTTAGGCTCTTAACAGCCAGGTCTTGAAAGTGCTGGGGGCAGGGGTGTACTAGTTCGTGTCCCGGAGCAGCCAAAAATATTATTATTTAGAGAATGTAATTTTTAAAATTTGTTACTTCTCTCTTATTTGCTTACTAATCGCTGTTGTTTTTCAGAGCAAACATTTTCTTTACACCGAAGTTGACATTACTGCAAAGACTTCTTCTCAACTATTCTAACCACAATGCAATGTTATCATTATCATTAATCTATATAGATTAAACAAAAATTGTGTTTGTGGAAAACCTTATTTGCATTCGTTCATATTGAAAAATTTTCTTTGTAGAAACAATATCTTTTGTTGTAGCAAAGAAAGAGTTTTTAGAGTAGAGTGAAGACGAATTCGTTCCATTATGTAATTATTTTGGCTAGTATGCTTATCACTTCGAGTGATTGACTTGACAAAGAAAGAATATTTAAAATCCGCAAGGGAAAGCTGTTTTGTAAAATATTAACAAATATATTATTTTCGACCACAAAGAAATAAATTTTTGACATCATATTTACTCGAGAACAAAAGGAGATAACAATGTCGTAATAAATATAGATATTGTGATACAGAAAAATTTAATTTTCTTGCAGCAAAAAATTATTACTCAGGCATTTCTTTAAACATTTATGTTGTAGTAAATGTGTTAATGTTGTGACAAAGTAAATAATGTTAACCATTAACAGTGTCTTATTTTGCCATAATGCAAGTATACTGTTGAAGTATCAATGTTAATAAAGCCTCTAAAAAATTCGCATTACGCTAACAATTACATTAAGAACAATATATTTTGTGTTACTGCGACATTAAAGTAATACCCAACAACACAATTTTACACTGACTTGGCGTTGTAAAATGGCTGATAGTAGTGAACAGCAATAACCTCGTAAAATGCAACCTCTGTATTTAAATTGCAAAGCATAGCATGATAACTACATGTAGCTAATAACAGCTCTTGGGCCTTACTTGTGCCGTATTTCTAGAGCATAATGTACTTTCATGTAACGAAAGAGAACTGCAGTTGGTCGTTACATTCTGCTGAATACCCACAATATGAAACACAATCAGAGATGTTAAGATAAAACCGTTGGTATGACGTCAGGCACTGTAATAGTAATTACAGATCATGTATTTGTTTTTATTCTAGGATTGACATATCCTGTAAGTTCGTTTAAGCAAGTCAATTTCAAGTTTGTTTACATTTTGAATTCTACCCACCATGTCATTAATTTTTATTTACAGTGTATGTTTGTATTTATTTGTTTAGTTATGTTTAAATAAATTTTTATTATTCTTAAATTGATAGTTTACCCCGTTCCTGTAATGTAATTAAATTTTCTTTAAAGTTAGCATCTCTACGTAGGGATATTTGTTGCCCAAGAGGTTTGTATAAGTGCGTGTGTCTTTGATATGAAATTTTAACTTGGTTTAAATAAGATAGTTTCTCTTTGTTGATGACGCGATTTTCGGGTCATGTAATGAACAAGGAGAAGCTTGTGAACCATTTAAGACGGTGGTCGTATAATTTTAATGTTAATTAAATTTTTTAACTTTGGACCGCCCATCATAATTATGTAGTTTAGTTGGCACCTAAGCTGCCGCGAAAGTATTTTTACAATCTGTTAAAGGGAAGAATTTATTTTGAAACAGCTTTTAATTACCGATGTAGCTCGATTAAATATAATTCATTATTGTGGTGCTCGTTCAAATCGAAGCTATCGTCGAGTCTACGACAGGAATTTTCGGTAATCCTAAAGCTAATTTGAATAATTTTCTTAAAAATCGCTATATGGAATTATAGAAATTTGAACAAATTGGAAGATGAACTTATAACTTCTCGAAAATGTTAAAGCTCTTCCAGAAGCCCTGGTAGTGTAGCCAGTGATGAACTTTCATTAAGCATTGATCTGCACGAACTTTAACTTCATCAAGTCATGAAATAAATATATGTTTAAATTTAAATTTTCTTTTGGACAAGATTTTTTTTTAACCAACATTAATTTAAATATTTAACCTAAGAGTAATTGATTTTGAATGGAGTTTCGCATTATTCATTTTCTTATGTTGTGTGCCAAAGGGTTAATTTCGTTGTATCTTGTTCTAACGAGAGCTACGCGAAACCCACCTACCTTCCTTTCCCACTCTTGCAGGCTGCTGTGAGACACGAAAAGTTTTCATTAATTTTTTGTTGTTCTACTTTTATTTGGTAGGAATTATTCAAATAATTGTTATAAAATGCTGGATACAACTGTGATAACACCATACACGTATAAGTCTGGTAAATTGTACATCAAATGAGGTTTCGATGCCACATAACTCAGAATTTAAAATTATGTATACAACAACACACGAGTTTATTGACGCCAACGTTTTGGCAGAATTGAAGGTTTTCTGAAATCACACAATTTCGTAAGTTAATGTTTTGTCACATATTTGCAGTAAGTATCTACAGTAAGAAAGTTAAGTATTTCTTGCGCTGTTCTATGCACGATAATAGCGGCGAAAACACAAAGCCACAGAGAAAGGAGTTTCATGCTCGGATAATGACACAAATGGCGAGTCTGGGACATCGTTTACAGCCACTGCGTCGGAAATAAATTCTCCGACTTGTATTAATACGGAAAATTATTTCCCAACCACTGACGCAGAAAATATTGTCAGCAATAACACTGCCCATGTATCAGTTAAAAATTCTGATCATAATTTTGCACACGTAACACGTACAGTGGTCGACATGGAACCATTAATTTCCTTGTTCCAAAGACTGCAGGCACAGACGGAAAATGCCGTAAAATAAATGCATGCAAACATTCGAAATTTACAAAGCAATTTGCAGTCACACATTCAACAAATAAAAACTAAAGTTAAAAAATAAAACGCGAGAGTAGAGCAGCTTGTATCGACCGTAGGTGAGCTGCGCGCACAGGTTGAAGAGACTAAAAATTACCAGTAATGTCAGTCAGCTGTCGTAGAGAGCGTGCAGGAGAGAGTCGACGCCATAGACTCCGCGATCTTTTCGCATGCGCGGGAAATGAACGAACGTGTTGACAACTTTACACAAGAAGTAACACATGAAATCAAAATTGTGCGCAGGGAAATAGAAAACATCACCGTATATTTACGCAAAGAACTTGAAAACCAGTATATATATTTAGAAAACCAGTTAGCTTTGGGTCGAAACTCGCATCACGAACTGCGAAGCAAATGTAACTATTAATCATCAAATTCGTATTCAGAGCTTATGCAGAATATCGACCATCAGCTTACATCACTTTAGAGATATATACTCAATCTGCGGCCCGCCAAACTTTCGTGATTGGCCCGCCTGGAGTTATCAAATTGCCAAGAATTTTAAATTGCGAGGTCATTAGAGAAACTATGGGGCTATAAGTACATAAATCCCTACCGCGGTGCGCGCAGTGTTGGGATATAGCAATCTCTCTTATTATCTCGCACAACTCAGAGTTGCGGGTTGCGCGAGCGAGACAGCCAGCGGCGGGAATTCCCCTTTTGCTTTCACACTTCTGTACCTACGTCTTGCCTTATTTGTCGTCACTTGTTTTAAATTTGTTTACATGACACACACAAATTATCAAAGTTCGCCTGGTAATTGCAGTTAATTGGTTTTGTTAAGTGTAAAATAGTTATTTTTCTATCAAAATAATGTCAGGAGTGTCTTCTAAGTATAAAAGAAAAATATGTGATGAAAACAGATTGTTTCAAGACGAGTGGGAAACGGAATATTTTGTTGTTCCTAACAAAAACAATGCAGCTACTTGTTTGATATGCCGAGAAAGTGTTATGTTAAACAAATACAATATTTCTCGTCATTTTAACACAAAACACAAATCGTTCAACGAAACGTTTCCTTCTGGATCGTCTTTAAGAAGTGAGAAATTGAGTTTTTTTAAGAAGTCATTGCAACAACAGCAAAATGTTATGTCCGTGGCATTATCACAAGACTCCGCGGTAACCATGGCATCATATCAAATTTGTTACATTCTTGGTAAGCATATGAAACCATTCACCGATGCAGAAATTGTAAAAGAATGCTTTATTAGTGGGGCCAATGCACTTTTTGATAAATTCAGCAACAAAATTCAAATATTGTCTAATATAAAAAAAATACAGCTCTCCGATTAAACCTGTATAAGGCGTATTGAAGACATTTCAAAATTCATCTACGATAACTTATTAGAAAACCTTACAAACTGCAAGTTTTTTAGCTTGGCTTTCGATTCCAGTACCGACGTTTCAGCAACATCGCAATGCTCGGTGTTTGTTAGATATTGTACAGAACATAATTTAATCTTTGAAGGTTTTTTGAAATTTCTTCCAATGAAAGGTTAAACCCGAGGCACAGATTACCCTGATACTATTTGCAATTTTTTAGAGCAGAATAAAATTGATATACAAAAAATTGTGTGTGTTTGCACCGATGGCTGTCCTTCAATGACTGGATCCGAAAATGGATTTCTTACGTTGTTTAAGAAAAAATATAATTTAACAAATTTAATTACATTTCATTTCATTATGCATCAAGAAAACTTGGTGGCACGTTTTGTAAATCCAGAAATTGAAGTTGTGATGAAGACGGTTATCAATATTATCAATTACACACAAGCAAGAGAATTGAACCACAGAAAATTTAAAAGTCTTTTGGAAGAACTAGGAAGCGAGTATAATGATGACCTTTTACATACCTCAGTGCGATGGCTTAGTAGAGGAAAAGTTTTAGAAAGGTTTTTTTCTTTACGCCATGAAATAATACTGTTTTTAGAGCAAAATAATAAAGTGTACCTTGAGTTACTAAATGATGGATGGTGGTGTCGTCAGCTTTTCTATGTGATATTACAGAAAAACTAAATAGTCTCAATCGGAGTTTACAAGGTGAAAATAACATAGTCTCACAGATGGCGAATAAAGTATTTGCTTTTGAGGAAAAGCTAAAACTTTATCATGAAGAACTACAGAACAAACAGCTGCACAATTTTCCAACTATAATTAAGATAACAGAGGACCGTATCGACATTTTTGAGGAAAACTGCTCTACAATTTCAAATTATATAACTGCACTATTAGATGAATTTCATAAAAGGTTTCAAGATCTAAGAAAAATTAAAAAATGTTTGATGCTTGTAGAAAATCCATGTCATTTAGAAACAACCACTATCTCAGAACTGGCTTCAATTTTGAATTGTAATTTCCCAGAGTTGTTAGATTAATTCATCGATTTTAAAAACGACACCCACCTAGAAATTTTGTTTAAAGAAAAAAGGAAAAAACAGGAGTATGTGGAATTTTGGAGCATTATTCCCCAAAAATATAAAAGCGTCCAAAGGAGTGCTCGAATCCTATTAACATTCTTTGGGTCGACATACGTGTGCGAATCGTCTTTTTTAAAAATGAAGTACACAAATTATGTGTACAGAAACCAACTTACAGACTCTCATCTGGATGATGTGATAAGGTTAGCAAGCAGCAACAAGCCAGATCTTGATAAAGTTTTGAAAAAGTGTTCACAGTATCAAAAATCGCATTAAAACGTTTAAATAAACTATCTTTGTTAAAGCCTAAAATATTTATTTTTATAAAAAGTAAATACATGGTTAAATGTTAAAATTAAGTTTTTTATTTACTTACACCTAAACCATTTTTACTTGCGGCCCGCGACACTATGACTGAACAGTATTTGTGGCCCCTATAAAAAAAAGGTTGAGTATGGCTGCTCTAGAGGGTCATTTACAAGAAAAAATTAATAAATCTGAAAACGCCGTCGCAAAATTCAAAGATAATTTTGACAAGAAGGTCAGAAGAATTGACAACCAAATTTCAAGTGTCAACACTAAGGTTGAATGTATTATGAGACACCTAACTAACGCGCCTAATTCAGATGCAAGAGCTACATTGAACAATTCAGCCTTATCTCACGAAGGCCTAGAAACCAATGTTGATCATTGCACTGTTTCAGAAAACAATGAAAGGTCCAATTTTACTGGAAATTCTGCTAGTAAAGCATTGCATAACACACTTGCTTCACTTCTGCACAACCTAGCCAAACAGCGGGCAGAAGGAATGACTGTATTTGATGGCAACAATCAGGAAAATTTGGTGATGTATATCAACAAATTAGAAGAATGCGCTCAACGTTTTTGCATAAACACAACAGAAATTTAGAAATGCCTTAACTTGAGTCTCAAATCGACAGCGTTTTTTTTTGGCGGGAGATTAACAGGGACAGTGTAAATGTCTTTTACAAATTCAAAAGAAATTTTTAGAGCGATATTGGAATTCATTAATTCAGGATTAACTTAATGGGCCAAATCCACCTAGAAAAGTTTGACCCTAGGAAAGGAAACTCTCTAGAGGCTCATTTTAGCAGTATATTTGAACGAACACGTCACCTGTAAGCATCAATGAATGATTCTGAGTTTTCAGCATTCATTATATCTCAATTACACATCAGTTACCAGCTGTTGTGGGCTGACAGACCCTTCTCTAATATAGAGGAATTAAGACAGCAATTGGTCAGATTCGATCAGCTTAAGAGGCTGCGAAGAGCCCAAAACAGAGAAGTAGATAGAGGTCATCGGGACCGAATGCATCTTCTGTATAACCCACTTCAAACCAAAGGTAACACCCAAAACCCTTCACACCTAAGTGAAAACCAAAATGTTAACGTCCATACTGCCAGTGTAGAAAGGCACAGCGACCAGTATGATAGCTTAGTGGGTTGTGAAAACAGTAATTTTCGTCAATGTCGACAAGTGTACCGAGGTCATCGTGGCAACGGCAGGAAACGATATAATCCTCACTACCAAAATGGAGGAAGAGGCAGAGGAAATTGTAACAGTAAACATAACTGTGGCTTCTCACGCAAGCAACATAGTAACTCAGAAGGTAACCACAAGAGTGAATCAGAACAAGACAAAGTTTCCGTCAAAAGGGAAGTGAGGTGGCAGGAATACTAACCACCTTCTTCAAAAACTGTAATCAACTATATTCCTATGCCAAACAGTTTCCCTAACCTGTCACAGCCACCTCCACCTTTACCACCAGGTTTTGAGAACCAGCCGAATTACAGTGTTTTTAACCCTTTTGATCCTAATTATGTGCCTGGAACAAATCAGTCCATTCATGTGCGACCAGGCTGTGGCAGCATTCTCAACCAGGAACTACCGTTAAACTAGAGGGGGTTAACGATGAAAGTCTCCGAGCACTAATCTAACATTTGACTGAAATGGGGACTGAACTTGTGAGAGAAAAATAAATAAACAATGCAGCAGCTTCAGAGTGTTCTATTGATTTTATAAAGTGCGCAGTAGCAAGTATAGATAAAACTTCTGAACCTGTTAAATCCGTAAGAGCTGTACTACTTATAGAATAAGAAAGAGAATTTATTTTGTACGAAGATGCAGAACAGTTAACTATTCCCATGGTAACACTTTGACCCAAAATTAAATTAAAAATTTGTGTAAGAAAGTGGATACTCTCATCGTCAGTGGAGCAGAAATAGGCTACATTTGTGAAAAGCTTGTTCATGATCTGGAGAATACAGGAATGAAATTACCCATATTGCAAGTACCAAGACTGAAGATCTTGGGTGTGACTTCGAGAGCTAGTCCAGTTGTGAACAAGCACGTTCTGATTAATGTTGAATGTCCACTCAGACCTGAACTTTCTTTAGTGGTTATTGTGAAAGGATTGGCAAAACCATTAATTTTGGGTACTGTTTTCATGACCAAGTACCAAGTAGTACTTGATTTCGGAGGCTGATTTGTAGCTGTTACTGATAAGTTTACCAATGTAAAGACACCTGTGCATTGGAAATTGTCGAATGAAGTAAATGAACTACTTCATAATTAAGCAAAGGTATTCCAATTGAGTAAATAATGTCTGACCCTGTTCAACCCAATATCAGTGAATAGATTTGTCAAGCTGTAGCAGTTTCTACCATCACCGAACTCCAAAAGTCTCAGCTGTACCATATGTTAATAATGTACAATGAAAGTTTTTCAGAATATCCAGGCTAATACACTTTGAAGGATGTTAAGAAAAGGGAAAAGGAAAGAGAGCCATTTCACCGGAAATCCTACCCGATTTCCTCCAAATAACTGAACGAAAATGAGGCCTACTTGAATCTTATGCTGGAATGTAATGTTGTGAAGCGCGAAGCCAGCCCATATGCAATTCCTATGATTTGTGTGAAGAAGAAAGATGGCTCTGTGCGTCTCTGCCTGAATGCATGATCCATTAATCGTATTTCAATTAAGGATCGGGAAAGTCCTGTACAAACTAAGGACATACACACACTATACCTAGAGGACAAATTTCTGACCACTCTCGACATTACCTGTGCTAGGTGGTTCACAGGGTTCACAACAGTACACCTCGCTTTAGTTCAAAAATCACCAATATGACTTCAATGTAATGTCATTTGGTATATGTGATGCCGTTGCTGAATTTACGAGGTGCCTAGACCTAACCTCAGGTACAGAATGTATAGAGTTTGCCCGTGCATACATTGATGACATTTTGATTGTATCTAAGATATTTGATGAACAAATTGAACACATTCACGTAGTAATCTCTAAGTTACAACAATCTGGTATAAAAGTTATAATTAAAAAGTCCCTGTTCTGCAGAGTTGAAGTCCCATTCCTAGGCCACATATTCACACCTGAAGGTATTCGCACTGTACCAGAAAAATTACAGGGTATTTGACATTTCCCAGTGCCTAAGAATGAGAAGCAACTTCGCGCTTTTCTGGGAGTTATTGGTTTCTATAAGAACTACTCAGACAAAGTCGCAAAACTTGCCGTGCCATTGTTTACAGTATCAATGAAAAATCAGGAATGGATTTGGGAAGATCAACACCAACAAGCTTTTGAAACTCTAAAGGAGCTGTTATTTCACGAACACGTTATATAACATCCCGTACAAGGCAAAGAGTTTTATTTATATGTTGATGTATCTTAGTACGCTGTAGGAGCAAAACTAGTACATAAGGATGATAATAATGTTGGGAAGTTTGCTGCAATGGCAAGTCGCACAGTTAACTCCACATATATAAAGTATATTGTTACCGAAAGGGAAACATTATCTGCTGTTTGGGCACTACAAAAATTCCATGATGTGCTTTTGAGGGAGAAAATCGTTTTAAGAATAGAACATGAAGCTTTGACCTGTCTCAAACTCTGCAAAACCTCTGGAGGAAGGCTTACTAGATGGCACCTCTTATTGCAAGAGTAAGACCAGGATTTTCAGTTTATTAAGGGTTCAGATAGTTAATGTGCTGATTATCCTAGCAAGATTCCCAATGGAAAACCAGGGTTCTTCCAGCCTCAGAAAAAAAAGAGTTCATAGTGGCAAGCATACATTCAAATATATGTAAATAGAGTAAAAAATTACAAGATCTACTTGAAAATTTGTCAACAAAGGTAAACAACGACAAATTTTGTAACAAAATGAAAATAAATTATTGTTATCACCTCCAAAGGATTTTATTCACAGGATCTATTGTTGTCGCAATAGAATGTGCTGTTTCAACATAATCAACATCAGTCTCATTTTGATAATTTTCGGACGCTTGTAATTCCAGCAGATTTAGCAGCTGAAATTGTACAAGAAATAGATTTACTGTTTGGACATCTTGGATTAACTAAATTGTTAAAACCATTTCGCTTGTCACGTCAAACAGAAATATTTTTGTGCTGGTGGTCGGAGGCAAAACGATTGATGTTGTATACAAATTTTCTAAGTCACTGACATATAATATTTTTATATTTGAGATGTATGCATGTGGATAAAGCGAAGAATGTCAGGTATATCAAGATCGTGGTAAATAGAGGTCCGTAATCTCTACCTACCCTTCTGGGAGACAGGCGTGACGTGTATGCATGTTATATATTATAGTAGTTTACCAATTTTCTATCATACAATACTGAAATTGTCATCTCCCAATTTATTTATTAGTTGATTGTTGTAAAAACTATATTGTACTCGGGAGAAGCCGGGCCGGGCCACTAGTGAAAATATAAACATCAAACCTAAACATTTACCAACTGAACCGTTTGTTTCACTATTAAATTAACATGAGTGCATTTGAGTAAATTGCTTGTTTATTATCAAAAACCACTGAAATACACAATATGTACAGTTTCCTCTTCCAAAAGCCAAATGTTTAGATTTTCAATACTACCTAAGTAAATAATACCTAAGTCATGACAACATCGCGCATCCTCGCCACTTACAACCGTCATCGTAGTAATGTCACACCATAATTGAATTTGTGAAAAATATGTTGTATTTTGCATAGAGCAGTGTTAAGGTGGCTTGTACTGAATGGAAATAGGTAGTCACACTTGTTTATGCAGTGATGGTAAAATTGTTTTGTGGCAGATATGATCTATTACATGTTATACTTGTTCAGTTGCAGTGTTTTGGTGATGAAAATTCTTTTAGCATAGTCTAACATAAAAAAACTATAATTGAAATATGCCTTATAAAGATAGAACTATAAACTATATGACAATTGACAAGAACTGAAAATTAAACATACTTCTCTCACATATGCACAGTCATTTTGTGTTCACCATACAGGTAATCTTATCTAAGACCCATACACACAATCTTAGCATTTCATCAGAATTACACGTGTAAAACCTTTTTCTTAAATTGAACTTTCGTTTCGCAGAGCCGGCTGGTTGCGTTGTTGCACCAAATTGTCACAAGTACGACCAGATGTTTCTCGAACAATGAACGACGAAGTATCATTTGGGTACAGAAAATTGTCCATGGGGAACTCGGTAGAAAAATATTTATTTACATAGTGTATGCGGGAAGGTGCATGGGTGTACATGGTCTAAAAGGTGAAAATCGATCTGAAGGAGTTGCCTCTGGTTATGCATATCCCAATTGAGCAATTATATGTCCCCGACGAATGTTACCTGTAAATTAGTTTATTTTCTTACTAACGTGGCTTCCAACTGGCGCATTAATAAAGAAATTATTTGATTTCGGTTGTCTCTGTTACTAATGAGATATCGATATGTTTTTAAGGCGCATAANATGTGTTTTTAAGACGCATCAATCCAGCGGAGAACCGCACAGTCGCTATTCTGGCGATGGGCGAGGGCTGGCACAACTACCACCACGTGTTTCCCTGGGACTACAAGGCGGCTGAGCTGGGAGCCCACGCCTTCAACCTAACCACCTTCTACCTGGACTTGTTCGCCAAGATAGGCTGGGCCTACGACCTCAAGTGTCCTTCCAAGGATCTAGTGAAGAGAGTGGCAGAGCAGTACGGTGATGGAAGCCACCCCCACTTTGGAGATCATATGCAGGAGGTGAGGGAAGAAGAGGACCCCAACATGAGGGTTTTTTATCCTTCGAAAGAATCACTGAATGTCCCGCTACCGTCTCGATCGACGGGAATCTGCGGCAACTTCAACGTCACTAGGAGGCCCGTAATTTCAAACGGACTCATCAGTGACAAAGCTCTCTCTTACAGCACAACAGATGCGCTAGGCTGTGTAACAGAGAACAATGGACAGTTTGAGTATGGGGACGAGAAGTGCAAGTGATGCAGAATGTTTGATTTTCAGGGTTAGCTATGTTACCACTGCGGCATACGATGTTGCTTCTGCAGAACTGGGCCTCGTGGATAGCCGTTTCTGCTGTTCCTTTAATGAAAAACCAAATGACTAATAAAAGCAGCTTGCGGTGTTTATGGAATTTTCCTTCTCATACTGGAAANTTCCTTTAATGAAAAACCAAATGACTAATAAAAGCAGCTTGCGGTGTTTATGGAATTTTCCTTCTCATACTGGAAAATGTAATAATACCGTAGTACCTAAGCTGTTTCAAAATATCTATGCTGTATTGTAGGACAATTAGAAATCAATTTCAAAATGGTGATTTGTGTTTTCTCTTAATTTATACGAGACGGAAGTGAAAGGATTACATTTTTCTGCAGTCTGTTCACATGATGACATATATTATAACATTATATCAATTTATGGTGTTTGAAAATATGTGTGTAAATATTTTTCCTTGTGTTAATATGGAAGCTGATAATTGTTTTGTAGTTACATTGTGTCAAATGGCAATGAAATTGATTGGTGTTTGTAATAATGGTAACGTGATTCCTTAAATAAACTGATATTTANGAGTTTTTTCACATGATAGCACATATTGTAAAATTATATAAATTTATGAGTTTTGAAAATGTGTGTAAATATTTGTCCTTGCGTTAATATAGAAGCTTATAATCGTTTTGTAATTATATTGTGTCAAATGGCAATGAAATTGATTGGTGTTTGTAATAATGGTAACGTGATTCCTTAAATAAACTGATATTTATTCTTATAGCTGGTATGTTTGCCTCTTAAAGATGACATTCACAATATTATACAGTTAAGGTGTACGGTGATGTATGCATCTGTAAATGCAGTTTTCAATGTCTATGTAATTGATGGTTTAAAAATAAAAACATTTTATGGCTATTAGTTTGCATTATAAATTAACCGAATATTAGAACTTTTTATTTCAATGTACAAATAACAAAAAAAATTGCTAGTTATTTATATGTTGCTTGCTCTTCAAATATTATTAATGGATAAGTTTGTGAGGTCACACAAAAATGATAGTTCCCAAACATAAAATTTTTAGTAATGGGTAGCTTCTTTCGCAACCTACCTCATTATAGTGGAAGTCTTAAGTATAGACGAGCTGAGACACGTACACTTACAAGGGAGCAAAACCCTCACAAGGGAGAGACAATACGGTCGTGCTTGCCATGGCGTCATGCTCATATGACGGAGATGCCGGACTTGCGATGAACATGCCCAGTGAAGGCTCCGTAGTCCTTGGTGCGTAAGATACGAATACAGATTTTTGATTGGTATCTCCTCAAACGGTCTTCATTTAAACACTGCGCAAACTTATGGGACATAAGAAACAAATATTAACAAACGCAAACTTAGACAGAACTAAACGGTGCTATTAAAGCAGAGAGTTAATCATGGTTGGTGTAAAATTGGCACTCATCTGGGCTGGCGAAAGAATCACCGTGTAAATCAGTCACCTCCCTCTTTTTGTAGCCAGACGAGTCCATGCGACCTGCGACATTGAGGTGTGTACGTTTGAGTGGATTATTGGACATTGCGGCGTTTGTAGCTACTGTCACAGATCGATGTAATATCTATTCAAGTTCTGCTGAAACCACCATGGTTCTCGAAAATATTTCTCAAGATATTACTCTATTGTATGTTGCAACTGTCCAATATTTATCCAGAAAATACGTACATAATATGTACGAAAATATGCACACGCTTCATACCTGGAAGCTATTATTTCAAAACTCTTATTAGTATAAACTCTGAATAAATTTTGAGATCTGATGATATCGGATTCAATGAAGATGCAAAATATTATTTTCTCTACCATGAAGTTTGCTTAGAAAAAGACTTGCCTCCATGGACATTAAAAAGAATTTACTGAGCCTAAGCCATGAAAATGAAAAGCATTTAAGCCGGGATTCCAGAACATCAAGTTTGGCATTACATAATATATTATACCATCTCGGGAGGTTGAAAAGCAATAACCATTTACTAACTCACGGAACGGTATTTCTGAATCTATTTTCTCTGTGCCTTTACATGTGTCATGGTTGGTCATTTGTCTCTCTATGCGAAGTTATTAACATATTAAAGTCACACTGCGCAGTGTTTATTTACAATAAATTTTGCAAAAAAAAAATACTTGAAGAGTTAATTTTTAATATTATCTTTAACGCTGGCAGTTATTACATACTTTGAATAACCGTATTGAGAGTTATAAAAAGTATAATAATTATTACTGTCTGACATATGTTTATTTCATTATTTACTAGGTGACAACTTATTGTATGTCCGTATTTTGACGTAAACTATAAATGGTGCTCATGCATTTGAACAAAAGAATTGCAACTTTCTTGTTATATGTTCTACAAATGACTAAATATACGCTATTTAGCTGTATTGCAAATATAAGTAGTATTCCGTTCTTTGAATCAGAGAAGCCAGTCATTGGTAATCGATAACATGACATGTCGATCAAGTTCATAACCCCAATGCGAAAACAATGAACAATAATGCAACCTTTCATTTGTGCAGTGTACAACAATGGAACTGAATAGATAACATTATTTTATATCATGGCAAAAATAATGTGATATCCGCCGTTATGTTTCAATAAATTTTGTTTGGAAATATATGCGCATTTTTAGGTGTTCCCTGGAATACACATTTTAAGCAATTTGTGCTCCATATGTCAGTTTTATTGTATAATTATATTATGATGTTACTACCTGTAATAGGCATTTTTAACAACTTCTTGAGCCGCGGAAAATGTTAAAATCACAGATAGGTCGAGGCAAATTAATTGATTCTGTTTCAAACCTGCAGGTAAACATTAAAAATATGTGACATATGCATACGTGACCTACAAAAAATTACTACAGTTAGTAACAGCAGCCCAATGTTAAAACGCACAAACCACATACATCCAGTTCCTGCTGTCTCATATCAAAGATAAAGGCTACTCCGGAGTCACTGTGGGTGATCGCCATTTCGCAACCTATGAACACACATAACTTTTGCAACCAACACGACATTCACTGAACTGCATATGAGCCTCCACGAAAATATCGAAAACTTATAAAAAAACAAGATCACAACTTTGTAAATGCAAATACATTAAAACAGAACCTATGAAATATTTATAATGTAATTTCGTGTCTTACATGGTGGAAAGTATATTCCTAACAAACAAAGGTCAGCCAGTATCAACAAGTCATGTCATCAATCAATCAATCAATCAATCTAGCCAAAGTAACTTCCAAGCTGTAACTCGTCCCGCAACTGAAGATGTAGTTTTCCTGATGTAGAAAGCGGGTTCACAAATGTAATGACTTTTGCACAAACCTTCTATACTATCTTTTGTATTGTAAGGACTGTAAATAAAAAAAAAAACGAAAAGCATGATGCCTTACCTACGTTTAGAGTGTATTTCGTCCAATAAATTCAGAGATAAAAGTATCACCAATTAAAAGTATACATATATATTTATATAGTCGAATAATAACTATTTTATCATACCGTTAACAATTATAATGACGTATTTTAATATTTAGTGAAGTTATTAAAAGAAACATGATACGTGTGGTAATGTGTACAATCAGTAAGATTATGTTCTTGTTCCAGGAACTCAGATAACCCAAGAGATGGCCCCGGAATATGCAATTGGAACACGGCGGGAGCGAAGCTCCCAAGGATCGGCGAGACCCTAATGGTCTGAGAGTGCGGTAGTGAATGTGTGTGATGTCGATAGGAAGGGCCTGACTGGCCAGACTGGGATCCCGACGAGGCCCAGGCACGCACTAATTGGTGCTACAGCTGTAGTTACCATGGGAAACTCTCCCTTTCTCTGCCACGATTTCCGTACCTCCTGAAGACAGGAAGAACAAGATCAGGTAAGATTGACAGAAAGAAGACGGAAGAGAATGATCGGTGGTGGCTTGAGAATCGCGACGAAGCCCATGGCACGTTCGCACTTGGCGCTACAGCTGTGCAACCCTGGGAAACACTTCTTGCCCATCTGGATACCAATCATGACTTTCTTCCTACCAACTTCCGTGAATGTGACGGCTCTGAAAGACTGCAGTGTGGTATATACACTGAAGAACCAAAAAAACTGGTGCATCCACCTAATATCGTGTAGCCCCCCACCCCCCCTCGTCTTGGCATCCCGAGCACGCAGAAGTGTCGCAAGACGACGTGGCATGGATTCAGCTAATTTCGGAAGGTATGCAGGAGGCATTTCACACCATGAATCCTGCAGGTCAGTCCACAAATCCAATATGCGCCAATTTGAGAAAGGGTTGCACGCCTGTCACGTTTAATGATTCTCGTAAGTCATCGCTTCTACGGTTTTTTTCACGATCTTTTTCAGTTCGCAGCGATGTCGAAGACGTGATGTTTTACTGGATTACCGATATTCACGGTACATTTGTGAAATGGTCATATGCTAACATCCAAATGTTAGCGCTACCTCGGAGATGCTATGTCCCATCTCTCGTATGCCGACTGTAACACCACGATAAAACTTACTTAAATCTTGATAACCTGCCAATGTAGCAGAAGTAACCGATCTAGCTGCCGACTTCATTGCGTTACTCTGATTGGTTCCATACCTCTGTTATTTTAATACACACAGCTATACCAGTTGTTTTGGCTCTTCAGTGTATTACTGCCCCATGCGCTCGGTGGGCGAGGAAAAGGGGAACGATACTGTATACCAGTCGTCACCCCGAATCTAAGTCCTATCGACACCCGAGTGAACTGGGTCACGTTTTGAGTAAATGGGAATAGTGTCATGCTTAGTATTTTTCTAGTGAAAGTAGGCAGAAGCGCGGATTGTGGTAGGTGTGAATGTAATGTATTTTTGAGTATTAAATTCTTTTCGGAAAGCATTACGGTTACAAAATTGCAAAGTTCCCGGTGGTATCCTGTGAATAAAAAGAGCCGAGTTAGCTTTTGCTTGAGGGAATAACGTACAACTAGAAATACAGCACTCAAGGTATAACCTTTTAATAGGTATCGGCCGCCAGGAGGGGATATTTGGTCAGGTCAGCGCTGGTTCTACCGGGAACTTTGTGAATCCTGGCCTTAACAGATCACTTCCCTGCCACAATTCAGTACTCGCAACGATTTGCTGCATGTTTCGCATTGAAACCAGCATNACGATTTGCTGCATGTTTCGCATTGAAACCAGCATGGAGGATCACACGATGATAATCAATTATCAGATTTGTCACAAAATCTTCTTGGGTAGCAAGAGTTGATAATTTTTTCTTTTCTTTGTAAATCAGGTGTGAATATTGTAAACGTCCACCCACACCCAGAATGCTATCGGAATCCAAGAATGGATTCTAATTTCTAATCCCAGTACCAGGTGGGTATTCGCCCTCCGAAATCAAGCATTCAATCTCGGGCTNAGCGCTGGTTCTACCGGGAACTTTGTGAATCCTGGCCTTAACAGATCACTTCCCTGCCACAATTCAGTACTCGCACCGATTTGCTGCATGTTTCGCATTGAAACCAGCATGGAGGATCACACGATGATAATCAATTATCAGATTTGTCACAAAATCTTCTTGGGTAGCAAGAGTTGATAATTTTTTCTTTTCTTTGTAAATCAGGTGTGAATATTGTAAACGTCCACCCACACCCAGAATGCTATCGGAATAAAAGAATGGATTCTAATTTCTAATCCCAGTACCAGGTGGGTATTCGCCCTCCGAAATCAAGCATTCAATCTCGGGCTNAAGAATGGATTCTAATTTCTAATCCCAGTACCAGGTGGGTATTCGCCCTCCGAAATCAAGCATT
Organism: Clitarchus hookeri; assembly: GCA_002778355.1. Lineage (NCBI taxonomy): Eukaryota > Metazoa > Arthropoda > Insecta > Phasmatodea > Phasmatidae > Clitarchus > Clitarchus hookeri. The sequence continues at coordinate 143,502 of NQII01004875.1, forward strand.
CAATCTCGGGCTAAAACATTATCATTGAACCTGTCTCAGGCACAATTTTCTTAGCAGCATCAAGTTCTACAACATTAAAGAGATCTGTGCATCGACAACCTAAAGACAGATACAGTTTCGAAATAAATCTCTGAAGCACTCACTGAAGCTGTGACCAGCAAGAACACCTAGAGATACTAGTGAGGATGTTTGGCTAGCAATTCCCAACTATTGACTCTACCTTATGCTGCTTAACCTCTTCTTCACCCTCATGAATACTGGTCCCTACTCCTCGACATGGCTATGATCCCTTCTCAGATATTAACCGACAAGGTCGAGTTCACCAAAATGTGTGTGTTCGGGACTCTTAGGGAAAGAGTCATCTGGACGTACAGTCTGCAGCACTGTCAGCAGAAGGCACATGTCTATACTGGACTGTAATTTTGTTTTCTTCAATACGAGAGACTTTAACTGCCACAAAGGTTTTCAGACGATGAGGAGGAATCCTGATCCAGGCAAGGACCACTGTGGAATCACACCATGCAGTATAACAACTAATGTGGATACATGCCAAAAGGGTCGATATTACTGATTCAAGTAACTTAATGAGTAAATGTGGAGTCTGAAATTCAATTCGAGCAAGTTTGGCGGTTTTAGTGTTGCAACACGGGATTTGGCCAGGAGCAGGTGTGTCTTAACCTCCACTTGATGAGCAGTAAGTAGGTACACAACCGCTACGTAACCTTCATTGGATGCATCGCTAAAGCAATGAAGCTGATATTCTGATTGTGGTACTGACACAAGACGAGGCATGAGCAGTTTGATGGGAACAACCAGTTGGCAGATTAAATCCTCTCAGTCCTCCAGCATAACTGGAGGTAGAGCTACATCCCATGACACACCCAACAGCCAGAGTGTTTGGAGGAAAATCTTTGCTCGAATAACAACTGGAGTAAGCCACTGTAGTGGGTCATAAAACCTAGCAATGTCTGAAAGAATAGATTGTTTGGTGACTGTTAGGCTGGCTGATTGAATATTATTTGAAAACACGCCCAACCTTGAGTCCTACTAGACACCAAGTACCTTAATCACTTCACTATTTTCTTGAAAACTCAGTGGACTCTCTTGGTGCTTCTCTGGTACTGCATCTAAGACAGCTTGGCTATTAGTGGACAATTTTCTTAATTCAAAACCCATTTGCTTCAGGAGATTTAACAGTTCCTGCTGCATCTTAGGGGCTTCTGCATCTGATGATGCACCTGTTACATCATCTATATATACGTATTCCATCACGACATTAGCTGCCTTGGGATACAAGCAATATTCCTCAACTGCAAGCTGTTGTAAAGCTCACATAGCCATATAAAGGGCTGCTGATAACACATAAGTGACAGTGTCAAGTTGGAATTCATGCATTGGCCGATCAGGGGACTTATGCCACAGAATTATTGGATAAGGAGCATCGTCGGCATGTACGTGCACCTGTCAAAACATTTTCCAAAAATCTGTGGTCATTACAACAGGATGAAGTCAAAATGTGTAATAATGTCCACAATGTCATTCTGAAGTTTAATTCCTGTAAAAAGAACATTATTAAGACACCTTCCAGAAGTGGAGGCCGCTGAAGCATCAAACACCATTCTTTACTTGGTTGTTGAGCTGGATTCCTTCAACACATAGTGAAGTGGGATGTAATAACAATGAGTGTGTCCAACTCCAATCTCAAGCGAAAGCATGAGTCCAAGTTCTTCATACTCGGGCAAAAAATTTGAATACTCACTTTTATTTCTGGCAAATGATGCAATCTGAGTTCCATTTGATGTAACCATTTGACAGCAAAACTACGAAATTCTCCAAACCCTGGTGCCTTTTCCTTTAAAGGTAGTCTCAGGACATATCTCTTCTCCGGGTCTCACGAATGGGTTGCATCAAAGTGACTCTCAGATTCAATATATTCTGGGCTACAATGTTGAACAGAAGGTACTTCCTTGCTCTCCCAAAACCTGCGAATGATGTCTGTTAGGGAAGCCTCAGATAGCACAAACAGCGAAACAACACCACTGGAGACAGCAGCTGAAGTCTGACTGACTTTACCCATTAGAATTCAAACAAATACACTGTGAAGAGCAATGGGTATCCCACATGCTTACTATTAAACACATCTGGGTATACATNTAGAATTCAAACAAATACACTGTGAAGAGCAATGGGTATCCCACATGCTTACTATTAAACACATCTGGGTATACATTAGCACCAAAAAATAATCGATTGCCCCTGGGGTATCAAATGATGGGTCAGCTATTCCCAAATGGCAATACACATATCTCAAGTGATGAGGAAGTGGGATGCTCGGTAATTTGGAAGCTATATCCTTCGATACTAGCACATTGGTGATTAATTGAGGCCCTCTATTTGTTGCAGATGTCAGACCACAAGTAACAGAACCATTGTTAGCAAGAACAATAGACTGAGCCAGTCCCACAACATGAAAATGAGTCCTTTGGCATTTTAACTCTAGCTTATGGACACCCTCTTCAGATATGAAAGAACTCTGTGATTCTGGGTAAAGCAACCCTCAAACCTTCTGCATCTTGCCTCTTGCATCTTGTACTCTAAAGACTGCTGTACCTAAGATTACAGTTGTCGACACACCGGTGCAGGAGGTAAGTGAGACTACAGCTGAAATGACCCCATCGGAAATGGAAATGAGAGCTTCTTGTTGGGTAGAAATATTTGGAGTTTGTTCCACTGAGATGGGGAAACACCACTGTGAAGAAAGGAATTGTGTATCCTACTACAATACATAGAGTTTTTCTCCGACTTGCAATCCTTCACCCTGTGGCTCTGCAAACAGTAGAAAACAACATTCTTCGTCGGACCAACTATATCCTCTCATCAACTGATGGACCATTGAAATTTGTACACTTGTGAATTTTGTGTCGTGCCCTCACAGGCATGCAAATATCTTGTTCTGCAGTTGCCTAGAATGAAACTTTCATATTTGTACCTGAAGTTACAAACATCTTGGTTATTGGTCGTGCAAAAGTGGACCATGGTAATGCAAGTTAGCTATCATCAATGCCTTACAATGCGATTCCAGAATTTCGAGAAGCTGATCAACTGGGGGCATCAGAATGATCTTATAAGCTACTTCAAACTGGGCTCTGTTATCTGGATGAAGCTTTGGTAACATAAGGTTCAATAACACAAAGCTCAATTCAGTCACTAGCAGTTTAAGAATTCTCAAGGCTTCCGAGTTCTCATTAAAAATAACTACCATATTCTGCAGTTTGTCATGAGAGACAGCAGCTAAGAGACGGAGTTGCATTATATTTTCCCTGTGCCTCGTTCCTATTACTCGGATATTCTGGTAACTTTTCGTTAATGTTTGTCACGCCAGGTTATAATTTTCCACAGACAGTGGGAGAGCTTTAATAATGTTGCATGGCTCACCTGAATCTGACGTAAGGAGATACTGATGCTTCTCCACAACACCGAGGATCTGGTTATTATGCACCAGTGAGGTGAACAAATCATAAAAGGTGGGCCAGCCTGTAAGAACCCCTTAAAGGTAGGCAATTATATATATATATATAAACTTTACATTGGACGAGGCTCTGACGAGTTGACATTGCTGTTCTCTTCCTACTTCTTGGATCATAATAATTTTGTTAAAAACTTCCTGTGTTTCTAAAGTAGTCCTCGTCAAACTCCTCGAGTTACGTCTCGCTGGCTTCAGACACCGCAACTGATGAAGTTTCCGATACTTGTACTTCAAGTTGCAGATGGTTTGCCCTGAAGTCTGTTTTCAGCTGCTGCAAATCGCAGCATGTTGCCTTAAAAACTCCCGCCCGACTCGGATTGTTGTCAACTTCATCGGTCAATGTCAGAAATCTGTTTATACGGCTCTTCACGAAGCGAAAACGTGTCTTCAATTGGTGTTGAGAAATTTTTAACAATTTCATGCCGCGGTTCGAAAAATTCCCACCCGATGAAAACGTAAACAATTAAGGTTGTGGTTAGTACACCACGTGGCTAACCTCAAAAAAGCTATCGTTCGTCACGAATCGTGAAGATTATAATCACAGCACTTATCCCATTAAAGAAATCTAGTGATTAAATACAGTGTTATTGGTATAAACAACCGGAATTGCGAGCTATGTAGTAGTTTCAGTACCACACAAAGCCCGATTCCGCACACAAAGGAATACCGAAAACACGTATACTGTTTACACAGCTTATAACCAAAATTTTTATGCTTCTCTTATATGATTTTTAATGTTATGTGACAGTGCTTGTTACTGTAGTAAGACGTAGGAAATCAAATTTTAACAAAAATTTAAAGGCTACATTAAATAATGATAAGTTGTTTTTTAATTTATGGCAGTATTGACATTCGAGAGATTCTACTTCAACTTAAAGATTTTACTTATCTATATAGGTTGCACTCAAAGTCCAAGAAAATGACCAACTGTACGATGACCAGACTATTCCTATAACGTTTTTTGATGCGAAGAAAGTATTTGCAGAATAACACGTTTAAGTATGTTTATGTGCATGAAGTTCACAAGAAAATTGTTAACTAAACGCCAGCCAAATTATTATTTTTACCTTGAATAATAAACTAAGCCCTTCAAATAACAAAAAAACAGTTATCAAATTAAGACTGTTAAATTGGTTACGACGGAGAATGATTTTTAACAGTACACAGACTCTAACACACCGGAATTGATAGTATTATGCAATAACAAATAAGCAATATGATGTAAACAATCTCTCTGTCTGCATCCTTAGATTATCTCTAAAAACTTAACATTCAGTACGAACGACGTTTTTCAAGAATTGTCTGCCAGGTGATGTTAGCACCATTGAAGTTATTGCTTCGTGCATAACAGTGGAAACGGGACCGATTTTTATGCATGCTTTTGGAAAAATAGGGTTCAACATTTCCTTTTGTGTAATTTTGAAGTAGAAACTCCATTCAGTTTCATAAAAACTTACCCGTCCTCAAAAAATCATTCTGTAACTGGCGAAGTTGATAAAAACATATCGATGAATTATAAGCAACTGATAAAAGTTTGTTCCTCCTGGTGAGCAAATGTTTATGTGAATTAGTGGATACTGTATACTGCAGAGACTTTCAATAAGTTTCCCTCTTACGAAAACAGATTTATTTGCAATTTACAAAACGCGTTAAAGAAATAGGACATACGGTTGATTTTACGTCAAATGTTACACATCTAAATGTCTTGATGAAAAAATTTTTAACACATTCGTTATTTCTTTAGACATAGACAAATCAGAAACAGAAAGCTTGTATCTGTAAAGGTAATGATTAAGATGTAAACAACATTTAAAAAATGCATAACTTGTCTGCCTTAAATATTTCTAGTAATTTCATTATCTCTGCTTAGAAATATATATTCAGCGAGATAATCTTTTACTGTCGTAAATCAGAGAAGGGTTCTTTTAGTCCTAAAGGTAAGGAACATATAAGCACACTTATCTAGTAAAGAAAAGTTGCTTTAGGCACAGCAGGGCCGTAGTGGTGTAGTGGTTAGACCATTTAGTAAAGATATACACCAGAGTGGCCATGGGATAGGAAAAAGTAAGACCAGTTTTATGGTAATGTTAGTTCTTTGGCTGATGCAGAGGAGCGCTAGAGTTCTCGACTGGGAGGTAGTAGTTGAAATACCTTGTCACTCGTGCGGTGTTGCCAGTGCCGCAGCCGGCAAAGTACGTCAACACCCTGGCCTTGGCTTACCCAGGTGTTCGTTCATGTTCTGTTAAAAGCGAGCATTTCTCACGCTTGATATCAGGTTTCTTTGCCGTTGTGAATACCCAACTCATGAATTACCAGTGGCGACCGTGGAAGATTTCAATAAACTTTTTGTGATCCGAGAAGTAGGAAGAGAACAGCAATACCAACTAGTCANTACCCAGGTGTTCGTTCATGTTCTGTTAAAAGCGAGCATTTCTCACGCTTGATATCAGGTTTCTTTGCCGTTGTGAATACCCAACTCATGAATTACTAGTGGCGACCGTGGAAGATTTCAATAAACTTTTTGTGATCCGAGAAGTAGGAAGAGAACAGCAATACCAACTAGTCAGATACTCGTCCAATGTAAAGTTAATAAAATTGGTGCTGCCTACCTATAAAGGGTTTTTACAGGCTGGCCTACCTTTTATGATTTGTTCACCTCGCTGGTGCATAAGTACAAGAACCTCGATATTGTGGAGAAGCATCAATATCTCCTTACGTCAGTTTCAGGTGAACCATGCAACATTTTTAATGCTCTCCCACTGTCTGTGGAAAATTATAACCTGGCGTGACAAACATTAACTAAAAGTTACCAGAATATCCGATTAATAGCCACGATGCACTGGGAAAATATAATGCAACTCCGTCTCTTAGCTGCTGTCTCTCCTGACAAATTGCAGAATATGGTAGATATTCATAATGAGAACTTGGGTGCCTTGAGAATTCTAAAACTGTTTGTGACTGATGGGGTTTTGTGTTGTTGAACCTTATGTTGCCCAAGCTTAATCGAGATGCATGAGCTAGTTTGAAGTAGCTTATAAGACCATTCAGATGACCACAGTTGATCAGCTTCTCGAATTTCTAGAATCGCATTTTAATGCATTGATGATAGCTAACTTGTATTACCATGGTCCACTTTTGCACGATCAACAACCAATAAGTTTGTAACTTCAGGTACAAACATGAAAGTTTCATTCTTGGCAACTGCAGAACAAGATATTTGCATGACCTGTGAGGGCATGCACCAAATTCACAAGTGCACTACTTTCAATGGTCCATCAGTTGATGAGAGGATATAGTTGGTGCGACGAAGGATGCTATTTTTCAACGGTTTGCAGAGCCACAGGGTGAAGGATTGCAAGTCGGAGTGAAAAAGTATGTATTGTAGTAGGATACACAATTCCTTTCTTCACACTGGTGTTTCCCCTCCTCAAGTGGAGAAAAATCCAAATATCTCTACACAACAAGAATGAGTCATTTCCATTCCCAAAGAGCATATTGCAGCTGTAGTCTCACTTACTTCTTGCGCCGGTGTGAGGACAACTGTAATCTTAGGTACATCAGTCGTTAGAGTACAAGATGCAAGAGGCAAGATGCAGAAGGGTTGAGTGTTCCTTGAACCAGAATCACAGCGAACTTTCATATCTGAAGAGTGTGTCCATAAGCTAGAGTTAAAATGCCAAACAACACATGTCCATGTTGTGCGGCTTGCTCAGTCAGTTGTTCTTGCTAACATTCATTCTGTTACTTGTGGTTTGGCATCTGCGACAAGAAAAGGGCCTTAATTAATCACTAATGTGCTAGTATTGAAGGATATAGCTTCCAAATTACCAAGCATCCCACTTCCTCATCACTTGAGGTATGTGTATTGCCATTTGAAATAAGCTGACCCATCATTTTATACTGCAGGGACAATCGATTTTTTTTGGGTGCTGATGTATACCCAGATGTGTTTAATAGTAAGCATGTGGGATACCCATTGCTCTTCACAGTGTATTTGTTTGAATTCTAATGGGTAAAGTCAGTCAGACTTCAGCTGCTGTCTCCAGTGGTGTTGTTTCGCTGTTTGTGCTATCTGAGGCTTCCCTAACAGACATCATTCGCAGGTTTTGGGAGAGCAAGGAAGTACCTTCTGTTCAACATTGTAGCCCAGAATATATTGAATCTGAGAGTCACTTTGATGCAACCCATTCGTGAGACCCGGAGAAGAGATATGTCCTGAGACTACCTTTAAAGGAAAAGGCACCAGGGTTTGGAGAATTTCGTAGTTTTGCTGTCAAATGGTTACATCAAATGGAACTCAGATTGTATCATTTGCCAGAAATAAAAGTGAGTATTCAAATTTTTTGCCCGAGTATGAAGAACTTGGACTCATGCATTCGCTTGAGATTGGAGTTGGACACACTCATCGTTATTACATCCCACTTCACTATGTGTTGAAGGAATCCAGCTCAACAACCAAGTAAAGAATGGTGTTTGATGCTTCNAAGGAAAAGGCACCAGGGTTTGGAGAATTTCGTAGTTTTGCTGTCAAATGGTTACATCAAATGGAACTCAGATTGCATCATTTGCCAGAAATAAAAGTGAGTATTCAAATTTTTTGCCCGAGTATGAAGAACTTGGACTCATGCTTTCGCTTGAGATTGGAGTTGGACACACTCATTGTTATTACATCCCACTTCACTATGTGTTGAAGGAATCCAGCTCAACAACCAAGTAAAGAATGGTGTTTGATGCTTCNGTTATTACATCCCACTTCACTATGTGTTGAAGGAATCCAGCTCAACAACCAAGTAAAGAATGGTGTTTGATGCTTCAGCGGCCTCCACTTCTGGAAGGTGTCTTAATAATGTTCTTTTTACAGGAATTAAACTTCAGAATGACATTGTGGACATTATTACACATTTTGACTTCATCCTGTTGTAATGACCACAGATTTTTGGAAAATGTTTTGACAGGTGCACGTACATGCCGACGATGCTCCTTATCCAATAATTCTGTGGCATAAGTCCCCTGATCGGCCAATGCATGAATTCCAACTTGACACTGTCACTTATGTGTTATCAGCAGCCCTTTATATGGCTATGTGAGCTTTACAACAGCTTGCAGTTGAGGAATATTGCTTGTATCCCAAGGCAGCTAATGTCGTGATGGAATACGTATATATAGATGATGTAACAGGTGCATCATCAGATGCAGAAGCCCCTAAGATGCAGCAGGAACTGTTAAATCTCCTGAAGCAAATGGGTTTTGAATTAAGAAAATTGTCCACTAATAGCCAAGCTGTCTTAGATGCAGTACCAGAGAAGCACCAAGAGAGTCCACTGAGTTTTCAAGAAAATAGTGAAGTGATTAAGGTACTTGGTGTCTAGTAGGACTCAAGGTTGGGCGTGTTTTCAAATAATATTCAATCAGCCAGCCTAACAGTCACCAAACAATCTATTCTTTCAGACATTGCTAGGTTTTATGACCCACTACAGTGGCTTACTCCAGTTGTTATTCGAGCAAAGATTTTCCTCCAAACACTCTGGCTGTTGGGTGTGTCATGGGATGTAGCTCTACCTCCAGTTATGCTGGAGGACTGAGAGGATTTAATCTGCCAACTGGTTGTTCCCATCAAACTGCTCATGCCTCGTCTTGTGTCAGTACCACAATCAGAATATCAGCTTCATTGCTTTAGCGATGCATCCAATGAAGGTTACGTAGCGGTTGTGTACCTACTTACTGCTCATCAAGTGGAGGTTAAGACACACCTGCTCCTGGCCAAATCCCGTGTTGCAACACTAAAACCGCCAAACTTGCTCGAATTGAATTTCAGACTCCACATTTACTCATTAAGTTACTTGAATCAGTAATATCGACCCTTTTGGCATGTATCCACATTAGTTGTTATACTGCATGGTGTGATTCCACAGTGGTCCTTGCCTGGATCAGGATTCCTCCTCATCGTCTGAAAACCTTTGTGGCAGTTAAAGTCTCTCGTATTGAAGAAAACAAAATTACAGTCCAGTATAGACATGTGCCTTCTGCTGACAGTGCTGCAGACTGTACGTCCAGATGACTCTTTCCCTAAGAGTCCCGAACACACACATTTTGGTGAACTCGACCTTGTCGGTTAATATCTGAGAAGGGATCATAGCCATGTCGAGGAGTAGGGACCAGTATTCATGAGGGTGAAGAAGAGGTTAAGCAGCATAAGGTAGAGTCAATAGTTGGGAATTGCTAGCCAAACATCCTCACTAGTATCTCTAGGTGTTCTTGCTGGTCACAGCTTCAGTGAGTGCTTCAGAGATTNATTGCTAGCCAAACATCCTCACTAGTATCTCTAGGTGTTCTTGCTGGTCACAGCTTCAGTGAGTGCTTCAGAGATTCATTTTGAACCTGAATGTCACACTAGGGTGTCGATACACTGATCTCTTTACTGTTGTAGAACTTGATGCAGCCAAGAAAATATGCCTGAGGCATGTTCAATTATAATGTTTCAGCTCGGAGATTGATTGTTTGATTTCGGAGGGCGAATACCCACCTGGTACTGGTATTAGAAATTAGAATCCATTCTTCGATTCCGATGGCATTATGCGTGAGGGTGGACGTTTACAAAATTCACACCTAATTTACAAAGAAAAAAAAAATCAACTCTAGCTACCCAAGAAGATTTTGTAACAAATCTGATAATTGATTATCATTTTGTGCACCTCCATGCTGGTTCCCATGCCACACATGCAGAAAATCGTTGTGACTACTGAATTGTGGCAGGGAAGTGATCTGTTAAGGCCAGGATTCACAAAGTTCCCGGTGGAATCGGTGCTGACCTCACCAAACCTCCTCTCCAGACGGCCGACACCTATTAAAAGGGTATAACTGTAACGCTCTATTTCTAGTTGCACATTATTCCCGGTAGCAAAAGCTAACTCGGCTCTTTTTATTCACAGGATACCACCGGGAACTTTGCAATTTTGTAACTGTTATGCAGTCCGGAAAGTATTTTAATACACAAAACTACATTAAATTCACACCTACCGCGGTCCGCGCTTCTGCCTTCTTTCACTAGAAAAATACAAAGCATGACGGTATTCCCATTATATCAAAACGTGGCCCAGTTCACTCGGTTGTGGATAGGAATTAGATTCGGGTGACAACTGGTATACAGAATCGTTTCCCTCCTTCTCTGCCACCGAGCAAAAGGGGAAGTTATACACTGAAGAAACCAAAAAAAACAGGTAAAGGTGTGAGTATGCAAATAACCGAGGTATGGATACAATTAGAGTAACGCGATGCAGTCGGCAGCTAGATCTGTCACTGCTGCTACAATGGAACATTATCAAGATTTAAGTGAGTTTGAAAGTGGTTTTATAGTCGGCGCACGAGAGGTGGGATATATCATCTCCGAGGGAGCGATTACACTTTCATTTTCGCGTACCACCATTTCACGAGTGTGCCGTGAATATCACGAATCCAGTAAAACATCACATCTTCGACATCGCTGCGGCCGGAAAATATCGTGAAAATCGGGTCAAACAACGACTGACGATAATCAGTAAATGTGACAGACGTGCACCCCTTTCTCAAATTGGTGCAGATTGGATATGTCGAGTGCCCTGCAGGATTCATGGTATGAATTGCCTCCAGCATACCTTCAGACATTAGTCGAGACCATGCCACGTCGTCTTGCGACACTTGTGGGTGCTCGGTGTTCTCGGAAAGGAGTTTGAGGGGGGTGGGGGCTGCACCATATAAGCAGATGTACCAGTTTTTTTTTGTTCTTCAGTGCATATACCACACCGCAGTCTTTCAGAGCCGTCACGTTCACGGATGTCGGTAGGAAGAAGGTCATGATTATATCCAAATTGCGAGAAAATTTTCCCCGGAAAGCACAGCTGTAGCGCCACTACACACCATTCTCTTCCATCTTCTTTCCCTCAATATTTCCTGATATTATTCTTCCTGTCTTCAGGAGGTACGAAAAACGTGGCAGTGAAACAGAGAGTTTCCCAGGGCAACTGCAGCTATAGCGCCAAGAAGTGCGTGCCGATTCCTCGTCGGGATCCCAGTCCGTCCAGTCAGACCCTTCCTTTTCGACATCACACACATTCACTACCGCACTCTCAGACCATTAGGGTCTCACCGATCCTTGGGAGCTTCGCTCCCGCCGTTTTCCACTTGCATATTCCGGGGCCATCTCTTGGGTCATCTGAGTTCCTGGAACAAGAACATAATCTTATCCAGGAAATGTTGTTATTCCCGGTTTGTCACATCAGTCATTTATAAGGAAGCCTCCCGAATTTGGAGGACTAATACCTGACCACTACATACCCTGTGAAGGGCTTACTATAGTCAAAAGTACGCCTCCCGTATATGTAGATGGCATTCTTATAGACTATGCCAGAGTCGACCCTTTCCCTCCTACGCTAATAGTACTCCCTAAGCACGCTTAGGAGCACTTCCCTGTTTGTGGGCAGGCCTAGCTGGGCGATGGTGAACCTGTCCGCGCACTCCATGTGAGGGAAAATGATCCTATCTCCCCCTTCCATAGTTCTAACGAGCAGAGCAATAGTATACATCAAGATATGTGCCTTCTCTAGTAGAGATGCCTGTTCTCATCTAATCTCTTCATCATAGAGTTCCCAGGGTTCTTTAGGATTCGCTTCCATGGGCCAGGTCTGCACTGCCTTATCCAATGCTTTTCTTTTGGAGAGCCACTGTACTGTCACAGTTCTGTCAGCAAGTGCGGCCATTTTGTTTATCCTTACCTTTGTTCTAACAAGAGAGACCTCTCTGTCCGACCATGTCTCCATGTCTACTTCCTTGTCTCTCTCCTGTTGGTCACCCGCTTCCCGTACCCTTGTTCTTTTCACTGCTCAGACTGCTCTCCTTCGCTGGTCCCACATTAATTTGCTCATATTCCTTGAAATGTGAGTAAAACCCTCTCGCACATAGAGGACCAGGTTCCAAGAAAACTGCCATTCGTAATCTGGTGCTCTTGTCTGCTATGTTCTCTGTTATTCTGTTGCCTCCGTGTCTAAAACTTTTGTAATAGACCTGGACTTTGGTAATTGTGACTGGTACACCACTGGAGGTTGTGTCTCTAACACAATTGGAGTCGTGATTGGTAGTTCCTTATTTGGTATGTTTTCGTTGTTTTCATCTCCTAAGACTACCATTGAGAACAGGTGTCGGTATTCACTCTTTTTAAGTATTAGCATCATCCAGACCGCCCGAGTCCAATGTGTCCCCGCTCAGACTGTGACTCAACCACCGGACGTCAAATTCTTCATTACGTTTCCCTATTAGCGTAAGGTACCTAAGCACCTCAGTTGCCAGTAGTTTGTCAGTGAGCATGTCTTGGAGGTTTAGAGGCCCATATTCTTCTTCAAACTTTATCCTAAGGTCTTCAACCGTAGGACAGTCAGTTAGGCTGTGGGTGGAGGAATCTTCTACTCCACACACCACACACCCGGATGGTCTACAAGGCACATCGAGGCAAGTTTATGCTTAAAATGCCCATGCCCGGACAAGAACTGCACACTAAAGAGACCTATAGTTAGGAACCTCATGCGCAGTCTCGCCCTGAAATCTGGGAAAATATCAAAGGTTATTTGACCTTTCTCAGAGGACTCCGATCTCTCTTGCCACCTCAGGATAGATTTTTCCCTGATCGCCTTCGAATCCTCAGGAGGGATAAATCCCACCCATCTAATTCTACTGATCTCTCCCCTATCGTTCAGTAAAAGGTCATGTGGGAGATATCCTGCCATGGCCTGCAAAGAATCGTTAGGCATTGTTATGTAAGCCTTGGTGACCGATAGCACAGCTGCTTTTTATGCGCTCATGATTTTACGTTTTACATGGACCTTTTCTACCTCCGGAAACAATGCCCCACAGGCGTAGCAAGACACACTTGTACATGAGTTTCAACGTCCGGTAACTGAGCCCCCTGTTCGCAGGTGCCACATTTTTCAACTTATGAAACATCACCACAGCCTTGTTCACCATATAGCCTATGTGCCCATGGAATGACAGTCGTGGCTCCAGCACAACTCCCAGGTATTTCAGTTCTGTTACCTGTTTCACCACTCTTCCTTCGAATCTCACAACAGGCTTTCTCTTGGGGTTTCCCTTTAGCAGAATGGAATTCATTTTTTCAAATGGGAACATCAATTTGAAGTTTTCAGCCCATTCTGGTATTCCTCTCAGGGCACCTTCAGATTTTTCCTCAAGTTCCCGCCTGCTCCAAGCTGGTATTATAAGGAGTCCATCGTCCGCGTATCCATACACAAAACAGCCATTCGGGAGTGTTAGTCTTAGCAGTCTTTCGAAGAGGATATTCCAAAGTATCGGGCCGAGTACTGATCTCTGTGGACAGCCTTGGGATAGCACCTTTTCTCCCCTCTGCACCCCTATATCTACGAGGCTAGTTCTACCGTCCAGGATATTTTCTATTGTCCGGTATAAATTTCTAGGGCACTCCAACAATCTTAGCTGCAACAGAATCTGCAACCACCAAGCATTGTCAAAGGCTCCCCATATATCCAAGGATATTGCTAAGAAATATGTCTCACCATATGTCCCGACCTGATTTACCATATCAATTACAGCCTTCTCGGTGCTTTTGTCCTTAACAAAGCCATACTACCTCGGTTAAATACCTTGGACAGCATCCAGGTATTCAAGGAATCGTCTGTTCATCAGACTCTCCAGTGTTTTCCCCATCACTGAAAGTAGTGTGATGGGCCTTTGCGATTTGGCCTGTCTCGCGTTCTTTTCTCCTCCTTTGTTGATTACCTTAAGGAGTTCCATTTTCCAGCATGGAGGAAATTTCCCCTTACCAAGGCATTCATTGAATAGGTCCAGCATTTCTCTTTTCATTCTTGGATATGCTCGAAGGAGCATTTCACCGGTCAGTCCATCAAGGTCTGGTGCTTTCTTGAATTTCGTCTTTCGGATAAATTTATCGAACCCCTCCAGGGAGAAAGGTGCAGTGCCGTCAGCGTCGAAACCCGTACTCGTCATCCGTCTTACATCATTATGGTATTCGTTTTTCCTTATCCGAGAATCACCTGGCAACAAAACTTCTATTAAGTGACTCGTTTTCTCTTCAATGAACTGCAGAAGATGTCCATTGTTTTCAAGAGCTGGTGGCTCCTCTGAGCTCCTTATTTTACTCGACACCATTCGGTAGACCAGGCCAGAAGGGTCTTCGTTCCCTCTATCTCTAACCAGCTCTCTCCAGGCAAGTTACCTTTTCTTTCTGATCTTCCTCTGGTACTCCCTTCTTACGTTATTGTACTGATTCACTGCTTTCTGTCTTTCCACGGATATATATATCCTGTTAAAGCGTTTTCTCGACCTCTTCGCAGTTTTTCGTAAAGCTTCTAGCTCATCTTCCCACCAGGGATGATGGGGCACTTTTCTGGAGACCTGGAGATTTGCATCATTACAGGAATCCATTATTACTCTTACATATTTTTCTGCTTTAAGATTTGTGGACATAGTTTCCCGGTTTTGTCTGAAACATTCTATGTTTCTGAGCAGCACTCTGTCGAAGAAGGGCCAGTTTGGCCTAGCTGTTACAAATCTAGGCCTTACTGGTCTAGTTCCCTTACCGTTATCCATCCGAACGGTGACCTCATCTGATACTCTCCATTCCTCAATATGATTAATCCCACATGCCATCACCACGGTTACATCAAGATACGTTTCAGTATCGTGTGCAGAGGACAGATATGTTGTGTCATGTCCTGGTGGATTTAAACCTGCAGAGGTACTTATTAACTTCCTCTCTTCGGATGTCCATCACAGGGTGGTCCATATCTCACATTTGGCGTTGATGTTCACTCCAAATATTATGCTCTTTTCCTTTCACTTGCCCAGTATGATGTCCCATTGGGAGAGAAGTAATTCTAATGGGTCTCGTGGTTGGAAGTATAATGAAACAATCATCACACTTCCTTCTCCCATTTCCACCTTTATTAACGCATGATGTGTGTTGTAAAGAGCCTCAATCGGGATATACTTTATCTCGGGATTGCATACCCATATTCACGCCATTGGTTTCCCCCCAAACATGGCCAAACGATCTTGGAGGCTTGGTATTTTTCCATGAAGCAGGTAGGGTTACTGCAGCAATATCATGTCCAGGTGTTGCGCCATCGCTATTCTGTGCAGTTCCATTGTAGGGACTGCACCTATCTGCAGGTTTATCTGTCCAACCTGTAGCAGCTCCGTATGACTAATCATACTGAGGCCTTTCGAGCTCCAGTGCCAACATTCGTTGGTATACCGGACATTCTGGAGACCCAATCTTGTGGTTCACCTTCCTTTTTCTTTCTTTGAGGCAGTTGTCACATTTAACTGCCTAGGTGGCCTCCGATTTCCCTTCTCCCTCCTTAGGGTTAATCAACACCGTTCTCCTTGTTGTCAGTCGCTTACCCTGCCAATCTCGCCATCCATCGTTTGATCGTAGTACCTCTTACTACCTCTCCCGATTATCATTCTGCTCCCTCACGATCTCGGAAAAAGTCAGAGGCTTTGTTGTTGTTGGTTACTGTACTGGTTTGTTGGAGTACTGCTCGAGTACTTCTACTTTGGCCTGGAGTTCTGCATTCCTAAGTATTTGTAGGCCCAGGAAGGCCTTCATCTGGATGATCTTTAGGAGCAGAAAGTTAGCAAAATCTTTGGTAACCTTCTTTTTATCATCTATAAGGTAATCAGTGATTTCCTCCAGTGAGAGTGCCGATTCATTTTGTATGGATTTATAGGTCCATAATGTTTCCTCGGAGTGCCCTCTCACTCCAGGACTAACAGTTGTATAAAGTACTACAGGTTTAGGTCCACCAATACACAGCCATTTATTGGAAATCTTCCACAAAGTAGAGTTCGACAAGTGAGGCCATTTCTAAACATCGTTGTTGACTATGGAGGCACCATTCCAAATTAAACAGTCGCGTGTTCGGAACAGTCGTGTGTCAAAGGCTTATTTGTGACTATTAGTTTGCTTAGCTACAATGGCAGTACATTTAGACGTTGTTTCTTCTTTGAGCACTGCAGCTTTTCTTGACACGTTATTCAGATTTACTGCTAGGATAGGAATTTGTAAAATATTTTTTCCGACTGCGGAAATAACTTTAAAGGCACACGTCGTTATGATCTACAGAAGTTCTTAAGGGAGAGTGCCAACTTGCAGTGTGTTGCGTATACCCTTTCCACTCGTCAGTGGAATGTCAGTTGAGAAACAAGATGGCGGGGAAAAAAACAAAATGCGGCATAGAAACAAGATGTCCAATGGAAACAAGATATTACTAGGAAACAGAATGGCCGATACAAAATGGCGGCCGGAATCAAGATGAAGGCTTTGACGTCATCCAAATTATGGCTGTGCTGTAATCCAAGATGGCGGAATAAAATAGGTGACTGTGCTCGTGCCTCAGCCCCCAGCCCTTGTGCTCGAACCTAACAAATCCATCTACTCAAATGTTTTCTGGATTTGAATTTCGATCTTGGAATTTTAGGAACGTGGCTAATGTGTAAGCCTAGATTACAAGTCTTGAAAGTTTTTGTAGATTATTAGGGCTCCTGTTGTTGGCAAGAGCGGTGCAGTTTCGTTTTAAAATGTGTACTGGATAGTACATAAATAACAAGAATGATTAGCAGTGGAAAGAAACTCTGTTGATGCAGATAGACCACTCACCTCCGCGGACGTTTGAAGTTATTGGTTAGGACAAGGGAAGAAGTCTAAATTACCACTACTAAATTAATCCTCCAATGTCATCATCAAGGAGGTAATTTTCTTGTCATCGATGAAGTGTGCCGCATTGTAATTATGAAGCTTATACTACGGAGATTTACTAAAATACAGATTCTTCCCTTTACATGTCAGATATGGAAAATTGTATATGTCAGGAATTGCAGATTGAACGAAAGGAAATGTTCCTACACCTCTGAAACCGGGCACCCAGTGCGTATAGNCCCCCCCCTAGTGGACCAGCGTAGTCCCCTGTAAAGAAAATTTTCCTATTTTGCAAAATCCACGAATTGTCATTACAATTTTACAATTAAGTAAACCTGAAGTCAACGTATCTAATGATTCTGTGGTGTGACTAGGCAAGCACAACAAATTCACATCATTAGCAGCTGACGAAGCCAACATTTCTAACTTGTTGCAGCAGGATGCATGAACATCTAAAACCAAGATACATTATTTCCAATTAATTAATTGGGCAGCAACGAAAGGAAAATCACTTTATTTTTACACAATAATTTGGTGAATTTGCGCATTTAATAAAGTGGGTAATCTTCGTTTAATTCTTTCTTGTTTTACCCATCCTTTGAAATAATTCCTGGTTAAATGAATTGGCCATCTGCATTGCTACAGAAAGTGCCTGTAACATTTTTCGTTTTTCATTTCATGTCAAGACATGGATGTACTTTGATCACTTTGTAGCTATTACATATCCTGATTTATTAATTAGGTGTATACCAGTTTCAGTCGTATTCCTCGTCTTTCTAGGACTCTGAATCAAATACTATCTTCAGTTTTTTAATTAAAATATGAAAAAATGCCAACTGCTTCTCAAGAAAACTCCCGATTCTAGCAAGTGACATTTCTTGTACCCTATTAATAGTTATTCCTGGATTCCCCCCTGTATCCACTATTAGGTTGCCAGCGGTTTTTTAATATAAATGTTTCCTTCAGTCCAAGCTTTCTGCATCTGAATTTCAATTTGCCGGACTTATTTCGGTGTGCTTCAATACCAACCGCTTAAACTCTTTGAACATGTATCACTAAGGCCCGTATTTCTATACGGGTTTTCAACGATTATGGTGTAGCTTATGTCATATCTAGGACGTATCTGTATTCCAGAACGTTGTAATGTCATCTCATTCATTATCCAAATCATGGCCTATCCTTAAATTGCAAGACACCGATTTATTGGGACAGATTCCAACAGAATTTGTATGAACCCATTTTGATGTGACATAAACCCCACGCATGCGCAGAAGCATAAAATTTTTCCAGCAGAGTGACGACCATCAATATACAATATTACTTGTTTAGATCGTTACATATCGCGATGTATTTGTTTATCAAAAAATATGGAAATCAGCTCAGTTTTGTTGTTTTCCGAATAAAATTTTATGTTGGCATGAATACTACGTAATATGTAGGTAAAATATGTTTTAAGAACATCCATCATTATAACAAAGAAAAAAACAATCACTGAAAATTTATTTATATTATTTATCCTGTTTGCGTAACTGGTAGAGCATCCAGGTACGAATGATATGGTGGTGAATTCAAATCATGTTCGGTTCAGATTTATTTTATTGTTTTAAAATTAACTGATTGTGCACATTACCACAAGTATCATGTTTATTTTAATAACTTCGATAAATATTAAAATACGTCATTATGGTTGTTAATGGTATGATAAAATAGTTTATATTCGACAATATACAGATATATATACATTTAATTGGTGATACTTAATTCTCTGAATTTATTTGACGAAATCCACTATAAACGTAAGTAAGGCATCATGCTTTTTGTTTTTTTTTTACTTACAGACCTTACAATACAAAATAAAGTCTATAACGTTTGTGCAAAAACAATTACATTTGTGAGCTCGCTTTCTACAACAGGGAAACTACGTCCTCAGTGGCGGGACGAGTTACAGTTTGGAAGTTACTTTGGCTAGATTGATTGATTGATTGATGACATGACGTGTTGACACTGGCTGTTCTTTGTTTGTTAGGAGTATACTTTCCACCATGTAAAACTACAAATGACATTATAAATATTTCATAGGTTGTGTTTTAATCTATTTGCATTTACAAAGTTGTGATAATGATGTTTATAATGTTTCTAGATTTTCGTGGAGGCTCATATGTAGTTTAGTGAATGTCGTGTCGGTTGCAAAATTTATGTGTCTGCATAGGTTGCAAAATGGCGTTGACCCACAGTGAATCCGGAGTAGCCTTTATCTTTCATATGTGACAGCAGTAACTGGATTTATGTGTTTTGTGCGATTTAACCTTGGGCTGCTGTTACTAAGTGTAGTAATTTTTTGTAGGTCACGTATGCATATATCACAAATTTTTTATGTTTACCTGCAGGTTTGAAACAGAGTCAATTAATTTGCCTCGACCGGTCTGTGATTTTAAAATTCGCCACGGCTCAAGAAGTTGTTAAAAATGCCTAGTACAACGAGTAACCTCATAATAAAAGTATACAATAAGACTGACATATTGAGCACAAATTGCTTAAAATGTGTATTCCAGGGAACACCTAAAACTGCGCATATACTTCTAAACAAAATTTATTGAAACATAACGGCGGATATCACATTATTTTTGCCATGATATAAAATAATGTTATCTATTCAGTTCCATTGTTGTACACTGCACAAATGAAAGGTTGCATTATTGTTCATTGTTTTCGCATTGGGGTTATGAACTTGATCGACATGTCATGTTATCGATTACCAATGACTGGCTTCTCTGATTCAAAGAACGGAATACTACTTATATTTGCAATACAGCTAAATAGCGTATATTTAGTCATTTGTAGAACATATAACAAGAAAGTTGCAATTCTTTTGTTCAAATGCATGAGCACCATTTATAGTTTACGTCAAAATACGGACATACAATAAGTTGTCACCTAGTAAATAATGAAATAAACATATGTCAGACAGTAATAATTATTATAGTTTTTATAACTCTCAATACGGTTATTCAAAGTATGTAATAACTGCCAGCGTTAAAGATAATATTAAAAATAAACTCTTCAAGTATTTTTTTTTGCAAAATTTATTGTAAATAAACACTGCGCAGTGTGACTTTAATATGTTAATAACTTCGCATAGAGAGACAAATGACCAACCATGACACATGTAAAGGCACAGAGAAAATAGATTCAGAAATACCGTTCCGTGAGTTAGTAAATGGTTATTGCTTTTCAACCTCCCGAGATGGTATAATATATTATGTAATGCCAAACTTGATGTTCTGGAATACCGACTTAAATACTTTTCATTTTCATGGCTTAGGCTCAGTAAATTCTTTTTAATGTCCATGGAGGCAAGTCTTTTTCTAAGCAAACTTNCTTTTCATTTTCATGGCTTAGGCTCAGTAAATTCTTTTTAATGTCCATGGAGGCAAGTCTTTTTCTAAGCAAACTTCATGGTAGAGAAAATAATATTTTGCATCTTCATTGAATCCGATATCATCAGATCTCAAAATTTATTCAGAGTTTATACTAATAAGAGTTTTGAAATAATAGCTTCCAGGTATGAAGCGTGTGCATATTTTCGTACATATTATGTACNGTTTATACTAATAAGAGTTTTGAAATAATAGCTTCCAGGTATGAAGCGTGTGCATATTTTCGTACATATTATGTACGTATTTTCTGGATAAATATTGGACAGTTGCAACATACAATAGAGTAATATCTTGAGAAATATTTTCGAGAANTGTACGTATTTTCTGGATAAATATTGGACAGTTGCAACATACAATAGAGTAATATCTTGAGAAATATTTTCGAGAACCATGGTGGTTTCAGCAGAACTTGAATAGATATTACATCGATCTGTGACAGTAGCTACAAACGCCGCAATGTCCAATAATCCACTCAAACGTACACACCTCAANAGATATTACATCGATCTGTGACAGTAGCTACAAACGCCGCAATGTCCAATAATCCACTCAAACGTACACACCTCAATGTCGCAGGTCGCATGGACTCGTCTGGCTACAAAAAGAGGGAGGTGACTGATTTACACGGTGATTCTTTCGCCAGCCCAGATGAGTGCCAATTTTACACCAACCATGATTAACTCTCTGCTTTAATAGCACCGTTTAGTTCTGTCTAAGTTTGCGTTTGTTAATATTTGTTTCTTATGTCCCATAAGTTTGCGCAGTGTTTAAATGAAGACCNAGTTCTGTCTAAGTTTGCGTTTGTTAATATTTGTTTCTTATGTCCCATAAGTTTGCGCAGTGTTTAAATGAAGACAGTTTGAGGAGATACCAATCAAAAATCTGTATTCGTATCTTACGCACAAAGGACTACGGAGCCTTCACTGGGCATGTTCATCGCAAGTCCGGCATCTCCGTCATATGAGCATGACGCCATGGCAAGCACGACCGTATTGTCTCTCCCTTGCGAGGGTTTTGCTCCCTTGTAGGAGTACGTGTCTCAGCTCGTCTATACTTAAGACTTCCACTATAATGAGATATGTTGCGAAAAAAGCTNGTAGGTTGCGGAAAAAGCTACCCATTACTGAAATTGTTATGTTTGGTAACTATTATTTTTCTGTGACCTCCCAAACTTATCCAGTAAATAATATTTGAAGAGCAAGCGAAATTCAAACAAAAAGCAATTTTTTTTGTTATTTGTAAATTGAAATAAAATGATCTAATTTCGGTTAATTTAAATTACAAACGAATAGCCATAAATTGTTTTTATTTTTAAAGCAGCAATTTCACAGATATTTAAAACTGCATTTTCAGATCCATACATCATAGTACACATTAATTGTATAATTTTGTGAATGTAATCTTTAAGAGGCAAACATACCAGCTATAAGAATAAATATCAGTTTATTTAAGGAATCACGTTACCATTATTACAAACACCAATCAATTTCATTGCCATTTGACACAATGTAACTACAAAACAATTATCAGCTTCCATATTAACACAAGGAAAAATATTTACACACATATTTTCAAACACCATAAATTGATATAATGTTATAATATATGTCATCATGTGAACAGACTGCAGAAAAATGTAATCCTTTCACTTCCGTCTCGTATAAATTAAGAGAAAACACAAATCACCATTTTGAAATTGATTTCTAATTGTCCTACAATACAGCATAGATATTTTGAAACAGCTTAGGTACTACGGTATTATTACATTTTCCAGTATGAGAAGGAAAATTCCATAAACACCGCAAGCTGCTTTTATTAGTCATTTGGTTTTTCATTAAAGGAACAGCAGAAACGGCTATCCACGAGGCCCAGTTCTGCAGAAGCAACATCGTATGCCGCAGTGGTAACATAGCTAACCCTGAAAATCAAACATTCTGCATCACTTGCACTTCTCGTCCCCATACTCAAACTGTCCATTGTTCTCTGTTACACAGCCTAGCGCATCTGTTGTGCTGTAAGAGAGAGCTTTGTCACTGATGAGTCCGTTTGAAATTACGGGCCTCCAAGTGACGTTGAAAGTGCCGCAGATTCCCGTCGATCGAGACGGTAGCGGGGCATTTAATGATTCTTTCGAAGGATAAAAAACCCTCATGTTGGGGTCCTCTTCTTCCGTCACCTCCTGCATGTGATATCCAAAGTGGTGGTGGTTTCCATCACCGTACTGCTCTGCCACTCTCTTCACTAGATCCTTGGAAGGACACTTGAGGTCGTAGGCCCAGCCTATCTTGGCGAACAAGTCCAGGTAGAAGGTGGTCAGGTTGAAGGCGTGGGCTCCCTGCTCAGCCGCCTTGTAGTCCCAGGGAAACACGTGGTGGTAGTTGTGCCAGCCCTCACCCATCGTCAGAATAGCGACTGTGCGGTTCTCCGCTGGATTTATGCGTCTTAAAACCACATCGACATTTCATTAGTAATAGAGACAACTGAGATCTCATAATTTCTTTATTAATGCGCCAGTTTGGAAGCCAGGTTAGTAAGAAAATAAACTAATTTACTGGTAACATTCGACGAGGACATATAATTGCTCAATTTGGATATGCATAACCAGAGGCAACTCCTTAAGATCGATTTTCACCTTTTAGACCATGTACACCCATGCACCTTCCCGCATACACTATGTAAATAAATATTTTTCTACCGAGTTCCCCAAGGCCTGTCATAATGGACAATTTTCTGTACCCAAATGATACTTCGTCGTTCATTGTTCGAGAAACATCTGGTCGTACTTGTGACAATTTGGTGCAACAACGCAACCAGCCGGCTATGCGAAACGAAAGTTCAATTTAAGAAAAAGATTTTACACGTGTAATTCTGATGAAAAGCTAAGACTGTTGTGTATGGGTCTTAGAAAAAAATACCTGTATGGTGAACACAAAATGACTGTGCATATGTGAGGGAAGTATGTTTAATTTTCAGTTCTTCTCAACTGTCANGACAATTTGGTGCAACAACGCAACCAGCCGGCTATGCGAAACGAAAGTTCAATTTAAGAAAAAGATTTTACACGTGTAATTCTGATGAAAAGCTAAGACTGTTGTGTATGGGTCTTAGAAAAAATTACCTGTATGGTGAACACAAAATGACTGTGCATATGTGAGGGAAGTATGTTTAATTTTCAGTTCTTCTCAACTGTCATATAGTTTATAGTTCTATCTTTATAATGCAAAGTTCAACTATATTTTTTTTATGTTCGACTATGCGAAAAGAATTTTCTTCACCAAAACACTGCAACTGAACAAGTATAACATGGAACAGATCATATCTGCCACAAAACAATTTTACCATCACTGCATAAACAAGTGTGACTACCTATTTCCATTCAGTACAAGCCACCTTAACACTGTCCTATGCAAAATGGAACATATTTTTCACAAATTCAATTATGGTGTGACATGACTACGATGACGGTTGTAAGTGGCGAGGAAGCGTGATGTTGTCATGCCTTAGACATTAGGCAGTACGGAAAATCTAAACATTTGGCTTTTGGAAGAGGAAACTGTACATATTGTGTATTTCAGTGGTTTTTGATAATAAACAAGCAATTTACTCAAATGCACGGATGTTAATGTAATAGTGAAACAAACGGTTCAGTTGGTTAATGTTTAGGTTTGATGTGTATATTTTTACTAGCGGCCCGGCCCGGTTTCCCCCGGGTACAATTTAGTTTTTACAGCGATACACTAATAAATAAATTGGGAAATGACAATTTCAGTATTGTATGATAGTAAATTAGTAAACTACTATCATATATAACATGCATACAAATCATGCTTGTCTCCCAGAGGGTAAGGCAGAGATTATGGACCTCAATTTACCACGATCCTTACATACCTACCACCTTCGCTTTATCCACATTCATACATCTCAAATATAAAAATATAATATGTCTATGATTTAGAAAATTTGTATACAACATCAAGCGTTTTACCTCCGACAACCAGCACAAAAAGATTTCTGTTTGACGTGATAAAAGAAATGGTTTAAACAATTTAGTTAATCTAAGATGTCCAAACAGTAAATCTATTTATTTTACAATTTCAGCTGCTAAATCTGCTGGAATTACAAGCCTCCGAAAATTATCAAAATGAGACTGATGATGATTATGTTGAAACAGAATATTCTCTTGCGACAATCAATAGATTCAGTGAATAAAATCCTCTGGAGGTGATAACAATAATTTTCTTTTCTTTTTGTTACAAAATTTGTCGTTATTTTGCTTTGTTGACAAATTTTCAAGTTGATCTTTTAATTTTTTACTCTATTTAAATGTACTTGAATGTATGCCTCCCACTATGAACTCGTGTAGATATTTCTGAGGCTGGAGGAACCCTGGTTTTCCATCGGTAACTTTGCTAAGATAATCAGCACATTAATTATCTGAACCCTTAATGAACTGAATATCCTGGTCATACTCTTACAATAAGAGGTGCCATCTAGTATGCCTTCCTCCAAATGTTTTGCTGAGTTTGAGACAGGTCAAAGCTTGATGTTCTATTCTTAAAACGATTTTCTCCCTCAAAAGCACATCATGAAACTTTTGTAGTGCCCAAACAACAGATAAAGTTCCCTTTCGGTAACAGCATAGTTTATATATGTGGAGGTAAGTGTGTGACTTGCCATTGCAGCAAACTTCCCAACATTATTAACATCCTTATGTACTAGTTTTGCGCCTACAGCGTACTAAGATACATCAACATACAAATACAACTATTTGCCTTGTACGGGATGTTATATAACGTGTTCGTGAAATAACAGCTCCTTTAGAGTTTCAAAAGCTTGTTGGTGTTGATCTTCCCAAATCCAAACCATTGCTGGTTTTTCTTTAATAGGGTAAACAATGGCACGGTAAGTTTTGCGACTTTGTCTGAGTAGTTCTAATAGAAGACAATAACTCCCAGAAAAGCGCGAAGTTGCTTCACATTCTTAGGCACTGGGAAATGTCAAATAGCCTGTAATTTTTCTGGTACAGTGCGAATACCTTCAAGTGTGAGTATGTGACCCAGGAATGGGACTTCAACTCTGCAGAACAGGGAGTTTTTAATTATAACTGTAATACCAGCTTGTTATAATTTAGTGATTACTACATGAATGTGTTTAATTTGTTCATTAAATGTCTTAGATACAATCAAAATGTCATCAATGTATGCACGGGCAAACTCTATACATTCTGTACCTGAGGTTAGGTCTAGGCACCTCGTAAATTCAGCAACGGCATCACATATAACAAATGACAAAACATTGAAGCAATATTGTGTTAACGTAAACAGAATAGCCTCAAAGAAATTTTTTGCTTTCCAGTGCTGAAAACTTTGNACACCTCGGTACACTGTTCGACATTTACGAAAATTACTGTTTTCACTTACCACTAAGCTATCATACTCGTCGCTGTGCCTTTCTACACTGGCAGTATGGGTTAACATTTTGGTTTTCATTTCGGTGTGAAGGGTTTTGGGTGTTACCTTTGGTTTGAAGTGGGTTATACAGAAGAGGCATTCGGTCCCGATGACCTCTATCTAGTTCTCTGTTTTGGGACCTTCGCAGCCTCTCCGGCTGATCGAGTCTTACCAATTGCTGTCTGAAATCCTCAATACTAGAGAAGGGTCTGTCAGCTCACAGCAGCTTATAATTTATGTGTAACTGAGATATAATACGTGCGGAAAACTCAGAATCATTCATTGATGCTGAAAGGTGACATGTTCGTTCAAAAATACGGCTAAAATGAGCCTCTAGAGAGTTTCCTTTTCTAGGGTTAATCTTTTCTATGTGGATTTGGGCCATTAAGTTGCCCTGAATTAATGCATTCCAATATTGCTCTAATAATTGGTTTGAATTTTTAAACAATTTTACACTGTCCCTGTTAATCTGCCGCCAGAAAAAGGCTGTGGATTTGAGACTCAAATTAAAGCATTTCTAAATTTCTGTTGTGTTTAGGCAAAAATGTTGAGTGTATTCTTAAAATTTGTTGATATAAATCACCGAATTTTCCTGACTGTTGCCATTAAATACAGGCATTCCTTTTTGCTACTGTTTGACTAGGTGGTGCAGAAATTTAGCAAGTGTGTTACGCAATGCTTGACTAGCAGAATTGGGTGTTTTATTGTGCTCTGAAACAGTGTAATGATCTGCATTAGTTTCTAGGTCTTCGTGAGATAAGTCTGAATTGTTCACTGTAGCGCTTACATCTGGATTAGGCGCGTTAGTTAGCTGTCTCATAATACATTTGACCTTAGTGTTGACACTTGAAATTTGCTTGTCAATTCGTCTGACGTTCTTGTCAAAATTGTCTTTGAATTTTACGACGGCGTTTTCAGATTTATTTATTTTTTCTTGTCAATGACGCTCTAGGAGTGAGGTAAGCTAGTGGTAGATATTTTACATAAGCTCTGGATACGAATTTGATGATTAGTAATAACATTTGCTTCGCTGTTCGTGATGCGAGTTTCGACCCAATGCTAAGAAATGTACTGGTTTTCAAGTTCTTTGCGTAAATATACAGTGATGTTTTCCAATTTCGTGCGCACAATTTTGATTTCGTGTATTACTTCTAGTGTAATGTTGTCAACACGTTCGTTCGTTTCCCGCGCATGCGTATCGATCGCGGATTCTATGGCGTCGACTCTCTCCTGCACGCTCTCTACGACAACTGACTGATATTACTGCTTATTTTTAGTCTCTTAAAGCTGCGCGGGCAGCTCACCTACGGTCGATACAAGATGCTCTACTCCTGCGTTTTATTTTTCAACATTAGTTTTTATTTGTTGAATGTCTGACTGCAAATTGCTTTGTAAATTTCGAATGTTTGCATGCATTTATTTTATTACGGAATTTTCTGTCTGTGCATACAGTCGTTGGAACAAAGAAATAAATTGTTCCATGTCGACAACTGTACATGTTACATGTGTAAAATTATGATCAGAATTTTTAACTGATTTATGGGCAGTGTTATTGCTGACAATATTTTCTGGGTCAGTTGTTGGTTACTGATTTTCCGTTTCAATACTATTCGGAGAGTTTATTTCCGACGCAGTGGCTGTAAACGATGCTCCAGCCTCGCCATTTGTGTCATTATCCCAGCATGAAACTCGTTTCTCTGTGGCTTTGCGCGCTTCTTTTTCATCGCCATTATCGTGCATAGAGCAGCGCAAGAAATACTTAACTTTCTCACTGTCGATACCTACTGCAAATATGTGACAAGACATTAACTTACGAAATTGTGAGATTTCAGAAAACCCTGAATTCCGCCAAAACGTTGGCGTCAATAAACTCGTGTGTTGTTGTATACATAATTTTAAATTCTGAGTTATGTAACATTGAAACCTCATGTGATGCACAATTTACCAGAGGTAAACATGTATGGTGTTATCACAGTTATATCCAGCATTTTATAACAATTATTTGAATAATTCCTACCAAATAAAAGTAGAACAACAAAAAATTCATGAAATATTTTCGTGTCTCACAGCACCCTGCAAGAGTGGGAAAGGAAGGTAGGTAGGTTTCGCGTAGCTCTCGTTAGAACAAGATACAAAGAAATTAACCCTTTAACATACAAGAGAAGAAAATGAATAATGCGAAACTCCATTCAAAATCAATTACTCTTAGGTTAAATATTTTAATTAAATTTTTCAGACGGTGGTTAAAAAAAATCTTGTCCAAAAGAAAATTTAAATTTAAACACATATTTATTTCATAACTTAATGAAGATAAAGTTCGTGCAGATCAATGCTAAATGAAAGTTCATCACTGGCAAGATTACCAGGGCTTCTTGAAGAGCTTTAACATTTTCGAGAAATTAGAAGTTCATCTTCCAATTTGTTCAAATTTCTAAAATTCCATATAGCGATTTTTAAGAAAATTATTCAAATTAGCTTCAGGATTACCGAAAATTCCTGTCGTAGACTCGACGACAGCTTCCATTTGAACATGCACCACAATAATGAATTATATTTAATCGAGCTACATCGGTAATTAAAGGCTGTTTCAAAATAAATTCTTCCCTTTAACAGATTGTAAAAATACTTTTGTGGCAGCTTAGGTGCCAACTAAACTACATAATTATGATGGGCGGTCCAAAGTTAATAAATTTAATTAACATTAAAATTATACGACCACCGTCTTAAATGGTTCACAAGCTTCTCCTTGTTCATCACATGACCCGAAAATCGCGTTATCAACAAAGAGAAACTATCTTATTTAAACCAAGATAAAATTGCATATCAAAGACACACGCACTTATACAAACCTCTTGGGAAACAAATACCCCTACGTAGAGATGCTAACTTTAAAGAAAATTTAATTACATTACAGGAACGGGGTAAACTATCAATTTAAGAATAATAAAAATTTATTTAAACATAACTAAACAAATAAATACAAACATGCACTGTAAATAAAAATTAATGACATGGTGGGTAGAATTCAAAATGTAAACAAACTTGAAATTGACTTGCTTAAACGAACTTAAAGGATATGTCAAGCATAGAATAAAAACAAATACATGATCTGTAATTACTATTACAGTGCCTGACGTCATACCAACGGTTTTATCTAAACATGTCTGATTGTGTTTCATATTGTGGGTATTCAGCAGAATGTAACGACAAACTGCAGTTCTCTTTCGTTACATGAAAGTACATTATGCTCTAGAAATACGGCACAAGTAAGGCCCAAGAGCTGTTATTAGCTACATGTAGTTATCATGCTATGCTTTGCAATTTAAATACAGAGGTTGCATTTTACGAGGTTATTGCTGTTCACTACTATCAGCCATTTTACAACGCCAAGTCAGTGTAAAATTGTGTTGTTGGGTATTACTTTAATGTCGCAGTAACACAAAATATATTGTTCTTAATGTAATTGTTAGCGTAATGCGACATTATTTAGAGGCTTTATTAACATTGATACTTCAACAGTATACTTGCATTATGGCAAAATAAGACTTTGTTAATGGTTAACATTATTTACTTTGTCACAACATTAACACATTTACTACAACATAAATGTTTAAAGAAATGCCTGAGTAATAATTTTTTGCTGCAAGAAAATTAAATTTTTCTGTATCACAATATCTATATTTATTACGACATTGTTATCTCCTTTTGTTCTCGAGTAAATATGATGTCAAAAATTTATTTCTTTGTGGTCGAAAATAATATATGTGTTAATATTTTACAAAACAGCTTTCCCTTGCGGATTTTAAATATTCTTTCTTTGTCAAGTCAATCACTCGAAGTGATAACCATACTTGCCAATATAATTACGTAATGGAACGAATTCGTCTTCACTATACTCTAAAAACTCTTTCTTTGCTACAATCAAAGATGTTGTATCTACAAAGAAAATGTTTCAACATGAGCCACTGCAAATAAGGTTTTCCACAAACACAATTTTTTTAAAATCTATATAGATTAATGATAATGATAACATTGCATTGTGGTTAGAATAGTTCAGAAGAAGTCTTTGCAGTAATGTCAGCTACACTGTAAAGAAAATATTTGCTCTGAACAACAACAGCGATTAGTAAGCAAATAAGAGAGAAGTAACAAATTTTTAAAAATTACATTCCCTAAATAATAATAATTTTGGCTGCTCCGGGACACGAGCTAGTACGCCCCTGCCCATACCACTTTCAAGACCTCGCTGTTTAGAGCCGCCCAAATCTCTTCACTCTTCACGCTGCCCCCTCCCACGCGTTAGTGGCGCAACGTTCTTTTCCGAACGACTACTTTGGCTTATTATGCCTTGCTATGAAGTAACATGGGCCAGAATATAATCTCGTCACCTCTTAGGAAGAATTGGGTTTATAAAATTGTATAATCACTGCATTTTAGAATTATATTAAAACGCCAGCAGGAGAACTGTACATTTACTCAGTTTCAGTTTCGTAACTGCCGAATATATTGGCTTATAAATGTTTGCATCGGGACAACAGTTACGTACTGAAAACCACAATTCACCACAGAGAATTCCTCATTGCCGCCAAACCGTTACTTTTGGTACGAAGTAATATTATTTAATGTAAAAAATTATATCTAATAATGTTTATTTATTTTATATAAGAAGGTTATATTGATATGAAACCATAACATATAAAGAAATAATTCATTAACAGCAAACCTATGTATCTGAACCCTTATCTTTGAATTAAAGCAATATTGTGTTAACGTAAACAGAATAGCCTCAAAGAAATTTTTTGCTTTCCAGTGCTGAAAACTTTGCAAGGTTTTTTCTGATGTAAAGATTTGAGCTGATTTTTTCAAAGAAGTTCCTGCTGCCTTCTGCCTAGGCCATTCGTTTGTAGAGGTACAATAAGATTGTATAAAAATGAGAACAAGAGTTAGTAAAGCGGGGTTTGTTCAGGGCGGGTAGCAAATGTTTGTAGACAGAATAGACATGTAAGTTCTTTTTTTTTCTAAAGTCAATAGTGATAAAAAAACTGCTTCTGTTCCTATGGAACAGTGACATTAAAACTGAATAAAAATAATGTCGAGTCTCAAAATTTGTAAAATGTCATCTGTTTTTATTGGGGAAAATTAGTGAAGAATATAACATGAAGAAATATTTCGTTACGCTCTTTTGCCCAAGCNTCATCTGTTTTTATTGGGGAAAATTAGTGAAGAATATAACATGAAGAAATATTTCGTTACGCTCTTTTGCCCAAGCGTGGCAGCTAGAGTGCTCGCCTCTAAACAAGCCGCACCTGGTTAGATTCCCGGCGGGGTCTCTCCCCAGAATTTGCGCACGTGGGGTCGTGCCGGACGACGCCACTGTTCAGCGGGTTTCCTCGGGGACCTCCCGTTTTCCCCGCCCTTGCAATCCGGGACTGCTCCATATCCACCTCGCTTCGCCCTCGTCGGCTCTCAAGACTTCGATGTTTATTTCCAACCAAATCTCTTCACTCCACGCTTTTGTCCAAAATTCAAGTCATGAACGGAGGGGGTGAAGTGGTAGCAACCAGGTTGCAAGTAACATCGCTGTAAGTCAAAAAGCAGGAACAATGAATCTCATAAATGTGGCATACATCCAAAAGCACACATCCTCCGTGAAACCACTTCTTCCTAGGGAATTATTTAGAAAGGGGAGGTGATAAATTGAGGATTGATGTGGAAGATGGTGAAATGGAATAGATATGAATGTAAAGTTTATCATGTATAATACGACCTCCTTCCCGAAAGAGTTAGCTTGTTGTGTTACAACTTACGCCGTTCCATTGTGAATTTATATTTGGTTAAGGACGGATACACAAACAATCTACCAACACAATAAACATATGTATATGCAAGAATCTTCGTAAATGCAATGTGTGCAATTGCCAAAGTACAACAATGTGTGCATATTTCTTAAAATTTAATTTGACCTTGATGGACAAACATAGCTGTATTTCACATTTAAAAACTTAAAATAACTATTGGTTATGAAGTTTTAAATGTTTCCTTTTCGTTAAAAACCCCAAGCAATGACACAGAGTAGATAAGTACATTGATACGAAATGGCGTGGCGTTTCCATCCTCTAATTATTGCAAGAGTCTCTGGAAACGGGACTGGCGTCTAATTGGTTACTACATACTGCGAAAGGTTCCTTACTGGCTGAGCTTACAGCTGGCTTGTTGGTTACCAGTCGCTGAAAGGCGAACAGTGCTCTAATATTTGCTCGTCATTGACGCCATTTTGCTGGTGTGTGNTGTTGGTTACCAGTCGCTGAAAGGCGAACAGTGCTCTAATATTTGCTCGTCATTGACGCCATTTTGCTGGTGTGTGCAATTGGAGTTTGCGATTTAAGCGGTAGTTTCACCTCAGTGTTCTCAAGTACTCTATGGCCATGCCGTGTGACCATGCATAATTCCTTCGCCAGGAGTAACTCACTTGTCGAAAGGTCTTGTTCCCCACATGTGAGCAGCGCTGTTCACCAACCATGTGAAGTTCAGCCCAAACACGTATCGTACTACAGACATGCCCACGATGGAGTTGTACCACAACTCACCCAATACTAGGGGAGGCACTATCGATGGCAAGATGAAGCAAAGCAGCAACTTCAGCTCTGTAAAGTATCTGCCAATAACCATCACACAATTAATGCACTTTGTTTTACTCATAGTAATACAATACGATAAATTATCTTATTCATATTAAATTCTTTCGTTTACGTGCAATATTCGCGGATAATTCAATTCAAAGAAAATTTGGTACATATATTTTAAACAAGTCTATAAAATGATTCTATGTAAATTTCTCTTTAATTTAAAATTGACCTAAAAATCACAAAGCTTTCATTAGTTTGTAAAACTATTTCCCACCCGTATTTTTTTCGAAGTAAAGCAGAATTTCAGGAAAAAAGGGGATAAGTCACTAACTTTGAAAACTGTTCCCGCTNTTCGAAGTAAAGCAGAATTTCAGGAAAAAAGGGGATAAGTCACTAACTTTGAAAACTGTTCCCGCTACTTAACGCATCGGTTAGAAACTAGGCAAAGTGAAAAGTTTTAAAGTAATTCTTCGAAGAACAGGAATCTTTATCANACTTAACGCATCGGTTAGAAACTAGGCAAAGTGAAAAGTTTTAAAGTAATTCTTCGAAGAACAGGAATCTTTATCATCTTCAATCCTATGAAGTCAAAACAAAATTAACAGAGTGTGATCTCGAACTCGTTACGAAACATAATGGTCATTTCAAAAATACCTTTCAACCTATCAATGGCGAACGTTCAAATTATTAGTGATACAACTGAATAAAAATGNTGGTCATTTCAAAAATACCTTTCAACCTATCAATGGCGAACGTTCAAATTATTAGTGATACAACTGAATAAAAATACCAGCACTTCTTAGGAATTTAATTAGTAGTCTTGTGATATTCAGAGTTTAGACCATTGTGATAATAATTGTCAAAAAAGTGTCTATTATATTTTAACAAAGTATTATAACTTTTGTGGTATAGAAAAATTTATAAATTATTAAAATATCACTGCATCAAGATAATGTTTTGCCCTCCTGTGGCACACAGAATCCGCACNTGGTCATTTCAAAAATACCTTTCAACCTATCAATGGCGAACGTTCAAATTATTAGTGATACAACTGAATAAAAATGCCAGCACTTCTTAGGAATTTAATTAGTAGTCTTGTGATATTCAGAGTTTAGACCATTGTGATAATAATTTTCAAAAAAGTGTCTATTATATTTTAACAAAGTATTATAACTTTTGTGGTATTGAAAAATTTATAAATTATTAAAATATCACTGCATCAAGATAATGTTTTGCCCTCCTGTGGCACACAGAATCCGCACNGAAAAATTTATAAATTATTAAAATATCACTGCATCAAGATAATGTTTTGCCCTCCTGTGGCACACAGAATCCGCACTATCAAATGTGAAGGGAGTTATTCGGTTCCCAAGCCAGGGACACCCTTACAACAGTAACTGATCTCTAAATGCAGTATAACCTGCGCGACTGTACCGAAAGTAAAATATTGAGATACACTTCAATAAGTGCAGGCACCTCCAGCTAACACAATAGTTGACAAGACACAAGACCCAGCTGGTGCAACCATGTGCCTTCAGTGCCCTGCTATATCGTCATTGAGACACTTGCGCTCGATCTACCCGTGGTCCGGCCGAGGTGATACTCTCAACTCCAGCCAGGACAGTAGCGAAGCTGTACCACCGCTCACTGTGTCGACCTGTTAATGGGTGGGGGATCCTCAAGGTCCAGAACTTGGCTTCCGAGATTATTTAAGCTGCGACAGCCTTACAGACGGCAATTGAAGAGATTTTAAAGTCTGAGCGTCGTGCGACCTTAAGCGACAGACGACGAGCCAGCAGAGCAACGAGTGGCAACGGAAGTGACATTTATTGGACTACGAGAATCGGTGTTGTGAAGAGAGGGACTGGCAGGCGGGACTATCGAACTGGATGCGGAGTGTAAGACATTTCAAATGATTGCAACAGACAGACTGTGTGTGTGTTAATAAACAGTGTGAATTTAATTGACTACAAACGCCGTAGAGACATTGTGAAGGACTTT
The DNA here is from genome assembly GCA_002778355.1 of Clitarchus hookeri. NCBI lineage: Eukaryota > Metazoa > Arthropoda > Insecta > Phasmatodea > Phasmatidae > Clitarchus > Clitarchus hookeri. Next base: position 178,265 of record NQII01004875.1, read on the forward strand.
AATTAGAATTGAGATTAGCCATCAAATATTGCGCTTATTGAGAAANCAAACGCCGTAGAGACATTGTGAAGGACTTTAATTAGAATTGAGATTAGCCATCAAATATTGCGCTTATTGAGAAAAAAAGAGTAATAATGGAGATAGATTATTTTATGTTTCGAACAATATCTCTGTGTGTATAAATTGTAAATAAAATTTTGTACTTTCATTTTCATGAAGATTTCTATCTCTCACGAAATCGGATACCAACGGTATGTTTGAGGGCAGGATTTCATGACATAGGATCAACATTCGTCTGCCATCGTTGTTGATGTCACAGCCGGGGTGACGGCCCCCTCTCCATCCACCCGGCACAATATCACAATTTTCGACATTTCACCACCCTCGCCATTTACTCACCATAGCGCGACACCCATGACCAANCAAACGCCGTAGAGACATTGTGAAGGACTTTAATTAGAATTGAGATTAGCCATCAAATATTGCGCTTATTGAGAATAAAAAGAGTAATAATAGAGATAGATTATTTTATGTTTCGAACAATATCTCTGTGTGTATAAATTGTAAATACAATTTTGTACTTTAATTTTCATGAAGATTTCTATCTCTCACGAAATCGGATACCAACGGTATGTTTGAGGGCAGGATTTCATGACATAGGATCAACATTCGTCTGCCATCGTTGTTGATGTCACAGCCGGGGTGACGGCCCCCTCTCCATCCTCCCGGCACAATATCACAATTTTCGACATTTCACCACCCTCGCCATTTACTCACCATAGCGCGACACCCATGACCAANCCCGGCACAATATCACAATTTTCGACATTTCACCACCCTCGCCATTTACTCACCATAGCGCGACACCCATGACCAACCACCCATGCCACCAACCCACCACCTGAAGCTCCGCGCCCTCGAGATTAATTCGCCATAGCTCGGCCTCTCACCATCCACCATCGCCTAAAACCCACCACACGACTCTTCACCCTCTCGCTGTGAGAGTACGGATTGTCGGATGCTGGGTTGTGACATGGGTAGTGATGAGGGGGGACGAGCTATGGTGAGTAAATGGTTAGGGTGGCGGAACGTCGAATATTGTGATACTGGTGCGGGTGGATGGAGAGGGGATGTGTGTTACGAAAAGCCAATAATTCGCGTTTAGCGAAAATAAGGGGGCGGGAGGTTTAGGGTGAGCAGATCGATCGGCAAGATAGTCAATGATTAATTCTCATTCTGATCGATGTACCAGGGAGTGACTGTGCTGTTATCTTTACACACATACAGCATGGTGCTTGGCATCAGGTATACAATTTTTCAGTGGATTTTCTAAATAAATAATTTATCTACTTTTTGAGTATCGGGTTACTGAGCGCAAGGGCGCCCTCATACAACATGGTGGCCGGAGTCAGTAACATATTGTTTCCTTGATTTCTGTAAGTTTTTTTTTTAACTTTTTGCTAATTTTTTCAAGTTTAAGATTTGTTAGTGATCGCTGGAGTACTTTCGTGAGATTATATAAAAACCTTCAGCAATAATGTTTTGTTGGTCGCGTCTTCGAAAATGGCGGACGACTAAAGTTACGAGTATTATTTCGTGAATATAGTAAAAATAGTATGTATGTCGTCACACCAGTATTGGTTTACATAAATTTAATGGTAACAGGAATGGCACGTAACAATACAAGAATAACAACGCCACTTTAAAATTGTGAGACTATTACATAAAAATGTTAGAGAAACTTGTATTGTCCGTCCACGTTGACACCTGTCACCAATGTCGATAACCTTTCGCAGGAATTTGTTATATTGATGTCCTACTATTTCGTCACTTATTTACGTTATATAACGGACTCATTTCCACTTCAACAGTTCCTTATTATACCTAAATAATCGATTCTAGTCCACTGTATTAGTACTTTGATTCTCATGGTCTTCTGAAAGTAATTTGTCGTGCCACCCTCAACAAATGTTCCGTAACCTTATCAGACCGACTATAACTTAAGGTTTCAGGTGTTGCAAACAGTAAATGTTAATGATGCCTGTGGTACTTAAGTCGACACAACAGCCAATGAGATGTAGGATATATGTTCGGCTACTCTTCTATGATCTAATTATGAACTAGGGTAGTAAGATGGTTTGTGAATCATCTACCCATAACTAAGATTATTGGTAATTGAGCTTCGCAGTGTCCTGTACAGACAACAAATTACGCACACCTTCATAATTTACAAAATTGTGTACACTGGGCCTGAATGTATTAACTGTAGTCATTTATGTTTTTAAACACTTGTGAACATCTAATATTTGTTTTGCATTCCGCACGCGGAATATTAGCAAACTCGAAAGATAAACTGCTTATTTTTGAAAGAAAAAAAAGNTATTTGTTTTGCATTCCGCACGCGGAATATTAGCAAACTCGAAAGATAAACTGCTTATTTTTGAAAGAAAAAAAAAGAAAAAAAAAACGTATGTAGCTAAAATTCATGTAGTAGCGAGCATTGAAAACGCCTTGAAAACCTGATAGGAGGTATACGTGCTGGATACCATATGCAAACGTGCACGCCTAGAACTCACTGTGTCACGACGTGACGTGTGGCGGGGAAAAAAATGGTTGCATTATGTGACGTTATTATCGACCTTCACAGGCCGCCGACGTGACCAAGTTGTCCAGCGCGCTCGCAGCTCAGCTGGTTTTCATTGCCGAGGTCATATATTTCGCAAGGCTGTGGCGAGTCGAATGCACAACACACGCGTTCCTGTCACTTCTGTAGCTGCCCTGATATTGCTGTGTCCGTACACATGTTTATTTATCTACGAAGTTCCTGTTACCGTTAGTTAAAAAATGCCGAAATCTTATTGGGAACAGCATCTCGGTTTAGTAGTAATGGAGCCAGTTTAATAAAGGATGAACTATTCGCGAATCCAGATACAATCATGCTATACGACGGTTTTGCTACTTCAAAGGCCTTTATACGGTGGTCATGAGGCGAGCGAGTCCGCTCCTTATATCTGTGTTACATGTTTGATCACACGTGGATCCTAGTCCAGATATTCAGCACGTGGAAAACATAGTGGACGCTGCCGATGGCCCGTGGGTTTTACCGGAATACTCTTAGTGATTCTGAGATTTGATTGTGAAAAAACTGTAGAATATTTATTATTTGTTGGAAATTATATCAAGTGTGTGCTAAACGTTTAAGTGTTTACCACAAAAAAAAANATCAAGTGTGTGCTAAACGTTTAAGTGTTTACACCAAAAAAAAAATACAGCAACATTTTACCATCTAACGTTATTACGGCTTCCACATTTCATGAACAGAAACGCCAGTGTTTTTTCTTTCACTAACTACTTACGTTTTCAGTAACAACATATAGATTACATATTTTACGAAAGGTTCCGTATTTTTCATGTGACTATTAATTTTTTTATACAACCAGGAGCGAATCCAGAGGAGGATGGAAGTGACAGCGGACATAAACCATCTCCAAAATTCCTCACTTTGAAATGCAATTATCTTGCGAATGTTTTAAAACTGAGATAGACATTGCTTCCCTCCCATGTCACGACCTGCACCTGCGCAATGAGAAAATGTTCCTCCCTTTCAACCGGAAGTCTAAACCCGCTCCTTGGGGTCGCGGTGGCTAAGCGATTAGCCTGATCACCTCCCACCAAAGCAAGCAAACCGGGGTCAATCCCCGGCCGGGTCACTCCCAAATATTTGCGTATGGAAATCGTGCCGGACGATGCCACTGGTTGGCGGGTTTTCTTGGGGATCTCCCGTTTCTCCCACCCTTTCATTCCATCTGCTCCTTATTCACCTTATCGGCTCTCAAGACCTCTTTGTTAAGAGCCAACCAAATCACTTCACTCACTCACCAGACCCACTCCTCTCAAGGCAGACACTGCTTAAACTTTAAAGTAATTTTACTCATGTCAACTAACTCCAGCAAGCGTCGGCAAGTTTTCAGAATTGCTCTGGAATTCGCGCAGGAACGTGGCGGAAATAATTTTACCAGGAAACCTTTCGTATAATCCATTCGCGGTTACTTCTAACTTTTCTGAAGCCTTGCTAAAGTTCTACTTTCAGAATGTTCCTCCGCTTCATACAAACACAGCTTAGAAAACAACACGAGAGGGCCAACGCACCGCATTCGTGCGCACTCTGTGTAATCACATTTTTCAAAAGAACTATTTCTTACTGGGCATTATCAAAACATCTACATTCTCTCTGGACTTACTCATATTAGTTATAAATAAAATATTACAATTAATGGATAAAATATAAGTAAAATTCCAATTTAACCAAAATTAACGTATTTTTGTGTTTACACAAGTTTACTTTGACANATGGATAAAATATAAGTAAAATTCCAATTTAACCAAAATTAACGTATTTTTGTGTTTACACAAGTTTACTTTGACATGTTTACGCTTGTGATACAGGACAAATTTAGGGAACAACAAAACACGTCATACATGGTGTGTTTTAATTCAAAGGCTTGTTTGGAAAAGTGTGAAGAAACAGCGAGTGGACTATA
>NQII01004876.1:0-53159 GCA_002778355.1 Clitarchus hookeri
CACTCACGGACGCGTCAGGAGATTGTCCCCTCAGAGCACGCATACACACTTAGGGCGATGACCACTGTGTGTGTACTCCCGAGCGAGGTGGCACAGTGGTTTACTTATAGACTTGCAATCGGGAGGACCTGGGTTCGAATCCGCATCCGGCCATCCTGATTTATGTTTGCCATGGTTTCCTGAAAGCACTCCAGGCGAACGCTGGGACGGTTCCTCGCCACAGACCAACGCCGATTCCTACCTGTTCCTGCTTCTCTGAGCAACCTCCTTCGTCTCTAAAGACCTCGCAGTCGACGAGACGTTAAGCCTTACCTATAGGCNCTGATTTATGTTTGCCATGGTTTCCTGAAAGCACTCCAGGCGAACGCTGGGACGGTTCCTCGCCACAGACCAACGCCGATTCCTACCTGTTCCTGCTTCTCTGAGCAACCTCCTTCGTCTCTAAAGACCTCGCAGTCGACGAGACGTTAAGCCTTACCTATAGGCCGTTCACGGTAATGTGTGCACTTTTGAGGCCCTACTTACTTTCTCTTTTCACCCATTTTTTATCCTTTAACCGTCTTTTTAAATAAATATCGCCAGTTAAGTAATAAACACAGTGTGTATATTCTACCGCGCTCGGAAGATAACATCCAAGAATAAAATAAAATATATGTATTGACTATTACTCCAAATCAGAAGGCTTCAAAAGTGCTCACTTTACCGTGAATAGCGTATACCTACCTATCTGTCATTCTAGCGCAGTAAAAAAAAGCTACTGCAGGAAATAAACATGCATGAAGTCCGTTCACGGTTACTTCCAACTTTTCCGAAGCCCTGCTGAAGTTCTACTTTCGCGATATTCCTCCGCCTCGTGCAAACAAAGCTTAACTAAGTCTTGGAAAATCCACCAATAAGGGTCAACGTACCGCATTCGTGCGCATTTATATTTTTTCAAAGGTTTTATTTTGAAAGTGTGAAGAAACCGCGAATTGACTATAATTTACTAGTCTGAGAGGTTAGCGCAGAAGTGAGGATGGGGGTGGGTATTGAACAGTAGAATACGTATGCTTTGGGAAAAGTCGCACACCGAGAACGCAATTCCCAGTTGGCTAGGTCCGCACGCCAAAGTAAATGTAAACAGACAATAATTTTCAGGCAGCAGATGTGATCAGAATAGCGTCTCCTTGACTGAGTTTATTGACGTTTAGAGATTGAGGAGCAAAATTCGCCCACAGTGAGTGCACTGTCGNACGTTGTTTTAGCTTGTTCGGCTCTGGATGGCAGTTCCTACGTTTCCATTATCCACTACGGCAGAGGAAATTCATACGCGTCAACGGCAACAAATTTAGTACATACATATGTATGTAAATATGGCAACAAGAATTACATGAAACAAGATATAAATAACGTCGAGGGAGGTAAACAATGCCACATCTGTGCAAAACCGGTCCGAAGAAGGTAAATGTTTATTTCAGTAAAAACTGTTTAAATGCAATTATTGTTACACACCAATTGTCACACACACACACACACACACATATATATATATATGTATATATTCGGCGTATGTCTTTGATTAATTGCTACCAGAAAATATGCAAGTCTGCCATAGTACTAAGTTGGATTTTATTTCTAGCACAGTTGTGCACAATAAGCCACAGAAAACACGCACAAAATTTTTCGTTCTTTTCTTTTTATGCATGTAGATCCACCGCGTGAGAAAGAAGTCACTGCACCAGCATTTTACCTGCGATGGTGATGTGTAAAACCACTTGGATTGAACCCACTTCCCTATTCCCTTCATCCGTGCAGCGCGCGGGGACAAAACTCGCGACCTCCCCACTGCAAGTCGGGCACAGTGCTTCTCGTACGAACACGCTCGTGCATACGAAACATTCCGACAGAAAGTGAAACGTGACGCAGTGAAAAAAATAGTTTGTTTTGGTGTCGTAGCGCTCAGCCAGATACAGGTTTATTTGTGTTTTTTTGGTATGGCATGGGAATTCATTACTGCGGATCAATTCTGCACTATCTTACAAATTTTTCGCACATATATAAGAATATATATATATATATATATATATAACATTTTGAAACGAAGATTAAGGTTTTAGAACGGGGTTGGAGGGGTAGGAAGGAAGATATCAGGGACAGGTCTCTCTCTGGCTTTACTTAGCCGCAATGAAAATATACAACGGAAATATATAGGAAGAATCCGAGAAAAACAGCGAATAAGTTATATGAATGATAGAGTCCCTGACGGAGTAAAATGTTTTACTTGTTGTCGGTTTGCATCTCGGAGGCGGATTGTTACGCAACGCCTTTGGGTATTTGGGTATGCAACCAGCCTATCGTGAAATCTACAACGGGAGGCTAACTTACAGGAGATTCTCACCCCACCCCTGGGTTAGAGCTCATACAACGTTGTCGGTTTTTTTTAAGACCTGCCATGTGTTTTCACATTTTTGTCATTTATCTAGTAACTTCGTATAGCGTATTTTGTCATGACATGCTGAAAAGGGGAAAAAATGGCCATAAACGGTATAAATACGAAAACGTCTGGACGGAAATCACAACTTCCTTTTCTGCAGTAATTTTTTTCACGCACTTGAGATCAGGGAGCCTAGGGCAAAAGAAAATAAACTCTGAGAAAAATAATCTGGAAAGAGATGATCAATAATACGACTGCACAGGAAACTAAACAGTATTCCCTGTTTCTCTACCGACAGATGTTCAAGTCAACTTATTCACCTAAATTATTTAATTAACATTATATTAGCATTAAGCTATGGTATAATTTGTTTCCCGCTTGTATCGAGGTAGTAACTGCCTATGCGTTGGTTAACCATTCTGCATCGTGAACTAAAAAGTCCTTCCAGAAAACGACTGTGTATAAATTTACATAAGGCGATATTTTCGGTAAATAGTCAATAGGTTTTCATTTTTAGATTTGGGTGAATTTAAACCACACTTTTCTGGAACACACGCTATTTCGGACGTGTCGTAGAAAAATGGTATAACAGTTCAAGATTAATACAGAATAAATTTGTGCCGTATTTACGGCTTTACTTCAGTGTCGAGTTGGTTGCATTTTCGGACCGCGAGAACGTAGCAATAGAAGAATGCTTGGAAATATTCCTCGCATGCTTGGAAACATTCCTCACTGTTTTAACTGTGCACCACGGAAGTCTATCGTATCATTTTCTTATTTTTAAGAATAAACGCATTTAACAGTTTCACTAAATTTAGAAGTAAAACAAGGCACCAAAAGAGAAAATGTTTCATGAACTGAACATGCCTTCTGACGGTAGTTTTTAGAAACAGTTTGACTGGTGATCATGTGTTGCATTTTTTTTCAAGTTATCAAAGGAAAATAATTGGTCGTAAATAAATACTTAAATTAACTATGTGCATAGGAGAAAAAACTCGAATACAAATAAATATATTGAAAGTCGGTGTGCTATGGCTAATCGATATACTCTCGGGATGTGTATAGCTATATACCAAATAAAATTTTGCAAATTAAATTAAGCATGGGAAACCGAAGATGTTTACAGCAATGTTTTAACAAATACAAACATTTGAGGATTATTAATTATAATTTATTTTCTACTCAAAATTACAACGGTTAGCAAGTGATAGAATTGTAAAATTCCCGGAGATTAAAACCAACTTCTTAAGGGGCCTCCATAGTTTTCACATGGGTACCACAGGAAGCAGTTGCGTCTATTATAGTTTTTAAAAAATTTATAATATTTAAATGTAAATATTTTTTCAGGACAGAAGTGAAAGTCGATATTTTGTTGCCCATTCATAAATTTGGTTACTGAAGTATAAATATGATCGTTGAGAAGTGCCAAAGTCAACAACAATCACTGCACGTAGCCTTCTGTTTGCGATATTAATTCTCCTATAAAACAGTAAAACAGACAACGCTTTATCTTTCCTGGACAGATTCCTGTATTAAAACCCNCGATATTAATTCTCCTATAAAACAGTAAAACAGACAACGCTTTATCTTTCCTGGACAGATTCCTGTATTAAAACCCTATAGTGACATCTTACAATTCTGAGGAAACAGAACACACGCGGAACTTGTTTGTGCAATTTTCTGCNATTAAAACCCTATAGTGACATCTTACAATTCTGAGGAAACAGAACACACGCGGAACTTGTTTGTGCAATTTTCTGTCGCCATCGCAGTTCTTCCTCCACGCTGGATGTGACCTTGAAACGTTTAATTTTCTAAACTAGGAATTCCCCTTAAAGCTGCATTTTGGAGGAATATTTGGTAACGATATCTCTAAAGGTTTTAATTGATAATATAGTAATTCATTTTTTGGTTATCGCCGGCAAACCTTTTAACAATAATTACATAACGGAACTTGAAGTAGAAGACGCACTGAATGAGTGTCACGACAGATAAGTTCATAAACATCCGGAAATGACTAATACCCAACTATATACTATAGATTATTATTATTATTTGCAAGTATAAGTACACGTACACAAATATATTAATTTTACTTCCCAATATTTTATATAGTATGCATACGTATATAACACGATTTTCAAATACATTTCTCGCATAGAAGAGTAAACTGAGGTATTAGTTTCAAGTTCGTGCGGCGATAACCTCGAGACGCAAGCACGAGAGCTAGAGGCGAGACCTTCAAAGACAATTAGCAAGCTAGTAATAGCGAAAACCTTGTTTCAGTTCGCGAGGGCACTTGTCAGTCTGCCTGGGTGCGAGGAGAGCAAAGAGTGAAAGGAACTATACAAGGGCTCTTCTTTTTGACAGGTCCGCGATAACTCCNGCCTGGGTGCGAGGAGAGCAAAGAGTGAAAGGAACTATACAAGGGCTCTTCTTTTTGACAGGTCCGCGATAACTCCCAAAACATGCAAGTCTTTAAGAAAAAAAATTAAAAACCAACTAACGGATGTCCGGCTTAAGGTTTTGCGTACTTGTAACACGGGTCGCAAATTCGCCTTAATTATTCGTTATCTAAAGACACGCGATAATTAGGAGAGACGACTAATTNTTGTAACACGGGTCGCAAATTCGCCTTAATTATTCGTTATCTAAAGACACGCGATAATTAGGAGAGACGACTAATTTTGAGGGGGAGGGGAAACTAAATAGACTGTTGTAGTTCCAAATATACAAATTCAAGAGAAGTAAGCAACATATTTACTTCACTGCCCGTAACTACAGACCTGAAGAATTTTCAGATTCATTTTGGGACAAGCTAGAATTCAAAACACGTGCGTTTATATGACTTTAGCCATTGGTTCACACGGTGTTTCACACCTCCTGAAGAACGGTGTCCAATTGCCGTCTTCCACTGTGACGGCAGACAACCAATGCGCAGTTGATATCAGCATATTTGTACTCGCGAATTTTTTAAGGTCTCTACCAGTAACGTACTTGAATTATCAACATTTTCTACCCCAGAGTCTTTGACAACCTAGCAAACGCTATTATATGTTCCTGTTTAAACTTCATTATTTGTATAACACTATATAATTAAGATGAAAAAACTTTCAGAAAAAGTGGAAAGGGAAATATCATATTTTCTACCTGCTATTTTGCCCAAAGTCAGTGATTACTTAAACCACATTAACTCAGAAAAATTACCGTCTTACAATTGCATGAACACCACATGAAATAAAAACAATGAACCGAACCTAGTCTAAAATGTTAGGTTCTTGATTACTGGCATGAGGTAGTCAGCGCTGCAGCATACAGCTATCCACATAGCATTATTGTTTAACATTTATTCTTGTTTAGATTTCACGAACCTGTACAATTTGTGTGTATAGCCAGGTCAACTAGTAACTGCCTTGCTGCATGGCAACAAACCCACTCACTCAGTCACTAGATATATTTTGCTACTGTTCCCCATCATAACAATTGCCAGTAGGACTAACGTCACCTTATTTAGTACCACGCATAGTAATCTGATATAATAACAACCGAATATAACTCATTTTAATTAAATAAAAATATACATTATCATAGTTTATAAAGCTTATATATACATATGCGATTAGCCTACATACGAAATTGGCTGCATTAGAAAACATATTTTGCACCAAGAAATGCCGTATTTAAAAACAACGGTTTCGCGTTTGTTTCGTTACACGAGTCATAACTTAAGTCAGCAGTCATTCATTTTACTCATGGAACAATTTCAATTTTTTTTTTTCAATTTCTGACATAATGTGTATGTTTGCATTTTGTGACGTTACCTGCACATTATGTTCGAAGTCCCTGCAAAAACTTGTCTTTCTGTGCAGCACGTAGCAGATATACACTAATTCCATGAGCTAATGTTCACAGTTAACAGAAGGTTACCTTCGAAATATCCTTCGAAAAAAAAAAATGAGGGAAGACGAATACGACACATATAACAAGAAAAATTTACGCAACAATGCACGTACCCAAGAAAAATCCTGTTTCGTTGTATCAATATGCAGTAAGCCACACACGTGATTAATATCTAGATTCAGTGTTTCAAAGAAAGAAATTTTGTTATACAAGACGATGTAATTAGTTCACTAAATAGAAACAACTGCATAACCTACGTTACGTTGTGATATTACATCTGCGAGTAAAAAGAGAAAAAAATCAGAGCATATTTACAGACTTGTGTACCGCAGAGGAGATTTTATTTCTCAGAGGTTACAAAACGCGCTGACCGGGTTCTAACCCACGGACGGCCACCGCCCTACACAGTTCGTTGACTCGGCGGACACGAAGGACTTCAGAAGCAGTTGGAACCTTGCCGAGGATCGTTCAACAACAGGACGACCACCTACCACCGGAGTGCCGCTGTGAAGGTGGGACCAACTTTCACNTGCCGAGGATCGTTCAACAACAGGACGACCACCTACCACCGGAGTGCCGCTGTGAAGGTGGGACCAACTTTCACGAGCACGTCCCCCTGTAACAATGACGAGCACGCTCCCATCGTCGCGCCGAGAACAATACCAAGCGGGGAGCTTGCCGGAATCTTCGCACGAAGGCGTACTAATCACACCCACCTTCCCCGTACCGGCCAGGTCCCACCCCCACCCGCGCAGGGAGCACTGCGAGTAGAGAGTTGTAACTGAAGGCTACAACAAGAGATCCATATCCGAGTCATCTGTTTGCCCGAAGCAAGCCGAAGCAGGTTGTACGATACTGCCAACTTCAGAACACAAGAGTAAACAACACATTCTCCATTTGTTACGTTGGTGGTATTGCAGACCTCGCCAGGTGTTACTTTTTTTTAAATATTGTTTATGGCGCATGTTTTCCGGGCAATATTATTGATGCTTCTCTTGTCCACAGTTATTTCATATCACAGATACATTTCAGCTGATGTAAAACTGTAACCGTGGAAGTGAAATGCTACATTACAAACAGTTTTATGCGTATATTCACGAAAATACACGTAGCACGAATAAACAGACGTGAACGGCAGTTACACAAAGCAGTCTAGTCTGTGCTACCACCATCAAAATTAAAATATACAAATCAATTATGGGTTTATACAATATCTAAAGAGAGAAACTACTTGATTGTTTACTGTATATTTATGCTACGTAAATATAGAGTATATCTTTGTTTAAATATGTAATAATTTATTTTTTATAAGCCGAAGTTGTAAGATCGTAGAACCTCGACTTCGGGCAGACTTCGGACATCTTCGGTAAGGTTTCGTTTTCCCTATTAGAGTTATGAGGGCCTGTTCCCATGCCGCCACGGGCGTACGTGATGCAATTTGCCGACGAGTCACGCGACGACACAGGCGCCGCCTAGCGGCCATTCGCCGAAACACACCCGCCCTAAGGGTTGGGCACGTCCGTCGCCATGCCAACCAGAACTAAACATCACGACACAAAGTACAGCGTCTTTCCTCTACACCAACACACAGAAAAAAAAAGTATCGTAACACAACAAACCCTCCTAATCTCACCACTACGAGAACACTGACGATTCTACAAAGCAGGAAAATGCAATTAGCTAGTATACTTTGTTATGCTGATATTCCTAATATATGTTAATGTTAAACTAAAAATCTAAACGCGGCATTATACGCATGTTTACAACGGGTCAATTTAAGGGCAAGTCCCAACCTGACTGNTAAACTAAAAATCTAAACGCGGCATTATACGCATGTTTACAACGGGTCAATTTAAGGGCAAGTCCCAACCTGACTAAATGTTCATTTACCTGCTTCAAGTTTACACGATGTTAATAAACGCAAAAAAAAAACTGCTTTCAAAAGAACGTGGAATCATGGATCAGCGGTAGCTGAATTGTTAAACACCTGGTCTATGTCCAAATTCAGTACCAAGTGCCCTTGTTTACTTTCCCTTGATCCCTTCTTGTTCCCTAACTGACAAAGGGCGTGTTCGTGAACTCGGACGCTCTCTAGTTCGTGCCCGCCTCGATTTATTATCTGACANAAATCTAAACGCGGCATTATACGCATGTTTACAACGGGTCAATTTAAGGGCAAGTCCCAACCTGACTGAATGTTCATTTACCTGCTTCAAGTTTACACGATGTTAATTAACGCAAAAAAAACTGCTTTCAAAAGAACGTGGAACCATGGATCAGCGGTAGCTGAATTGTTAAACACCTGGGCTATGTCCAAATTCAGTACCAAGTGCCCTTGTTTACTTTCCCTTGATCCCTTCTTGTTCCCTAACTGACAAAGGGCGTGTTCGTGAACTCGGACGCTCTCTAGTTCGTGCCCGCCTCGATTTATTATCTGACAAATTTTACAGAATACGAGTTTCATGTCTCACGTAGCCCGACGAATAAAATGTTTCAAACAGTGGAGCTGAAGTTGACATTCAAGGGTGAATTCGTGACGTTGGCTGCGAATGTGGTCACCGGGAAAACGACGTCACGACCTTGGTGCATTTTTCTAGGGCACGATGCCAGGCAAGGGCCCTTGAGACGGTGATTTTGGACACAGCCCTGGATATCTCCGGCGTGCGCGTATGGACAAAGATAAATGACGACGTGCACGTGACGGGAAACACACGGCTTCCACGACGTGCAACACGTAAACACTGAACGGCAATGAAAGACGGAGAGCAGCGCTGCCGCCTCACGTCGACACGTACCGGGGCGACCCGCTCAGCTGGTGACGTCAGCTTCGTAGCGACACACACTCCCACAACCCCGCGTACCGCAGCGCACGGCGACATCCGGCGCACTGCACACACGCGCAGGCGGCGGCCAGCTGGGAGCAGGCAGGGCCGCCGGCCACCTCGCAGTTCCGCCGCGCGCCCACAGATCGCNTATATATACACACACACAGTCGAATCACATTATTATAACCACATGCTAGAAGTGCCATCTGCAGGGCGTAGTCCATGATGTATGGCCCGTGACGTGGGCTGGTGAAGCGGGTGTATATAATGCGAATTAAAAATCAACACAGAATTGCAAGAAGGTGTGTTTGATAGTATTGTACAATATTTGTGGCATAATTTTGTGTCGCATTCCATTTGTATTTTCACTGTAGCAAGTCAAATCGGCAACATACTGAGCAGAATATACGACAATATAAATCACTTGTTTCATATAAACAACCCCTATACAATGCTTGATACTTCACCTGGAACATTCTCTGAATATTTATCACGCACAGCTTTAGTTTTGTACTCATTTATTTTGTTATTTATTGTATTAGATCCAATACGAGAACGTATTTATTTGAATGGCTCCAGCAAACTATAAAATCAGGGATAATTATTTTAAAATAAATGTAGGTATGCAATTTGATAACTTTTCATCGGCTTACGTTTTACACTGCTTCATTCTGCTTAAGGGGGAAGTACTCTTGTCATTTTGGATTTACGTATTTTCCTCCATAACTTAATTTTCGGAGTCAATATTAAAAAACCAAGCTAGTCAAGGCATAGGGAACATTTTAACAGTTATTTCGAAATCCCACTTATTTTTTTAACATCATTAGTTTCACAACTGTGACCGTAATCAAACATTACCTAATTATTTAATAATTTCAATCCCTCATGGGAAAATACAGGTATAATTGAAACCCTACCAATTTCCAAAAATTAGTTAAGTAGTCCTCTATGTCATGTCGAGCTTCGATTTTTTATTTCTGGTCATACATTTTTATTACGATGATTTGTAAGAAAATTAGAAGATGGAGTGGATACTATCCCCTTAAATAGCATATTTGTTTATAGAGGCTTTCAAATTTTATTAGGGAAGTGTTTACCTTAAAAAAAAAGGCACNCCCCTTAAATAGCATATTTGTTTATAGAGGCTTTCAAATTTTATTAGGGAAGTGTTTACCTTAAAAAAAAAGGCACAAAAAACTTTTGCGCATTTACATGACGTAAAAAATTATGCGCGTATGTGGGTAATTCAAAAAAAGTTTGATCAATTTTACAATGCTGTCAACATTTGAAGGAATTCGATAAAGCTCGCGTATTTAATTAATAAATGAAAGTGTCCCAACGCCTACTAATTCGCGTTTAGGAGCAAAGTGGCTGACATCTAGCGGCCAAAATATGTACTTCGAGGGTATAAATTACCTTTGTTGATATGACTGACTACAATAAAATAAAATGTAATATTTATGAAAAAAGAAGATTTCTAGCTGACATGGTGTAAATGTTTTTTCCCTATAAATTAAGTATAACTCGAACATATATATTAACAATAAATATAATTACTGAATTGTTAATTGTTAATCAAGTTATGCCGTAGGTTAGTAATTTGTGATATTAGGACTAATTAATTAATGTGAAAATAATTAAGACTTTTTTATACAACCATAGCAGTGAATGTTGACTAGAAAAATTTCTGGAGAACTGAAGCACTGCGAGCATTGATTGAGGGATAAGGTAACCACGTGAGAGCAAGTGTAAATAGCCTTGATAACTAAATTAGTAGTGTGAAAGAGTGTGTGTGAACGAAACCGTAAATAACCAAATTAGTTCAGTAATTGTATATGTAAACGAGAATGTAAATAGNAAAGAGTGTGTGTGAACGAAACCGTAAATAACCAAATTAGTTCAGTAATTGTATATGTAAACGAGAATGTAAATAGCCAGATAACTAATGTTAAGTGATTTAGTAGGTAAGAAACTTGACTCTGTTAATGAGAATGCAGACAGGAAAATAGAAGGCATTAGCGAGTTAGCAAATACGAAAATTGACAGTGTNTTGACTCTGTTAATGAGAATGCAGACAGGAAAATAGAAGGCATTAGCGAGTTAGCAAATACGAAAATTGACAGTGTAAATGAAAGAAGGGACAGTGTAAATGAAAGAACGGACAGCGTCGAGAATGAAGTGAAAAAGGAAATAAGTGCGATGGAAAAGGAATGGCAGGAATTTCTGCAGCAGTGAAACTCTTCTATCACAACATCGCCGGCCGAGAAAAGTGAGGAAGCAGTACAAGTCGTCGCCAACACAGCGACCTCGGAGGATAACAAGCAGCTCAGCAGCATTGGGGTCACGCAGCCCGGAGTGGGGGAAGGAGTCTCAATTAAGACCGCCCCTTACGAAGGCCAGACTTCTTGGCTGGAGTACCAACACCAGTTTGAAATAGTCGCTACCCTTAATGGCTGGACAACCGAACAGCGGGCTTGCTACCTCGCCACTGTACTGAGAGGCCCCGCACTGAGCATACTACAATCTCTGCCAGAGCGACATCGACTGGAGTACCCCGCACCGGTGTCGGACTTGTAGCTAAGTTTCGGCGACCGGTACCTGCGAGATGCCCACCATGCACAGCTGCGAAGCCGCGCCCAGCGACCAGGGGAGCCACTGCAGGAACTGTGGCAAGACATTGTGCGGCTCTCGCACCTGTCTCTAGAGGGGTGTCCCGAGGAGGCGCGCGACATCATCGCAGTCGGCTATTTCATGGACGCCTTCGCGGACACAGAGGTACGGCAAGCGGTGCGTCTGGTTGCACCCCACAACATGCAGGACNCTATTTCATGGACGCCTTCGCGGACACAGAGGTACGGCAAGCGGTGCGTCTGGTTGCACCCCACAACATGCAGGACGCCCTGGGCCCGAGCACTGGAGGTGGAGTCTACAAGACCGGAGGCCACATCCCGACGTCCAGTATCGGCAGTGATGCTGAATGAAGACGAAGAGAGAATAACGAAGACACTGAAGGAGTTGCAGTTGACTTTGAGGGACATCGATTCCAGGGTTGATGCTACAGAGTCTTGCCGCCGCCCCCCCCCACCCAAACGGAGAGAGTGTTGGTCATGTGGAGAGTTGGGGCACCTGAGAGCACAACATAAGCAGCAGCCAGTAAAGAGACAACGTGGTGAAGAACAAATGGCCACGATGAGCTCATGCAAGCACTTGCGTGATGAAATTGGCGAGCTTCGTGCTTATGCCCAACAACTGAGACACCGCATCGACGGGCTGATGCTGCAAGCTGCACGCCTCACAAAGAAGTTGGAAAATGCACATGATGACCTGCGAGTGCTGTCCAGAAGCCCAGTGCACACTGTGCCATGTAACAGTGAACGGTGACCATTGCATGGAGTGAGTGGTAGGATGGCCCCTCTCAGTAGTGGCTCTGAGGATAGCGGTCCCATGGAGGATGTGGTTCGGGGTTAAGAACCAGTTGCATGAACTCGAGAAAGGGAGCGAGGCAATCGACAGGAGCTACCAGTGATTCAGGGTACATCGGACGAGGATCCAGCCACAACCTGCAGCCTCTTCCACAAGTGCCACAGATTGGTAGACATGGTCTAACGGAATATGCATGGGGAAATTCTGGAGTTGCTCATCTTTTCAAACCGGTAATGAAAGGATTAGTCCTTATGTAAGACACAAACGACCATATAGTGACAGGATGAAGTCCCGATATGAGAGGAGAATGTCGGGCGAGATATTTCAAGAAGGACAACTGGTTTGGCTGCACAATCCTCAGAAGCGAAAAGGGCACTGCCCGAAGTTGCAGAAATGTTCGGAAGGCCCCTACAGGATTCTGAAGATCAATGATGTGGACTTTCGGATTTGTCGTCAAGGCTCTCGGGGGGAGCCGAAGATTGTCCACATCGACCGACTGGCACTCTACGAAGGTACGGACGTTCTTCACGTGGAAAGGCGCCAGAGCTGGAGGTCAAGTTTGTAACGTTAGGCGAAACGAGGGGCCTATCATAAAGGAAGCCGCCGCACACGTCGATAAACTGACCCGTAGAAGCTCGTATTTCTTTAATTANAAAGGCGCCAGAGCTGGAGGTCAAGTTTGTAACGTTAGGCGAAACGAGGGGCCTATCATAAAGGAAGCCGCCGCACACGTCGATAAACTGACCCGTAGAAGCTCGTATTTCTTTAATTATCACGCAGGAATACCGGCGTCATCACCANCGCACACGTCGATAAACTGACCCGTAGAAGCTCGTATTTCTTTAATTATCACGCAGGAATACCGGCGTCATCACCATTACCTTTCGCAGAACAGCTTGGATTGCCGAGGAAGTTCTACGGCATCTACCTCAAGTATAAATACCACCGGCGTCTGGGGGGAGGGGGGGCAGTGATTAAGAGCCGAGAGATGGGCGTCTAGTGCGATCTTAAACGACAGTTGGGTGATTCCGGAGTGGCGAGNGGGCAGTGATTAAGAGCCGAGAGATGGGCGTCTAGTGCGATCTTAAACGACAGTTGGGTGATTCCGGAGTGGCGAGAGACGACTGCAGCGATCTGCGAGTGCGTCGGTGAGCTTGTGTGCAGTGAAGAGTGGGACTGATCTGCGGGACTGTGGACTGGATACGCAAGAGAAAAAGACATTCGTGACTCGTGACGATGGGAATATACGGTTTTAACTAAACGTGTGGAAATAATGGGAGCAGTTTAAGGGACATTAGCCCGAGTGAAGACTGTGATAAAGACGTTAATTTAAATGAATATAGTAATTAAATATTGCACCCAATAATAATAATAACAGTTAATAGGACTCTCAGACGGGTAAATAGCAGACGTTTGACNGTAATTAAATATTGCACCCAATAATAATAATAACAGTTAATAGGACTCTCAGACGGGTAAATAGCAGACGTTTGACAGTTTGTAGTATTGAGAATATAAAAATAATTATTTAATTAAGTTATTTAATTTTATTAAGACCTCCAACCCTCACGAACTTCATAACGCCCCTCAGGCGTTCATGTTACAATATCGGTTTGCTTATTACCCCAGCCGACTAAAAAGCAATTCATCAACTTCTTCGATGGAGAAAAAATAACGTATACACACATGCCTTTATGCAACAATACTTCAACATTATTTGTAAGCCCAAAATTGCAGTTCTCAAAAATGTTTTGCCATTTCCTGAATATATGTGATTATTTTATAATTATCGAGCTGCATATGCATCTGCCAATGAAACTTTTATTTTTAATATGCTCTGATGAATGCTGACGTTACTACTCTCGGTGCAGAGCCTTATTACTTTCATTTTCACTTCGCNATTTTTAATATGCTCTGATGAATGCTGACGTTACTACTCTCGGTGCAGAGCCTTATTACTTTCATTTTCACTTCGCTAAATAACGTCGCTCTCCATCAAATGCGATTTTAGTAATTTCCAAACATTTAACGAATGAGCACGTAAAATCCCCGAGATAAACCATTAGTTCATGCAATTCAACTACAGTCTCAAACATTCCTATTTACTGGCCAAATGTGTGTGAAAACNGAGATAAACCATTAGTTCATGCAATTCAACTACAGTCTCAAACATTCCTATTTACTGGCCAAATGTGTGTGAAAACAAACGCAACATTCACGTCTCGCTGGAACGTTCAATGCAGTTGTTACCTTGTTGTACTCTCTATATCGACCATTTTTATCGATACTGTCCTGCGTTCTGGGGGCACATTGAAAACGCGAATTGGATATAGAGCACATAACCTGTACGATCGAGTTTTAATTTGTGGGTTGTTCGTCAATTATCGCATCTAGTGTTTCAGTAGGCATTCTTATACTTATTTAAAATTGATACGACAGTTATAAATACCGTGAGTAAGTCGAGTTTCGTGGCACTGAAACGAACTTAAGAACTCATGTCGTTAATACTGTAAACATTCACTATATTTGAATCGAAGTTTTATTTAAGAGATAGTTAATGCTACGGTATTCTACTTCACGTGTGCTGCATTTGGTGTGAAACTGGATAAATTATTTAACAAATTCAGAAACACGTGGTGTGTCGCGAAAAAATTTATTTCGTCCTTCACAGCCATTCCGGCAAAGAGTTTTAATCACAAAACGAAAGAATCTGTGAACTACCTTGGCAAGCCCGATGCCGACACCCGTTCTAACATATTTTCTCTGTAAATATATACTTAATATCAGAAATGTTATGCCGTATGCAGGCAAAAATGCCTGTTCAAGTCACCTCNGCAAGCCCGATGCCGACACCCGTTCTAACATATTTTCTCTGTAAATATATACTTAATATCAGAAATGTTATGCCGTATGCAGGCAAAAATGCCTGTTCAAGTCACCTCATTCCACATGATTTTTATCTGCCTCATGGCTACAGACCTTAAAAAAAATGGTTGCCTGTAAAGTCGGTTTTACGGGCGAAGATTTTACGTGACAACGTAGTGCTGCGCGCGCGGCAGACCGATCATAGTTGAGTGGGAGAGAGACGCAAGGCATTCGGCGGGCCTCTCTCTCGTTCGGTGACTCATCGTAACGTTACCGAGCGTTACACTTTTTCATAAGTGACTCCCAGCCGCAACCTAATTTAAGACGTTGTCACGTCAAAATTCGCGTTTTCATTTCGGGACAAGCTAGAATTCGAAACCCCGTACGTTTGTATTGCTAATGCTATTGTTCCACCCGTTAGCTTACACCTCCTGGACAGATCTGAGCCAATAATAAANCGTACGTTTGTATTGCTAATGCTATTGTTCCACCCGTTAGCTTACACCTCCTGGACAGATCTGAGCCAATAATAAATGCGCAGTAAAATGCAGACCGAATCACCGTGTTCCGCTAATACAGCAAGCAACCAATGTACAGTGATATTTGCATGATTTTACATACGACAATGGAGTATAAGCCTACAGGTCGTTGAACTCGCGAATTTTTCAGGTCTCTACTTATGGCACATCACAGATCTATTCAATGAAACATGTAGTTACAGAATACCCCCGAGTGTGAAAACGAACTGGCGAAACTATGCTTACAAATACACTTATCTACACTGTTCGTGCAGAATCAGCTGATGGTACCCATGATTCAGTGTGCGAGTGCGTTTGTTCATGCCGTCTAATGTGGTAGTGCTTGCCCGTACAATAATACCGAGTATCTTCTTTATTTTTAACTATTATTTCCGCCCTCCGATGCTGCTTACAACAGTACAAATACAATTGTGTCCGACATTGAGCTTTCGTAAACACGTGTGTTTTAGTGGGGANCGATGCTGCTTACAACAGTACAAATACAATTGTGTCCGACATTGAGCTTTCGTAAACACGTGTGTTTTAGTGGGGAAAGCTACGAATTTAAGAGGCGACACGACATAGCTATCTAGAAAATGACTTTTTTTCGATTCTGTTGTCAAACGTAATTAAAGAAATTGAGTAAAACAACGTTATGCTAAATCAAGTGTTTCAACCGAATATTAAACAACACGTGGACATATTTCGTTAATTTCACAAAGTCCGAAGAATACAGTTTACTGTTTACGTAGGTTTTAAAACAATACAAATCTGAAAATTTGACAAAAATAAATTTAGTTTATGAAAACTACAATTATCCTATTTATTTACATGAAAACGAAGAAAAACCGTTACATCGGCGCTACCTGACGGCAACCTGACCCTGCATAAGGGTCATTTTACAAGAACATAAGGGTCATTATACAAGAACATAAGGGCCATTTTACAAGAACATAAGGGCCATTCTACAAGAAAATGGACTAGAATGGAACATATGAACGGGACGAGCAGAAGAATGTATTTTAAAAAAAATTACTGACTTACAAATTAAAAGTACGCCATTTTTAAAGATAGCAATTAGTGGTATCTCGTTTCAGTGTGAATTATCTCATTTTGGTTAGATAGTTTTTATTAGTAGTAGGTCCCAACAACACTTGAATTGCGATGTTCACGTGCCACTACGCAAAAAAAATTAGCGATCTATAATATTTTGATGCGAGAAAATAGTTACTTGTCTACAAGATAAAAAGTATCGTCTGGAGCACGCGTGCTTCGTGCAGTCGTCAGCGCACGAAGCACAGACGACGTGCAGTCGTCAGCGCACGAAGCACGCGTGCTCCGGACGACATGCAGTCGTCAGCGCACGAAGCACAGACGACGTGCAGTCGTCAGCGCACGAAGCACAGACGACGTGCAGTCGTCAGCGCACGAAGCACGCGTGCTCCAGACGACGTGCAGTCGTCAGCGCACGAAGCACAGACGACGTGCAGTCGTCAGCGCACGAAGCACGCGTGCTCCAGACGACGTGCAGTCGTCAGCGCACGAAGCACAGACGACGTGCAGTCGTCAGCGCACGAAGCACGCGTGCTCCGGACGACATGCAGTCGTCAGCGCACGAAGCACAGACGACGTGCAGTCGTCAGCGCACGAAGCACAGACGACATGCAGTCATCAGCGCACGAAGCACGCATGCTCCAGACGACGTGCAGTCGTCAGCGCACGAAGCACGCGTGCTCCAGACGACGTGCTGTCGACGCGCGCGGCTCGCCGGAAATAGAACGCCGTAGGAGTGTATATACAGGATGATTCTAAAATTATGGGACTAACATTGAGAGGTGGTACAGCTCACTAAAACAAACAATTATTTTATATGAATATATGGGTGGAAGTGACGCGTTGAGGCACAAACAAAAAAATAACACATGAAATGCAACACGTTGTTTATTTACAACGTCGCCGCCAAATGCCTTTTTACAGCCATGTTTATAATAATTGCTCAAAATTGCTACCGCCGACAGGAATTCNCCGCCAAATGCCTTTTTACAGCCATGTTTATAATAATTGCTCAAAATTGCTACCGCCGACAGGAATTCAAGCTTGGTAGCGTCGGTGGAGTGATTGGCGAACAAATTCAAATACGCCGGGTATTTCACGCACGCCACCATTGTCAGCCAATCACGCCATATGTAGAGGTCGCCAAGCATGCGTGACTGTTGGTGGATGCATTTCCAGCAACTGTTTAAACATTTTCTGTATGGAATCACTCGTACAGTATGCTGCTAATGAACATTTTATGTTTCCGTTAATGTGTTATTTTTGTGTTTGTGCCTCAACGCGTCACTTTCGCCCATATGTTCCTATAAAATAATTGTTTGTTTTAGTGAGCTCTACCACCCCTCAATGTTTGTCCCATGATTTTAGAATCACCCTGTATAGTCTATTCGCGGCTTCTTCACACTTTTTGAATCAAACATTCGAAAAATCTCCCCATATATGCCGCGTTAGGTTGTTCCCCAAATATATCGTGCATCACAAGCGTTTTATAACTTTGTTAACGTAAAAGTATATTATTTTTTTGGATAAATAGAAATTGTACTGAAATTTTATTAAAATATTGTATTTCATTTATAATAGGTACGGGTAACATTAGGGAGAAGTAAGAAATAGTTCTTATGCAAAATAGCACTACACAGAGTGCGCACGAATGCGGTGCCTGGTGTCCTTGGTGTGATTTTCTGGACTTAGTCAAGCGTTGTTTGCACGGGGCGGAGGAATATCCTGAAGGTGTAACTTTATCAGGGCTTTAGAAAAGTTGGAAGTAATCGTGAATGGACTACGCTGATGCACCTGCAGCGAAGGGTGATGAGTGAGTGAAGAGATTTGGGCGGCTCTTAACAGAGAGGGCTTAAGAGCTGACGAGGGTGATTGAGGTGAGTATAGAGCAGCTCTGGAATGAAGGGGCGGGGGAATCGGGAGATCCCGAGAAAACCCAGCGACCAGCGGCATCGTCCGGCACGATTCCCACATTCGGGAGTGACCCGGCCTGGGATTGAACACCCGGTTCGCCTTGGTGGGAGGCGAGTAGGCTAACCGCTGAGCCACTGCGGCCTCTGCAGCGAAAGATGTTGACAACTTCCCTGCGTATATTGAGCATCGTATTGGTAACGGTATTCGGCCAATACTTTGAATCGGCTGTTCCAAATGATGTAAAACGTGCTCAACAGAAATATGGACGGTATATTCGAATCAGGTAACCATTAGACAGGAGGCAAAGTCTCCGAGGGCCCGATACTCCTAAACACCTGCCAGGGACTCCGTGAGCTTGGCCAGCTATTGGTCTTGTTCGGGAACAGAGGGAGAAAAAAAGATTATTAGTTGTTTCCTGTTGGCAGACACATTTCTCCCCGTTCTTAAAACACACCTTGGATTCAGACTATACAAACATATACAAAAGGCCATATACAATAGACAACGTAATTTTACTAGGGCTGAGTTAAAGTTCTGCCATCCATTGCACCAAATATGCCTAAATAGAATGCCAGTTAAAATTTACATATGTCCATAAAAGGTAACGACTTTTGCTTTGTAAGAAGAGTTACAAAATTTTTAAGAGGTTCCTTGTANATTTACATATGTCCATAAAAGGTAACGACTTTTGCTTTGTAAGAAGAGTTACAAAATTTTTAAGAGGTTCCTTGTAAACCAGGCCTTTCTCTGATCTCTCACCTTCGACGCAAAGACACACAGAAGTGTTTCTGATAGCAAACAGACAGACGCCGGAGGTTTCAATCCGTATTTGTTGTGGCCTCTCAATTTCCAACATAAAGAGTTATGCCACGGATAGGAACGGCTGTAGACTAGACGCAAACGGTGGAGTTTACACAATAGATACCTACAGATAGTTCACGAATAATTAAACATTCCTGAAATCAATTCTTGATAATATTATTTGCCGGTAAATATGCATATTTCAACACCGTAAAAAAATTTTTCTGGTAAACTTCCTAAACTTTAATGTATTTTTTAAACCTATACACTGCATGGACATAACGCCACACATCAGGCTGCAGATGTAGGGATGTTTAGCGTCGCTACTATACAAAGTTGGCAACTTCCCTACGCATTTGACTGTTTCCTGAGCAAATGTAGCAACGCCACAATGAATGTAGTGGGGGGAAAAAAATTACCATTCCCGCTTTTTCACTAAGCGTATAAAATGGTATGGAAAATTTCCGAATAATTTCTTAGCGTGAACGCAAACAATGAATGGCGTATCTATTGCATTGTTTGAAACGAACCGCGAAAATAAATTCCCGGTTTTCACTTTTAATAAGACGGATAATGTTTTAAACGATGGGCGATTCAACTTGTTTTTTTTTCTTTTCTCTGGAAAAAAGGTTTTCCAGCCAGAAAAATAATTTTTTTTCATAGTCATGGCCAAACAAATATGTATATGTGCCTACAAAAGATTTTGTTATACAAATAACAATTTTTAAATTAAACAAACTCTGATCTCCTCATTGAACAAGGTATAAATTTCGGCTGAATAAATCGCTCTGCTATAAAACAAAATCGCTAAAGTCAACTCTGCGTACCCAACTAGTCCCGCCATATGTAAATGTGTTTTCTTCGCCGAAACAAACATTTTTTCCATACGCATGGCAAAAATTGGCGTGACCGTAAAACAACTTTTGCGTGTGTATAAATATAAATATAATTGCTTTCCTATGACAGAAAAATATTTTTTTTCCCTGCGAAAAGACCTAATACCAGATTTATGCTGGTCTTGTGCCACCACAGAGATTATTCTATTTTTAACGTGCATACTATACTGTGTAATTATTAACGAACATATGAAAAGTTTTAATGCCGTTTTGCAAATACTCCCGATCATAATACTTTTTAAAACATGTTTGTCAGTTTTTAACAGGAGAAGGGATTGGTTAGCTTTTACGTTAGAATATCACCTCACGTGTTTAAAGGATAAGAGCCGCTGAAAAAATAAATTTATTTCTTACGAGAAGAAGTTTTTGTAAAACTTTGTGTTGTGATTTCTTGGGAGTAGAATCTATTTATTTTTGGTACAGTGAATCTTTTACTGCCACGTTTGTGTTAGAATGTAAGGTTATCCTCACTAAATACTTTTTAAGGGAAAATTAATGCACTACTCACATTATCCCAAAAAGGGGGCGTGCGATATTTATTGTACTATGCATTTAAAAATAAAGTTAAAACATTTTAATTAATTTGGTGGCGGGGAGAAAGGGGAGGGGGAGAACTTTTCCAAAACATTTCAAAGAAAAGGTAACGCCCAAACTGCTACTGAAACATAAGAATCGCAATCACAGTCTCATGAAAGGCGTAGAACAAAATTCGCCACACTGAGACAAAGGTTTGTTCCAGCCAACAAAATACTTGTTTATATAGGGCCAAAAATATATTTAGTTGCCCCAGCAGAATATTCTGTTGGGTAAATAAAACCTGGAGAAAAAAAAATTGTTGCACTAACAAAATACACGCTCGAGTAAACAAAACCTCTGTGTTGGGTTAAAGAAAATTAAGACAGTCAATACAATATTTAGTTAAATTAACTGTAGGCCTACATGTTTGTTTGGCACTCATATGATTGCCTTCGTTTTAAAATACTGCTTGAGAGTTTGCTTGTAATTTTTGCGACAAATATTATAGTGACGGTGTTTTTAGAGCAACGATTCTTAATAATGGCATAAAGATTCTAACAAAAAGTTCAATGGGAAAATAAAAATTCCAGCTGTAAAACTTGAAATATTTATTTACGCACGCTGTCCAGTATTTAAAAGCATTCCTATACTCCGTCAGTAGCCGTTTTAGCCGACGTTCCTTAGACATGGCACTCAGGCGGAAACGATATAAGTTCGGATCTAGGTGTGTCTTTCACTCTTCGTTATACAGGTTGAGTATAAAATAATACCCCAATTTTGATGGTCTATAATATCAAAACCAAACAACCTACAACCTTGACTGACCAATCAAATGAACCGTGGAACCATGAAGTTTGTTTACCATACATTCATAAATGTTCAATGTGACCACCACGAGCGGCCCGAACGACATCTACGCGATAATTAAACTCGTTCCACACTCTTGTCAGCATGTCCGGCGTTACGGTTTGGATGGCGTTCGTAACTCTCGGTTTGAGGTGATAAGGGGGAAGCGAGCTCGCATTCGACACGTCAATGTGAAGGGGACGGTCTGATGTTTCCTTTATGGTGCACCTAGCTGTTCGCGGATACCTGAATGAGACGTTGCCGCAACGCTGGATTGGTCGAGGAGCAACTGGTGACCAGGCTCTTCATCACTGACCTCCAAGATATCCAGATCTTACCCCGTGCTATTTTTTTTCTTTGGGGGTACATAAAGGATAAAGTGTTTCGTCCACCATTTCCGGCTAACATTGACGACCTCAAGACGAGAATTACAGACGCCATACAAACCGTAACACCGGACATGCTGACAAGAGTGTGGAACGAGTTTGATTATCGCGTAGATGTCGTTCGGGCCACTCGTGGTGGTCACATTGAACATTTATGAATGTATGGTAAACAAACTTCATGGTTCCACGGTTCATTTGATTGGTCAACCAAGGTTGTAGGTTGTTTGGTTTTGATATTATAAACCTTCAAAGTTGGGGTATTCTTTTATACTCTCTGTATTGATATAAACTGTTTAAAGTATGTAGAGCCAACCAAATATTACTGTCTGGTGTCTGGGGAAACCAAATAAGACAACAATCATTCGGTTTCAACAACAAAACATTTAAATGTCCCGTACAAACAATTAATTTGTTTGCACCAAACAAACTTAGTTTGATTCAACAAAATATTTCCTCGGTGCATGCACACTGTTAACATTTTTCGTATGTTCACAGAAATCTTTGCGTAAATGTGCAGTAAATATATAGAAACGCGATCCGTAATGACGAAAAAATGGAGCCGAGCTGCGTAAATATAAAATACGGAACGTACTTGTATTTCTTATAGCTTCGTGACTTCGTGAACGAAAGTGCCGAGTCTTTACGACGCTTTCATCGCCACTGTAACAATAAATTTATAGTTTCCTCGGCAGTGGGGATATCCACGTCATCTTGTTCTTCAAACATCTTAAAGTAACATTAGGAACATGTAACAGTTAGCAGCGCTTAAAACTCTCAAATACTACTGTGAAATAAATAATTTCCACATGTCGCATTTGTAGAGATCCTGCACTTACAAATCCTGTTGTCACAATAACGGTAGACCATTCCCAAAGGGACCTTTGTCCGTGTACATTGATTGTCGGGAAACAGCGGGAAATGTATATGGAGTGTATTTCTCAATGTGACTGTATGGTGTGGATGTTACTGTTGGTCGCGAACATTGTCTGTAGAAATGTGAGCCTTCGGAAACCAAGCATTCCCCTTAAAATTAAATAAATTGTATTCAATGTTTGTGGACAAGGGCTGCTGTGGAAATGGAATTAATTATAAACCCGCGTTCAAACGGCGTTCGCGCTGCTGAGGACCTGTAAAACACTTGTCATTCCATAGCAAAGGCTAGGAAGAAACCAACAGTACCATTATTGGAAATTGTCATAATTGTGGACAAGGGACGCTTTGTAAATGAACTACTCATAAGGACGTATACTAGTGGTAAGTCACGGACCACAGATATTCTGACTCGTTTTCAAATCTCGCTTCAAAATAAAATGTTTTATTTATTTTCTAATTTTCTTTCTGCGTGCAGTGAAACACGCGCATAAGGGAAACTAAAATTTATTTTTTTTCATCTCCTTTTCTTAAACAGGAAGTATAGAAAAAAAACTAACTAGCAAGTTTACGGAGAGGTTACGTGAATTCACGGAAAATTATGTGAAATTTGCGTAAAGTTCGTTATTGATGAAAACGTAATTTTAAGAAAATGATTTTAAAAATGCATCTTTTATGAGCTAAACAATGCCCTAGCTTTAAAGCATGTCCAGAACAATACAAACTTAAAATGAATGCCTAACCGTATTTGTAAATATGTATACGGAAAGCTTAATATACGCGTTGTTCACGTGCAAGAAAAGTAAATATGTATATATAATTTTTTTATGGAAAGGTGCCCAAACACAAGAATAAGTGGCATAGGACCAACTAAATATGTCATCTTATAGATATGTGTTTTACAGCTTACATATTTTTTCATTTTTGATGTGATAATATCGAAACGGAAAATGTATTCTTAAATGTGGAAACCGAAGATTATACAATTTTAGATTTTACAATGTTACCACGCGCCCTTCTTGCAGTATTTAAATTGTGAGCAGATTTTGAAAGACAGGTGTTCCTGTGTTGTTGGAGACATCGGTACACTGGAAACACTTATTTTGACGAACAGATGTCATCTGAATAACTTTCAGAACTGTAATTTTAGTACACTCATTCGTGGGACAGATTACAGCTACATTACGGCACATGGGTGGAATCATTTATCGATCTGAGCCAGACTTTATAATTTAATGGTATGAATTATATGAAGTTTTTAATCCGAGACTTTTTATATCTATTTTAAGCTTTTGGTCTTATCGGTCTATGTCGAGTTCACGTGACTTACTCTCGCATACGTAGGCCTGCATAATAGCTGAAAGCGGGCTCCACGTTTTGCAAGCAACTTCTCGTTTAATGGCAGATAAATACATTTTAAACACCTTCCTGGTGACTGTGTTGTGCTTGCACTATTCTGTGCTAGCAGCAAGTGCTCACGAAAGGAAGCAGTTTTTTTGTGGTCCGGATATCTAAAATTAAATAAATAACTTAATGCGAGTACCGCTAATAACAATTTTACAAGACAATTATATTAATTTCAGTACGTTATTTAAAATAAATACGAGCATATTATTTTTAGCAATGCTACCACTTCCTCAAAATAAAATCCTACTTCATACTTGCGACTGAAAAAAAAAATTACTTAAAATAACACAATAGAACGCCACTGCGTCAAAGCATCCACCACCAGAGAAGGTAACTAAATTTACTTTATCTAGGCACTCTAATTAATGCTGTATTTAACCTTACTTTCAATATTCATCAGTTCATAGCCTACACTAATTTTTGTTACTTTTGGCCCCTGCAGAAGGGGGACTTTATTATACTCAGCATTTAAAGGGAATAAAGTGCACTTGGGGAGACGTAAATTTCTTTGACACGTGTTTCGTTTTCTTCTAACCGTAGAGCAAGACTATTTTTCCAGTTAGTTCTGCCAGGCAGTTAACCGTCGCAGCTGCAATGGAATACGACGGTAAAGATAACGCTCGTCGGTGTTATGGCGGGTCGTAATAAGTTTCAATGCTGTGCATAAGTGCCGTGCTATCGTTAGGCCGCAACTGACGGAAGTTGACACCGAGGAAACGTTACATACACGCTGGGGTTCTGAACTCTCGCTTCAGGGGGAAAAACGACAATGTTTCTAGCACGCCTCGAACTGCTGGAACTTTTGTGCCTCAAACTGCTAGAACTTTTGTGCCTCGAACTGCTAGAAATTTTATGTCGGGTACTAAGTAACAGAGCGAGTCACTGANTGCTGGAACTTTTGTGCCTCGAACTGCTGGAACTTTTGTGCCTCGAACAGCTGGAACTTTTGTGCCTCAAACTGCTAGAACTTTTGTGCCTCGAACTGCTAGAAATTTTATGTCGGGTACTAAGTAACAGAGCGAGTCACTGACATATCTGTTAGTTCGTTACAGGTTTTACGACNGGGTACTAAGTAACAGAGCGAGTCACTGACATATCTGTTAGTTCGTTACAGGTTTTACGACCGCCAGGATCAAGGAAAACAGTTCTGCGGTAAAATAATTATGTAGTGCTAATTAAAATGATCGTATTTTCACATGGTTGCTGCAGTTTCCCTGTACTTATAATGATTATTATCTTAAAAGAGTTTACAGTAATACTACGGCATTAAGCCTGCCAATTTTTATAGCAAATTTAAGATTATTTTTAGAAATAATTTTAAAGAACTTTGATTGTTAAGTAATTATGTTTCTTATCCTTTACTCGATATTTTTTAGGCTGTTCGCGATTAAGTGATCACTTTTGAAGTCAACCTTAGAAAAAGTCACTTCCCATGCACTGAGTGACATGTGCCCAGTCAAGTTGGCAACGATCGAGGGAAAGTAGTTCCATATCTTAACGTCGAATAAAACTTGTTAGGTAACCGTTTGTGATCATAAAAATTATTTCTTTCAAATCCTGTTATTTTTAATTCATCGAAGTGTAAAAATGAACAGATCTGTAAAATATTTACTATTCTAACAACTTCACAGATTCACTTGATCGACGCATCAATAAAGTGATGAGGTCCACGGCAATGCTAATTTTACATAAGGCGGAAGAATACACAACGTGCTTACAAGTAGATCTTAAGCAGGGCTTTCAAAAGTGCTCACTTTACCGTGAACTGCAAATATTATCTGAAAAACACGTTTACTGAAAGTTACTTCATAAAACTTAGACTAAGAAGTTAGTTTATTTTACTGGGTTTGCAAGGCGTACTCATTAATAACGTGTAAGATAAGCAACAGTTCAACTGTAAAAAGCATATCCATTAGTTCACTTAAAGCAAAAACACGAGTTCTTTGGGCAATACAATTAAAATTGCTCTCAAGGTCATTGACCTGACTACTCAAACAAGCGAAAGCGTTTGCAATGAAGTTAAAACGTTGCTTTAGACGTAACCTGCCAACTTTTATGCGNGACTACTCAAACAAGCGAAAGCGTTTGCAATGAAGTTAAAACGTTGCTTTAGACGTAACCTGCCAACTTTTATGCATACGGAAATATTTCATTGTTCGTCGAAATCAGATCACATATTACAGGTTATTGCGGATATCCTTTTAAATCGAGGTATCGAATTTTTTTCCATTACTTTTATTTTACAAAAAAATATCAGCATGTAAATATTTTTTTAATAAAATTGTAACATACACGTAGCTTTTTAATCCAGTCTTGAGAAACTGAGAAGACAATTTCTATCTTCATCACGTATATTTAAAGATTTGAAATTGAGTTGTTTCACTGAAGATAAACCAGGTTAATGTCCATGAAAGCTACACGAGAAAAACACTGCTGATCAAATTACAGAATTATTTTCTTGAGGTGCTGCGTGAATATTCTAAGTCCTACTAAATTCAAGTCGCAGAAATGACAACTAAAACTGATGGTGCTAAGATACTGTATTTGGTAAAATAAAATTACACTCAGTTCCCGTCCCAGTNGACTACTCAAACAAGCGAAAGCGTTTGCAATGAAGTTAAAACGTTGCTTTAGACGTAACCTGCCAACTTTTATGCGTACGGAAATATTTCATTGTTCGTCGAAATCAGATCACATATTACAGGTTATTGCGGATATCCTTTTAAATCGAGGTATCGAATTTTTTTCCATTACTTTTATTTTACAAAAAAATACCAGCATGTAAATATTTTTTTAATAAAATTGTAACATTCGCGTAGCTTTATAATACAGTCTTGAGAAACTGAGAAGACAATTTCTATCTTCATCACGTATATTTATAGATTTAAAATTGAGTTGTTTCACTGAAGATAAACCAGGTTAATGTCCATGAAAGCTACACGAGAAAAACACTGCTGATCACATTACAGAATTATTTTCTTGAGGTGCTGCGTGAATATTCTTAGTCCTACTAAAATTCAAGTCACGGAAATGACAACTAAAACTGATGGTGCTAAGATACTGTATTTGGTAAAATAAAATTACACTCAGTTCCCGTCCCAGTTGGGTGTTACGCCTTAAACAAATAAGTTAATGAAATGACATGAAAATTGAGGTAATATACTTCACATTTAATATTATATTAACTGAGAGCACTGCTTAAAATTTGTATCAAATTGACATGGAAAACATTAAAATTTAAGTAAAAAAGGAATGTCGGCATTAGTAACTGAAGATTTCTGTAAATTGGAAGAAAAATGCCGTAAATGTAGTTTCTGCTTTCATGTTTCATCTTAATGAGAGTGAAAAATTTCATAACACCAATTACGTGATGCACTTTCGTAAAAAAACAGCTTTAAAAAGCTTGCGAAAATGAGATAAAACAGATCCCATACATTTTCAGTGCCGCATAAAAGCGAAAATAGTCGCATTTTGCAGTCATAAATTTTACAAAATGATATAAAAGAACGCGTGGCTATGAAACACTGTGCATTCTTTCAGATTATATGCTCAAAATGAACAACTTTTTCCAGTGATGAGTTATGCCCAGCTGTAAATCGTGAAATACTTAAAAAAAAAAAAAAAAAGAATTCCTTACAGAAATATTGTGTCGTAGGCATCTAATAAAAAAACTGCTTCTCCTAAAGCGCACACATTGGAAGCATATAATTTAAAAGAACAGCTTCGGCGTTCACGTCGAGAAAATGCGCAGAAAGCAATCCGGAAGGAAGCTATGGCTTGACAGAATGAAGTGCGTGCTCACGTTCCACCCTCTCCCCTGCAGCAGTGCCGCAGTCTTCATTGCTGAAATGGACTGCATTCTGGAGGCGATACAGATAAGTTATAAGCAGGGCCAGTGACTTTACGCGTAAAAATCGGAGCACACAGCAGACTTCAATACTATATACACACCTCAGCTGTTGTTATACCTCCATTGGCTGCTAGTGCCGTGTCCGTCTTTGACAGAGCCACTCAGGACTAAGTAACTCCGACACTGAACCTTCGTGATTCGTGCGCAAACGGTTAGCACGGGCCAGAGCATTTTTTCAACCAATCAAAGAAGCTGGACGACCCTACAGTGCTTTGGACTGTATCTTGTCTCGAAATCTTTTCGCGAAATATCACTGCCCCTAGTTATAAGTACCGCTGGTGCCCCATTAGAACGCGCAGAGACTCGGTGACGTGTTTCCACTGCGTGATACATATATTTTTACCGTGCGTACCGAAACCAGCATTGGCGCACGCGGTGCACGCACAATCACGTTCATGTCTTGCCTGCGTTTTGCTTCTGCACACATGTCTAGGTCGACGATGTTGAACCAGGAAAGAGATTTGCAAAACTGCATCAAAACGGTTTAATTTTTCATTAAACGAAAACAAGGAGTACGTTAGATTTTTTTAAGAGACCAGTTTAAAGACTACACTGTAAAAATTTCTACTGAGAAATAGTTTGTAACTTTACAAATGCTTGTAACAATACAAAGAATTAGCTTGTAAAACCACAAGGGCCGTGTTTGTACTACACTGACCCGTATCCACGAGCTTCAGCAAAATGGCGGACACTCAACCAACAACGTAAAACCGTATATAGATGTTTGTGTAAAACGTTATGGGTGGTGTAAAGTGTAGTTGAGTGCAAAAAGAAATGTATTGAGAGTTTGAATATCGTAAAACGCTTAAAGAACTTAAATAATCATAATAAAACAACAATTTCAATCAAACGTGACCGTATTACTTATTAACTGTTAATGTTTGCTAGCTACACGGAACTCTTAAAATGAAACACAGTACCGGTAAATGTATTCTTCTTAATCAAATAAATTCCTTATCATTTTGTAAGTACTTGGAGTTATATTTAATACAAAAATAAGCGTTAAGTACGTGAGTCAAGTTGGTCTATTAGTTAAGGGTGCGGGCTGATAATATAAGGGCTGTGGGTGTGGTTCTAGTCCCCGTGCTAGCAAAATGTAATGTTTTTTTCCTTCCATAAATTATATTTTGAAATATTTCTTTAAGATATTACTTTTTATTAATTCATTACAATTGTTTTCTAGAAGAAAAACATAATTTTATGTACAATTGTCAATACTGTAAATTGTAATACAGGGCTATCATTTGTAAAATTACAAATATATGTTTTGCAGATTTTACAAGGGAACTGTGTGTAGTTTTACAAAGGAATTTCTTGGCAACTAGGTTTCCTAGGATTTTTATTGTGTAAGTACAAAAAAGGTTTTTAGAGTGTACGTTTGAAAAGGCAAGAGACCTCTCGAAAAATGTCTTTTAACTATACGAAACGCTTAATTTCCAAAACATTAAGAAATCTAGACTAACATAAACAAATTCAAGCGTCTAACCTACAAAGAATTTCATTACTGTATTTTTACATATTATTTTAGAATTAAAGTTTTGACGGAATTCTTTAACAGATAGACAGTAAGAGGTATGAAAGATTGTCAACACAATTTTGAAATCATTTCACAGCAAAAAAAAAAAAAAATATATCAAAGCGCGAAGCGAAATGTGAAAAGCATGACAAGTCTGCGATTATCATGGAATGGGAGTTACGTTCGGCAACCTTTAGCTACGGCTGATAAAAACAACACGATTATCTAACACAACAGGGATTTAGTTCTGCAACTGGCAGAAAGACATTCTTCCTCTTCAGATGCGAAGGTAACATGTTTCTACGTGACCTATATTTTAACGTGAATTATTCGCGTGTGTTTATCGGCATGGCGAAGCTGCAAAAGACTACTGCTGCGAAAACGCAAGACTCGACACGCAACAAATGCAAAATGTGCACAAGCTTGTCCTTGTTTGTGAAGCGTGCACAGAGGCAGCGTCGTCTCGCCCTGTGTGCGCTTGTTTGCTTGAGGGGCGAGCTTGAGCTTGACCTCAAAAGTCTAATCTTTTATTTACGGGAACAAACACAACAAATAGTGTAATCGGAGAGAAGGGTCACCAATGATCTCACATCTCTGATGTTCTTGATAGAGGGTATCAAGGTAGCAAGGAGTCGAATCGATAAGTATCGAGTCACAAACATGGTGCACATAGGGTTTCTTATGTTTATTTTTAGCCTGGTAGCATAAACGGGGGCATGCTGTACCAGATAGCACTAATAATTTACATTTTATTCTAATCCCACACTATTAGTTGCAAAATTATCCATATTCGCGAGAAAAAGAACTGCGTTAGCAACGATTTTCTGACACGAGCCACTTTCTGGTCTCACAACCAAAGTTGACAGGTCTTCTAACACATCTAACACGCTCACCTTTGCGATGCACTGCCTAGCAGTACCGTTGAGCACCTGAGGATAACTGGTGGATGGGGAGGGGGGGGATGCACTGTCGAATGCTACTACTGGCGAATTTAATGTATAGGCCTACCATTAGAAGACACAGAAAGGTGCAATGGGATTGAAGTTAATCCATGCTGCCAATAAAAAAGGAAAATAAACTATGTTGGCTTACTTTTTAACGTTTCAAACTGTTAGAACACGGTTGCTCAACAGAGAATACAAGGAAATACAAACCAGGCGAAGATTAGTGAATAAAATTATTAGCATGTATAAAAAACGGGGTCATGTCTGTCTGAGGGCTTAGTCAGCAGCCACGAAGGTCAAGGACTTAATCCGAAGGCTCAGCAAATGGTGACATTTATTTTCGAACGGGAATGTGGTGGGATGTTGGCGTAGCGTGGGGGTTTCTCCGATGCACTTCTGTTTTTCATTCGCCTCAACTCCGCAGCTTCGCCCCTATCACGTATCTGCTCCACGCTGGACAGGAACGACAAGACTGTCGCTTGGTCAAGGCAGCCGGTTGTGCTTGAAGCCAACCACGTATCACAGAGTAGGTAAGTACACAGAGGCGAAACAGCCTCTTATACAGCGAACTCCAGCCACGCACGCCGGGCAATATGGCGTCACTGGCCAGAAACATGCCTGAACGTCCTTCGCCGATCAGAACCTAGCATCTTACTGGCCAGCCCGCGGGTCAGCCAATAGGTGATTTCTTCGCAGCACGCGGTAGCCAATCAGACACGAACGTCCCTTACAAGAGCCTCACTCGGCCAATAAACGAATGGGTACGCCTACGTCATAGCAACCGTCTCACCATTTCATCTCTACACAGTATGATGCTGAACTACAGGCACAAACTCTGTGCAAAGTGAGATAAAAACCATCATACGACTATGTCCTGCACTCTGCAGCAATTCTCAAGGGAGGTAGGTGCCCTTGAAAATCGATATTTCAGATAATTTTAATTAAAATTAATAAAACATACTTTAGATGAGAGAACAGCTCCGCGAGTACCGTTGTCTTGAATCGAGATCTGAAATCTGCGAACAGTTGTTGGGTAATATCAACCCAATTCATTGAGAAAATAGGGAGTGCCGTGTTATTATCTGACAAACGTGAGCAAACCTTTGTGTGTCTGTCGCTTTTAATGACGTAATAAAAATGCATGTATTATTATACAAAAAAAACGGTGCCTTGGTGTAACTCCCTCTCAGGCGAACGGTTGTCGAGGAAACACACAAAGTTTGTAATGGTACTTGGCAAGCAACCAGCTGCAAGTGGGGGATCCCCCCCACATGGAATGCAAGACCGTGAAGTGGGGACATCCGGTAGGAAGGAATGACCTAGGAGCGATAGAAAGGAGAAAACCTCCCCCTACACGGATGCAAGAGCGTGATGTGGGAACATCGAGAGCAGACGAGAAGTAGGAAGAAGACCGGGAGAACACTGAGACAACTCCACAGGATAGAATCTGGCGTCCTGGCAGGGAACCGGGAGGGATAGCACGGAGGAAACCCTCCACGCGGAATACAAGAGCATGAAGTGGGGAAATCAATTAGGAAGGAATGAGAGGGCGTGAGAAAATAAGGGACATCAGTACAACTCTGAGAAAACCCTCCATATGGAACGCAAGAGCGTGAATTCGGATATCCAAGATAGCCGCCGTTGGCCAGGAATGACAGAGCGGGAGGGGAAATCCAACATGGCCGACGTTGGAATTGAATGACAGAGCAGGAGGTTGCCTCGTGACGTAATCCAAGATGGCGGTCGGCTCGTCCCCTCCAGGATGCTAGGTGGCGCGTTACTGTCATTTTCCTACTACTGGTGACATCCGCCACGTTTCCCACATGCGAGAATCCGGGTAACCCTGCCGGGGATCTAACCCAGTTCGCCTCGGCGAGTAGTCTGACCACTATACAATCGTATCCGACAATAAACAATGGTTTAACAGTTAAAGATAGCAATAAAGAATCATTTACAGAAATAAACAATCGTACACAATCAAATACAACAATCACACACAACAATAACAATCATATAAAGCTATAATTAAAGGTAGATGATACGCAAAATAATAAAAACAAAACAAAGTAAAAGTTACGTGGACCCAGAAATCCAAGGATGAAAAAGTCATTAGATAACACAATAATTAGCTAAAGGAACTACTTATACCTCTGTATCAGACAGAAAGGGCATAGGTGAAGGAGTAAAAAGAATGCTTGACTGGCCTTTGGCTGGCCACTCGAGAAAGGCGAGGGTGGGGAGGGTTAAACTCTGAACTGTGATCACTGTGGCGACATACAGAGACCTAGGTAAACGGGTACATTAAAAAAATGCGTTTACAGTGATTAAATTATACTATTTTCCACACATTATGTTCTTTCTCACAGTTGTTACTTTTATTACTACTGTCAAACTTACTGGCTTTTTCTGTACATACTTCTCCCCTTAATAAAATATAAATTTGCGAGGTGAGGTGCATTTCAATTATCATACAATTTTAAAACGTACATAAGGGCAATGCATAACGAGGGTAGATGAGGGGGTGGAAAACCTCTTAATGTTTTTGTTGATTGCGGATAGACGTAAATGNAAAAAAAAAAAAAAAAAGCAAAAGCGGCCGTGCAGAGGAGCGACGTATTTAATGCGAGTAGAAAGAAGGCATGCATGCACGCAGGCACGCACGCACGAACCGTGCATAATTTAATTACGTCACAGCCGCTTTAGGCAGAGAACAAAAATAACACACAGGCGAGGCACAAAAACCACGATCCATACTTTGCATGCTAAAGCCGCCCCTCCCCGCCCTTACTTTTTTTTTTTGGACAGGGCAGTGTCGCTATTTTTAACAGGGTAAATTGTGCCTCGAGGCAATGGAAAGCAAAGGGATTTTTGCAGACTAAGGTAAAATAAAAAATAAAAAAACGGACACGCAACACTCATCAACTAAAAGCTTCCCTGGAGCGATTTAGATTATTCTGATATGCAAACTTTTCATGCCTAATAGGAACTCGCCACATATTAAATACGAAAAAAAAAAAGGGTCAATCTTTCTAGAAGCTAACTTAATAATACATAAAATAGGCACTTCTCCAATATTTTTAGGTAAATGAAGTGATAACATTTACAATGACTATTAGGGGCACCGGTGGTGTAGTGGTTAGAGTACTCACCTCCCCCCTGGGGTGCGATTCCTGGCGGGGTCGCTCCCGGATTTTTGCAAGTGGGAATCGTGCCGGACGGGTTTTCTCGGGGATATCCCTTTTCCCCCTCCCCTTCATACCGGCGCTGATTCATACTCACCTCGCTTCACCCTCGTAGGCTCTCAAGACCTCGCTGTTAAGAGCCACCCAAATATCTCCACTCATGACTGTTACTGTAGGCGTGCATCGTGTTCCACAAACTGGCTATGCGTTACTTTTATTGAACTACAATCTTGGTAAGGAAAACAATGCAATTTACATCAAAACATGCCTTGCGCTGAATTACAAGAAACCAAATATTTACAAAGACAGTTCAGTTAACGTTTCTCTGCAGATTTTGCCGTAAGTCAGTAAATCCTGTTTTTAGCGAGTTTTTGAGTTTTCGTGCCATAGAATGTTAATGTGTCGATAACGAGGTATAAGACAAATCTTAGTATAG
Organism: Clitarchus hookeri; assembly: GCA_002778355.1. Classification (NCBI taxonomy): domain Eukaryota; kingdom Metazoa; phylum Arthropoda; class Insecta; order Phasmatodea; family Phasmatidae; genus Clitarchus; species Clitarchus hookeri. The sequence continues at coordinate 34,622 of NQII01004876.1, forward strand.
GGATACCTGGATAACTCGTCTTTAAAATTCATCATCGGTTAGCTTCAGAAAGCCTCAGAGTTTGCTCGGATGCCACAGAACATTTCATACTCTAGCCCTTTAACGTAAAATATACGATACCAATGACATTGGTACGGAGCCTGCCTAGCAATTTACGTGGAATTTATTCCCTACGAAAAAAAAACCGCATTCTACAATCCAACCATGGATACGCTGTGGTCGCTGTTCACGATAAAATAACCATTTTTGAAATCGCTGCCCATAACCAAATATATAGGCTGTTCACGGTTAAGTAAGCACTTTTGAGGCCCTTACTTTTTTTCTTTCAACCATTTTTCATCATTTAACAACCTTTTTAAATAAATATTGCCATTTAAGTAATAAATACAGCGTGTAAATTCCACCGCACTCGGAAGTCAACGTCAAAGGCTAAAATAAAATGCACTATTGTTTTTGAAAATTGCAACGCCCAGAAAGAATGGTCCGAATGAATCCAAACTCTGAGGATGTGTAGAACGGTATTACGGAAGTAAGTGATTACAATTGCAGAGAGATGGCGTACACGTAGGCCCAGCAGCGCCCTCTCTTGTGTGACCAGGAAAGGTCAGTGTGTCGCCAAGCTCAGTCAGTGAAGAGAAGTCGAACGAAGTGAAAGCAAGTGCCAGTATGCCTCGTCGACGTCAAAGGGCGCCATCTCAGCATGTGAGTGAGTTCGAACGGGGCAGAATGATCGTTCTCCGGGAAACGTGTTAGTCATACCGTCACATTTCGGCTCGTACATGGTGATCAGTGTGTGGAATCAGTGGATAGAAGACAGTCGTAAGTAGCGACGAGCGGGTACTGGACTATGCAATGTGACCACAGCACAGGATGACCGCCATCTTGTCTACATGGCCGTAACGGACCGTACAGCCTCGTCCACAGTGTTGGCTCGATACTGGAGCATTGCAAAGGGCGTGTACCTGTCTGCATCGACGGTTCGACGGCGCCTGCTGCGGGCTGGACTGGTGGCACGCATGCCATTGCGTCGACTTCCATTGTCCGGAAACCATAAACGCCCCAGACTGCAATGGGCACGTGAACGCCGTCGCTGGCGTGCTGAGTGGCAAAATGTAGTGTTTTCCGACGAGTTTCGCTTCAGCCTGTCCTACAGTGATGGCCGCATACGTGTTAGACACTACCGTGGTGACCGCGATCTGGCAACCTGCACTGTGGAGCGGCATTGGTGACAAACACCAAGTGGGTTTGGGGCGCCATTGAATACAACATGCAATCTCGTCTCCTACGTATTGAGGTCAATCTGAACAGCAACCGCTACATTTAGAGCCCGAGGTACTGCCCCTCCTTCAGGCAACTGCACATGTCATATTTCAGCAGGAAAATGCCCGGCCACATGTGGCGAGGAATGTGCAAGCCTTCTTCAATGAACGACGGATACCACTGCTTACCTGGCCTGCACGTTCGCCTGACATGTCGCTCATCCTACATGTCTGGGATATGGTTGGTCGGCGACTTGTTCGTCACGGATCTCCAGCAACCACTGTTAATGCTTTGTGGACTCGCATACAAACCGCGTGGAGGTGGATTCCCCAGGAACATATCCAGGTCCTCTTTGATTCCATGCCACGACGTTTAGGGGCTCTGATTGCAGCGCGTGGAGGATTCACACCATACCTGAATTCTCAAGGACAGAGATCTTGTACAGTTCTGTAATCCTAATCAATTTGGATTGTCATGTACCTAATATATGGTATAAAGTTCATTTCAATGCCATGAATCCGTCTTGGTGTTGCATTTTCCACAAACTATTATTCAAAATGCGAGGGCTTTCAAAAGTGCTTACTTTACCGCGAGTAGCTGATATATGATACCGTAAGTATTATCATGCAGATTCCCAAGTTGTAATTGTTTGGCGTGTCTAGTGTTTAAATTTATTGGTACTATAAGTCAGCGGTGGTTGTTTTATACTTATAAGAAAACGATTTTTCGTATTATTAGCACATTTAATTTCCTAAAAATGTTATGGTTTCACTTGGATTCTGCATCGATAAAGTGAGACAGTCGATGGCAATGTTTATTTTGGATATGGCAGAAATATACAAAATTAGGACAAAAGTAGATCCTAAGCAGGGTTTCCAGAAGTACAAGATATCTGAGATATTTTTATAAGTGATTCCACAGAAAAAGCCGAGGCACATCTCAAACATACCGCCCCCTCCTTTCTTTTTGTATCTTCGTTCCCCTTCCAAAACACTGGCTTCGGTATACGAATTATCTGACATCATCTGGAGCCGCCCTTAGTCGCCGTCGATCCTCCTGTTTCTACGAGACAGTATATCCGTGATTACTTCCAACTTTCCTGAACACCTGCTTTAGGGCTACTCACTACGACACATTGCGCCATAATGTAAACAAAACGTGAACAAGCCTGGAAGACAACACCAACGACAAGCCAACTCACCGTATTTCTGCGCTGGACAGACACTCAAAAATAAATACTTTTATGCAAAACAAAGAATTGTTTGCAACAGTGCATTCCTATTAATTTAAATACGCCAGCAAGAAACGTCTACTTTACAAATAACGTAAAATTTATTGCAAGTGAAAACACATTTCTTACAATTAAAACATACTCTCTGTTTTAATTGATACTGATCACGAAGTAAATATTATAATTTACAGACACAATATAAGTGAAACTTTCATTTAACAAAAAACAAAGTACGTCAACGCGAGTATAAAATGCCTGAAATGCATTTAAAATTTATTTTATATAGTTAAGGTATTTATGTGATGTATTTAGGAATTTGTACGATGTATTTTGGAAACAAGCAAGCATGTCATACACGAGGTAATGGCTCAACCCATCACACCAGACAGGTTACGTGGGTTATTATAGATAGCTACGAACCACAATAAATAGTGTTACTGGCAGCGCGCGAAATACTTATCACAGAATGTAAGAGTGTGTAACTTTGACTTCATGACTTAAAGTAACCCCTGGTCGTTACAAATGTTTTTCTAGGTGTGTTATAATCAGCTGGGTAGCGCAGCGGTAAACCATGGGACTCGCATTGTGGAGGTCCAGGGTTTGATTCCCGACCATCCTGACTTCGGTATTCCAGACGAATCCTGGGAGGTTTCCCAAATACAGGAGCTATAACGTTGCATGAAATAGATCTTAAAAAGGATATTATTGTTTGTTTGCAAACGTTAAGTAAATGTCCAAAAATAATTTCAGAACGATTTACAAAACATTTACAGCGTATGTTTTTCAAAATGTGCTCTTACTTACGATATTACAGTCTTCAGGGCTAATAATAAACCATTACTCAGTATATTATTAAGTTAATTAATCTACATATACCTATATAAAAGGAAAAACTTACTGACTTACACATCAAGGCCCAGCCTGAACCATTGGTCTTAGAAACATGACATTTGGAGAAAACATTCATTATGTAATGTAGGCAGCCCTAAAGGGGTGAAATGGCGGTCTAAAGTTTGAATGAAAAAAAATATTAGATTGTCCTATTAACTCTAAATTTCGTCGAATTAATATAAAAAGTAAATAATTAAACACATTGTTAACAGTTTCTTAGAAATAAACGAATAGTAAAACTGTTCTATTAAATAAAATGATAAAAGAATATTATTTAGAAAGAAATATTGTAACGAAAACACGAATTCCACGAGGACGAAGTCGTAGACAAAAGCTAGTCAATGTATAAATGATAGCTGTTATCATAATTACACAGTTGAGTACTCCAGGTCACTCGGAATGAGGCAGTGGTACCAGTTTCTACTGAACTGCTCCGATCTCCGCTTTGCCTAGGCGGATCAATAACAACGCAATGTCGGCTGGTTTATATTTAGTTTTCCACTTCATACAGGTACTGAAACCAGTTGAGAGGTCGTTTTAGTCTGTTCTTTTTACTTTAAGTAAATGTTGTGCATATCGAATTGCTCGTATTGTTATTTTAAATAGAGACAGTTGAAAGGATATTGTTATAAATCTGACTCGTTATTTGTGTTTCGTTCTACATGTATAATTTGCGCAGCAATTCATCTATCTGAGCTGTGGCCACTAGCTGAGACGTTTACTTTGTACAGACACACATCACGTTTCATGTAAGAGCGTGCGAGGTGAGATGTTAATCCAACAAGTAGACATGCAACGCAAAATAACAGCATTCGCATTCTACATGTTTCTTTGAGCAAGATCGTGGTGTTGCAGTTAGGTAGCGTCCATTCTTGACCCAGACCTCCGTCAGTCACGGAACTTGCCACGATCAGATCCACGTAACAATGCCAAGTTCTTCAAGTGTTGTGTGTGTGTGTNTGTGTGTGTGTGTGTGTGTGTGTGTGTGTGTGTGTGTGTGTGTGTGTGTGTGTGTGCAGAGTTAGATGGAACTGGGCATGCGGTTCAAAACTTCTCAAGCGGATACACCCCAGCACACAGGCTAGGGGTACTCATCAAACTTCCTTCCCAAAGGAGGCTAAAATTAATTTATGACAGCTAGCGTGCCCGTTACAATGTATTAAATGGGCAGTTTGCCATCGCCTAACAGCCATGGGCTATTCACGGTTAAGTGAGAACTTTTTAAGGCCCTCTCAGCAGGCATATTAACCAAAAAAATTGTATTTTATTGTGACCTCAGACGTCGAATTTTGAAAGCTATGCATAGCATGTTTATATTAAAAATTGGTGAAAAGATGCAAATAAGCTGGAAGGAACTTGCGAGCACGGCCTTAAAAAGTGCACACTTTACCATGAACAGCACAAACGCGACTGCACGTAGGTGTTGCAGCATAGCTGCAAAGGCAGCTTCTAGCCAGCAGTCTTGTTGTACTTCGAGAAAATACTTTTCTGTTATTTATTTGGGGTGTAAAAATACTTAAAATAAACAGCATTACCAATAATAGGTTCGCCAACTCTTCGCGTGAAGCTGGAAAATTGGGCATTTCCGGACAATATCTTACTAAAAAGGCTTTCTCAAAAAATCAATAACTGTATGTCGGTAAAACGCACTCACGGACTGCTCAGTTCCATTCGATGTCATATTTTGGGATCAGATACTTACACACGGAAGGGCGTTACTCCAGTAGAAAATCTTTAACTTTAAAAACTGTTTGTGTCTCTTCATATAGATACTCTTCAGTCGTTTTGCATATCTGCTACAAGCTGAAGTTTCCCCGCGGTACACCTTTCGCGAAGAAATTCAATCATTTCTTCGATTTATTTGTAGAGTTGCGGGAATGCTTATTTTCGTGTGTTCGGCGCCATTTTCACAAGGAGGATGGAAGAAAACAAAATGTGGACTACGAACCCGTGCCAACTTCCCCAGCTGTCTTTAAGCTACGAACGCGCGAACTGTTTAACCAACAGACAGCGGGTTTTTTTTTTGTTTTATAACTAGAACTATTATTTTTACTTTGTCCTGTTGCTTTTGCGTGACACCAATCACAGCTTCTGTTCCGTTAATGTACGGTCGCATGTATTCCAACCATCCTATTTCGAAAATTACTTCGCGCTGCGGAAAGAACGAGAACGTAACACAATTAACGCTCCGGAGTGGAAACAACTGGAACATTCATTGGTGACAGTATTTTTGAACTTACAACAAATATTTTACGCCACTGTGGAGGGCAAAACATATGCGTGAAGAAATTAACATTCAACTACAAACTGCTGTCTTTGCAGGGCATTGCAAATATAGCAAAAAAAATTGGAATGATAACTAGGGAAGTTCCCACATACGTTCTTGTTCCCGTGGTAAAGATTCTACTAACAAAATTAACTGTTAAACGTGTCCCAACTGCTCGCAAGTATTTCAAAAAATGTCGCATACAGCTTCGTAGAGCAAAACCGAGAGCTAAATACGTTTTGTCACGTGTGGTTACAAACAGTCGTGACATGGACGGAGTCGTCGGTTTATGTTGAAGTATTATTACACGTTTCTGGATATACCTTGGTCGCCACACCGCATGATCATGAAAACAACTGCTTTGAGAAAGCTCCGAAAACTAACTAAATTTTCTTAATTATGAGTACCGATAATGAAATTACCTAAAGCGACGCAATCAGTCCTCAAAAAATTAAATTTCACCTAAACAATAAAAGTTGTGAGAAAAGTATATAGTACAAAAGAAGTATACTTCTTGTTGATAGCGGAACAAAATATAGATACAATTTATGTTGACTATTTATAAAATTATCGTTTTAAGAAACGATATATCGAAAAAAAAAAAGTTTCGAATTTTCCGTACATAGTAATTTTAAAAATGTTATGTATTAAAGGACTTGACAAATGGAAAATTGCTTCGAATATTATATTTAAAGGACACGAGGCGTTACATAAAGATGTGGTACCTATTTTCGGTGCATGTTGCAAAAGCAAACGTAGTAATTTTTAATGAAATTTTGTATTCAAAACAGAGCTTATGAAAAGAGCATTTGAAAATATTTATTTTAGATACGTGGAAAAATATACTGATTTCTATAAAATATAGTTGAAATATATCTACGATTTATATCGATATAACGTAGATATAATATCCTAATTTTGATATATTGATATTTATCCAACATCCGTACTCGCATATAACCTCTGCAGAAATGAAATCCCCTTCAACACATCTACACAATTAAGATGCCAGGGAACAGGGAAAATACTAATACTAGGAATTCGCTTCCTGGCAAGTAGTCCGCAGTTATGTTTTTCTTCCTTTACGTCTTTTGAAGTTACGGACACACAGGGAAGAGAGGCGAGTTCTATTTTTATGTTTGGATACCGCGTATCTGGCTTCCGTTCGGATCTGTCGACTACAGAAAAAATAAGTCTCGAAAAGGAAACGTCACAAGACAGTCTATATTTGCCTACGACGACCTCGTCGATTACACGCTCTCCCTTCAATATTTACACAAGTTCCTCCTTGTGCTCCAGGAGACGTCCAAAAAAAAAAGGAAGAAGACAGAAAAATATACAGCAGTACCATTATGCAAAATGCGTAGAAAACGGAATATATAACGCATTAGCTGATAATTTATTTTTTTCGCATTGCTTAAATTCTTAAGTCTATACAGATCAAATATATACCTCACTGCCTGCATTCAGATGGTGATTAGGGTTATTAACACACCTGTTATCTATCAATAGAAATCAGAATCAGTGATATAAATCAGATAAAGAACGTTCACTGAATGCCATTTGATAAGCTACTGCTTACCGGCGAATCGAACAAGTTAACTGGGAACAAATTATTTATAGCAGTGACATTTTTGAGGTTCAGTGGGAAATTACAAACAAATCAGTTGAATTCAACCACTTTATTAATTAGTTATATTGCACTGATTATCAGTTGCTCAATTCTCGCTGATTCAAGTTTAGAGTGTAATATTACTGTTAATTTAATAAAAGTTCCCTTACTAATTCTCTTTGCTTTACAACATTTCAAAAATAAAATATTTAATGTCATAATAGGAAAAACATTCTCCTTGATCTTGTTTCAAGTTACACTCCAAGAGAGGTTTTCAAGAGGTCAGCAATAACAACATCATTACTATTAAATAGACTAACGTAAATACTCCTGTTTAAGGAGTTGAACAGTCCTGTACAAGCGAGTAACATAACTCACACTAATCTTATAAAATACCCAAAGAGAAAAAAAAAAATGTTTTCAGCACTCTAAACATAAATGCGTTGAAACAGCGGTTTTTGGAGAGTTGATAAGACAGAAAAAAATCTTAAACTTATTTCCCAAAAGAAGAACTCATCCTTTAACTACATTATAAAGCAAAGCTATAATTTTAAAGGAAATATTCTTTATGATCAGTGGTTTATACACTGAAGAGCCAAAAAAAAAAAACTGGTATAGGTGTGCGTATGCAAATAACAGAGGTATGGAATTAATCAGAGTAACGCGATGCGGTCGGCAGCTAGATCGGCTACTGCTGCTACAATAGCAGGCTACCAAGATTTAAGTGAGTTTGAACGTGGTGTTATAGTCGGCGCACGAGAGATGGGACATAGCATCTTCGAGGTAGCGANAAGATTTAAGTGAGTTTGAACGTGGTGTTATAGTCGGCGCACGAGAGATGGGACATAGCATCTTCGAGGTAGCGAAAACATTGGATGTTCGCGTACGACCATTTCACGAGTGTATCGTGAATATCGGGAATCCAGTAAAACAAAATCTTCGACATCGCTGCGGCCGGAAAAAGATCGTGAACGAACGGGACAAACGACGACTGACGAAAAACATTAAACGTGACAGACGTGCAACCCTTTCTCAAATTGGCGCAGATTGGATTTGTGGACTGCCCTGCAGGATTNGGGCTACACGATATTAGGCAGGTGTACCAGTTTTTCTGGCTCTTCAGTGTATGTGTACATATGTGTGTTTGCGTAAGTAATACGTGTTTGCGTTTGTGGCAACTTTCTGTGGAGATTACTACGATTCAAGTGTTGCACTGTAGCGTTAAGTACGGACTAATTTGAATATCCAGAAATCACTTTTAAAAACAATAAGTATAATGTTTTTTATGACTATTACAATAAAAATGGCACGTGAGACTGGTTAGGCTGTACAGATCTTAATCAGTAAAATAAAAAACTTCAGTTCCAAAATCTGTGTTCATAATTATCATGCCAAGTTACCCCTCTAAAGACTGAAGGCAAAATACATTGCGTAGAAAAGGATGGAATAATCGGCATCTCAGTTGAAAAACGCGACAGAAAAGACACCTAAGTAATAATTTGTTGGAAACACCTTATATACATATATATATAATTATTTGCTGTTCTTTTACGCCATGTCTCTATATTGTCAGTTTTAATGTTACATTAAAGATTGACCAACAACAGAATTTAAAACAGTGAAAATAGAACCACGCAATAGAACTTGAATACACAATTATTATCACGCGTGTTACTGAAAACATTCTTCATGACTGGATGAACATACAAGATTTNAAACATTCTTCATGACTGGATGAACATACAAGATTTTCCGTAACTTACGTTACAGACTTTGGGAGGTGATTAGGCACGGAAGAACAGACAGAAAAGTAGAGAGAGAGAGATCTTGTCCTTACTCGAGTCGCTAAGGAGATATGCCTTGGAATGTGACGCTCAAATGATAAAGAGGAACGCCTACCAGTTAGGCAGCACGGGGAACCAACATCCACAGAGCGTGGAATGTCGCACCCTCTCCAGCGTCCCTCCGGACACTGTTGCAGGCTGCGGCAATTCGCGGCATGAGGTCCGCTCTACATTCCATGGCTGTTTCGTACACCACAGTTTCGATCTGTCCCCACAAAAAAAAAGTCTATAAAGAATTGACGTCTGGCGAACGCACTGGCCATGGAATGGAGGTCATATTGTTATGGTGTGATCAGGTCTTAGCTGATTGGCTTGCTTGATCACACCTTAAAACATTAAACCTGGAAACGAGCGGGTTTGCTCCGCCACCATTTGGTCGTCGATCCTTGCGAAAGAAGACAGTTGCAGAAATCCCCTCCACCGGTCACTGAGCGGGGCCGCAGAACCACGCGCTTGATATAGGCCGGCGTAACACCCGGAACAGGCGTCTTTCTTCCTTTGGTCGACCCGACCAGCGAAGCAGACCAGGAAGATGAGTGTGTCCGGCCAGCGTTAACCGTCTCGCAGAATCAGCCTCCGGCTACCACAAGGTGATGACTTTCCAGTTAGGTTTAAATAAAATGACTTGAATTAAACTTAATAATGAATCATCTTAAATTTAATGCAAAGCTCCCCGATCAAAAGTAATTTAAATAGCTACTGTATAATTCTAATGTTAATAAACCTCATCAGATACTGTTGTGCTCTACCGAATCATGAGTCATTATTGAGCTTCGTCCCTAAATACTTTCAAGTACGAGCTAGCTGAGAAAAGCTTATTTCGTAACAATATGCACACGNTTATTGAGCTTCGTCCCTAAATACTTTCAAGTACGAGCTAGCTGAGAAAAGCTTATTTCGTAACAATATGCACACGCCATGTTTCATAGTTGATGGGTAGTGAGCTGTACTCAGTCGTATTGGCCATCAAGCTTTACGGGTTGCATAATTGGTAGGCATTCACACGATGCAAGTGTTCTGCATCTCCTTAACAACTCGTGTAAAAACAAAATTTCTCTCCACTTTTTCTGCCTGTTTTTTCCATTCATGATCACCTCCCAAAGTCTGAGACATAAGTTACGGAACATTCTGTACACGAAGCAGGAACACATGTGACGGTGATTGGGATGAGGTGGCGCGCGCCATTGTGGCCCAGGACAACCTCACGTGCGGTGACGTCACAACCTGCTACACCCNCCGGCAGAAATGAAGGGACCCGAGAGCGGCTCTTCTGTGCGTAGTCTATTCGCGCTTTCTTCACACTGTTTGACCTAAACCTTTGAAAAATCACCCCTCATGTGTGAAGTTTTTGGTTGTTTACTAAATATGTCATGTATCACAAGAGTCTTTTTAGTTTCCCTAGACACGAAAGTATATATACATATTTTTTGTTAAGTTCAACTTTCACTTATATTTTAACTATGAATAAATTTAATTTATGATTAATGCAAATGAAAAAAGGGAGAAAATAGGANCAACTTTCACTTATATTTTAACTATGAATAAATTTAATTTATGATTAATGCAAATGAAAAAAGGGAGAAAATAGGAGTGTTGGTAATGCCTAATAAGAAATAGTCCACGTGCAAATTATTATTAAACTGAGTCCGCACAAATGCGACGCGTTATCACGTCGGTGAATTTTCTAGATTTGGTTAAGCCTTCATGAGGCGGAAGAATATCCTGGAAGTAGAACTTGCAGGGCTTCAGAAAAATTGGAAGTAACNCATGAGGCGGAAGAATATCCTGGAAGTAGAACTTGCAGGGCTTCAGAAAAATTGGAAGTAACCACGAGAAGCCAATAAGTTTCGGTATCCAAAGCCGAAACCCAACTGTGACAACGAAAAACACGTCACATCGCTCATGTAAACAAGGGACGGACGGACGGACAACGCCTGTGCAGTGACGTTACGACGGGATGAGACACATCAGCTGCGTTTTGGCGGCCATTTCAATCGTGATACTTTTATTTGGCTATAGCTGTTTGAAGTCTGATTTGTCAGCCGTATGGCTTTGAGGGTACAATAATGGTTGAAAAAAACATCCCATTGCCTAAATCATTAACCTCAATCCTTCCCGGGATGTGAGATTACATTCTTGCTCGAGTTAATGAATCCTTCCCAGGACGTAATATTACATTCTTGCTCGAGTTAATGAACTATGGCCATACCACTAAAAGGAGACCAAAACCTGCCTCAGTAATATTGTCGTAAAATGCTTGCGTTGCAACCAAAGGATGCTAGTTTGAATTTCAGTGCCGTTGGATAATTTTGTTTATTTGTGAATAAAATTGGAAATATTATTTCCTCCTCTATTATTTGTTTGATCAGAGTTGTTTCCCAAATCGTAATAATAATTTTGTTCTGAATAATGTAAGTTGAAACTTGAAATACGAGCCATAATTTGTAATATTAAAGATATATGTATTACAATGTTAACAAAAAAAGTTTATGAAGCACTAAAAAAATATTTCTGGCAGCGGGTTGCAGACATGTTTTGAAGTATATACAAAAAAATTAAATTATTTTAATCTTGGCTAGAATGGGGCGGGAGCACAGAAAAAGTCTAATGTTGCTGTGAAAAAAAAANAAAATTAAATTATTTTAATCTTGGCTAGAATGGGGCGGGAGCACAGAAAAAGTCTAATGTTGCTGTGAAAAAAAAAAATTCTGTTGAGGCAGTTCTTTAATCGATAATGTTGTAGTAACATTAATAATGTTGTGACAAAGTTACTNAAAAAAAAATTCTGTTGAGGCAGTTCTTTAATCGATAATGTTGTAGTAACATTAATAATGTTGTGACAAAGTTACTTAATGTTTTGTCTTATATTAGTGTAATGCAGACATACTGTGTAAGTGTTGGTGTTAACAAAGCCTCTAAGTAATTTTGCCGCAACAAAAAGTTGTATTACGCTAAAATTAACAGGAAGAAGAAAATACTTTGTGTTACTGCGACATTAAAGAAATGGCCAACCAACACAAGTCTACACTGACTTGGCGTTGTAAAAATGGCGGATGGTAGCGATAACCTCGTAAAATGAAACCACTGTATTTAAATTTTAAAGCATAGCTTGAAAACTAAATGTAGCATAGACCAGCTCTCAAGCCTTGCAAAGCAGTTTACGTGAGCCAATTATGCATATATTTACACAACATTAAGCATTTCCACGTAACGAAAGAGAACTGCAGTTAGTAGTTATATTGTATTAATTTAATTACTTACAATACAAATTTTAACATGCATGTTAAGATAGCGCAGTTTGTAGGACGTCGGGTTCTGTGCAGAGAAGATCGATAAGCACGTGGGTTCGATCCCGCTCCCATCTGAAAGGTTTNTCTCCCAACTGAAAGGTTTTTTTTTCGTTGTTAATATTTATTTTTGTTGCAACATAATAGTACTTAATGTACTTCACATAGGAATGTTTTTTAAAGCAAAAAAATAACAGAAAATATTTAACACAAATGTTGTTATCAGTTCAACACAAAATTTGTTTTGGCGCAACATAAACACCACCTTAAAGTTGACAGTACAGAAAGGATATAATGTTGTTAGGTTATAACTTTAATGTTGCATTAACATAATAACTTAACAGTATATAACATTAACAGCAACATTAGTTACCGACAGTACACACATAATATTAAATTACTGCTGTAGCAACATAAATACTGTTGCCACAACATTAGCAGAATATATAAACCAGAATATATAAACACAAATATAAAATCCGTGCACATATACAAGTCTTAATTGGGGTTCGAACCAGGAAACTCGGGGTACGAAGCGACGTTTTACGCTCGGCTTCTGATTAATTTCGTTCAAGAAACGTCTGCATAGAACGTTTACAAAAATGTGTGCTTCGTAGTGAATATACTCGTCCTATGTTCAACCAACCTTTAAAGACTAGAAAATTTCGCGATTTAATTTTAGGTCAAGCTAGAGCTCAAACACATGTACATTTATGTTATGTTTGCAAATTGGATCACATTTTATTAGACACGCCCAGGTAAACTCTGAGCCAATAACAGACCTGCAAAGAAACAAGCACCCAATCCCGTGCCACCTGGTCCGAGGTAAAACTGGCTACACACCGAGGCAGCAACCAATGAACAAAAATACGAGGCTCAAATATGTAACACCCTGTACAGCGGATTCTAGCGCACAGGTCGTACACAACGCGAAACTTCCCCGTTCCTACAAATCATACACGACTAGTAATTAACTTGATTTAACTGAAATCGTAATTTATTAGGTAATAACATTTCACTTTATTTGCATCATTATTCCGTCACTACACACTGCATAGGATTTGTCGGTAATAAAACTCAAAACATGATAATACAATGCAAAATTGAAATACAACTGATTATTACATATAAATCAGACGTGTTTTTTTTAAACGAGGAACGAAAAATAAAAACGCAAGTTTTCTTTTAGAATTAAGATGTTCTATTATTTGCTACAAACTCATTATTATTCTTATTTTCTCCTTCAATTCTATTGGCTAAAAGCTTTACGTAAAACGACACGAAGTAAAATATCGCCATGTCCTACACGGCAGTGACGTTCCTCTGCGTTACGCACGCAATGATTATAAACCGTTCCGTAAAAACACCTTATTTAATTCTGATACGTGCACGTTGATTACGTACACGGTTTTTTTCCATCGTAAACCGACATTTAGTGATGACTGCCTCGGAATCGGATTTGATATGAAATAATGTCCGTCGGATGATATTTACAGATATTCTGGGCTGGGCTTTTCTGATAAAACATCGATAACAGTGTGCGATTGTTTCGTCACAATAAAGCATTCTGCGTTCGTCTCAATCGTCTTCGTTGCGTCGTCCTGAGTTTGCCGCGCATGTCCTCGTTTTCCTGTCGTCTAATTACAAATTCTTGTTTTTAATTTGCACTTACCAACTTAATCCTTGCTCAACATTTCTCTGAGATGTCACTCTATGAATTTTCTGCACTGGCGTACGTACAAAAAAAAAAAAACAACAAATCTTACTAAAACTAAACTCGTCTCGGGTGTTTATTATCAAGGCTCAATATTACAAATATCGTTATTTTTAATGCTACTCGCGTATTTCGAGTAAACTGAAATTATGCACGTTATCAATGACTTTTCACGTAGGAGAAAACTCGAACACACGATGGGAACAGTGACCTGGGGTTAATGGCTCGCGTACACCTCTCCTATTGCCCCGAAAGCACCAGCATTTTTAATCGTGCCAGACAAGACATATTTTCAGCTTCTCGTCCCTATAGACCGTATAACCCTCAATAACACCGTATTTGCATTCTTTATTAGGTTTTTTTTTTCCTTTTACCACTGAACCCTTTTTTCGTGACTCTCTTCGATGAGGCAAATTTCTCTAGCACGAGACCGGCCCATTTTACCTACCACGAAGATCAGCGTGACCAGTGCACTTTGCAGTGACCTAACCGTAAGGCATCGATCCGCCAAAGACGGATATAAACCAAGAACACGAATGCCGATTAGGAAACTGTTGACCTACGTATAGATACTGTGAGGATTTCAGAGCGCACCCAAGTACGTCATCCACCAGCAACATCTACCCACAAAAAAAAATAGGATAGCAATTTCTTTTTATTTTGATAACAGATTCGAGTTATAACACAAATATGTAAATTTTATTTACCAATATGGCAAACGTTGGCGTTGGGAATTGTTTGTGCGCCTTTGGAAAGTTTAAACATTCTTATGCTTTCATAGTTTTCGGTCTGATTTTAATGGTGCAAAATTTTACTTCACGTATTTTTCTGAATACCCTAGAAGCTGGCTGACGAAGTTACGATAAACCGAAAGTAAAAATTCGTTTATAATGCCTCTTCTCAAACTTACTAGCATATTACATTTATCAAAATATTTTGAAACTTTTAAAAATAACAATTCTGCAAAACGAAGAGCCTAGTTTCCGCTACTGTCGGGCAAATTGTGAGGCAGGAAACTTATGTGCATGTACAAGACAAACACATGAGACGTGCATACACATACTGCATACGTACTGAAGGGTATGCCTAGACGCATAGGTACATACGGAGCAGGAACCCCGAGAAAACCAGGTTGAAACGGAAAAATGGATTTGGGATGCGACAACCACGTTAACATTTCTTTCCTCTCTTTAAGCCTGACAGTACTGTCATTCGCTTACAATATTTTTATTAAATCCACGAATTTATCAGTAACCCATAAGTGACTGGTGAAATAGTTAACTCAATAATCACGGCGGACACATGAACTGCGTATTTTTGCTAGCCGTCCACATTGTTTCTTTATGAGAGAAAACAATCTTCAGCTTATAAAAATGAGTTGCCAGTAAAATACTCAAATCAAAAGAATGCATGGATGAGCTCAGATATTTTTAAGAACTGGTATTTTGGTAATTTGTACCAAAGGTGGAAAAATTCTTGGAAGAAAAGCAATTGCCAGGAAAAGCCATTTTGTTACTGGACAACGTCCCCACTCGTCCAAGTGAATACGAACTTAGAGATGGATAAATCAAGAAGATTATTTTACATCCTAATGTTATGTCCATTTGTCAGCCAATGGATCACGGTGTACTGGAAACTATAAAAAGCCACTACCGCAGACAGCTTTTGTCTTCTTTGATTGACTCAACTGACCAAGAAGAGAATATGATTGAAACATTACGCAAAGCAAATCTTAAAGACGTAGCTTATTTTTTTTTAACAATCCTGGGAAAATGTTGCTGCAGAAACAATTGTTAAATCGTGGAATGTTTTACTGAGTGAGGAACCTCTTGGAGAAGAATCTGCCTCAGAAGATAACTAAAGGTTCACCCTAGGTCAAGAGAATGAAGTGACCGATGAATATATCGTCAACATTGTCAACGGCGGCGATGATAACAATGTAGAAGAAGACAATAAAACAGCAACAATGAACCTGAAACTAAGATTACCCACAAGGAAGGGGTTGAACCCCTTGAAACAGCACTGAAGTACGTGGAGCAACAAAGAGACTCGACAAGCACCGACGTCATGCTGCTTCAGCGGCTACGAGGCATGGCGGCGAGAAGGCGTACTTCGGCACGCAACAAACCTCATATCACCCTTTTTTTTTAAACAAACGTAATTTGTTATGTACGTATTAACATATAGTAATACCTTGCAATTTTATTGTATGTGTTGTACATGCAGTACTGTAGAACTAATATGTACGTGTATTGGTGTGAAAATACATTACGCGTCAGTATATATTAGTATTTTATTTCTTTCCTTAAATTTCGACCTTTTTGTGTATCCAAATTTCGACCAGCTCGTTAAGGTCGGATAATAGCGACTCCATTATGTATTTATACACACGCATGAATAAAATATACATACACATACGATGTGGGGTTAAGTATTGGAATAACATTGTAATTCAAACATGAAGACTGTTTTATAATACTATAGAAACCCCCCTCATTTAGAATAATAGTCAATAAAAATTTAATTTTTGCCTTATACGTTAACTTTCGAGTGCGCTGGAATATACATACTATGTTTATTACTTACATGGCTATATTTCTTTTAAAAAAGGTGGTTAAAGAATAAAAAAAAAAGGCTGAAATAAAAAGTAACTAGGGCCTCAAAAGTGCTAACTCTAACGTGAACAGCATATAGTAGCTNACATACGATGTGGGGTTAAGTATTGGAATAACATTGTAATTCAAACATGAAGACTGTTTTATAATACTATAGAAAGCCCCCTCATTTAGAATAATAGTCAATAAAAATTTAATTTTTGCCTTATACGTTAACTTTCGAGTGCGCTGGAATATACATACTATGTTTATTACTTACATGGCTATATTTCTTTTAAAAAAGGTGGTTAAAGAATAAAAAAAAAAAGGCTGAAATAAAAAGTAACTAGGGCCTCAAAAGTGCTAACTCTAACGTGAACAGCATATAGTAGCTAGCAACATTGAGATGGGAGGATGAGCAACATTGAGATGGGAGGATGAGCAACATTGAGATGGGAGGATGAGCAACATTGAGATGGGAGGATGAGCAACATTGAGATGGGAGGATGAGCAACATTGAGATGGGAGGATGAGCAACATTGAGATGGGAGGATGAGCAACATTGAGATGGGAGGATGAGCAACATTGAGATGGGAGGATGAGCAACATTGAGATGGGAGGATGAGCAACATTGAGATGGGAGGATGAGCAACATTGAGATGGGAGGATGAGCAACATTGAGATGGGAGGATGAGCAACATTGAGATGGGAGGATGAGCAACATATATTGCGCAATATTCAAAAGTGAACAGAGTCAAATCTAAGAATGTTGGCCACGAAAAGATTTGTTATTTTATAATTGTACTATATACTGTTCCGCTTCAGACATTGT
This sequence comes from Clitarchus hookeri, assembly GCA_002778355.1. Taxonomy (NCBI): domain Eukaryota; kingdom Metazoa; phylum Arthropoda; class Insecta; order Phasmatodea; family Phasmatidae; genus Clitarchus; species Clitarchus hookeri. The sequence goes on from NQII01004876.1 coordinate 52,153, forward strand.
CTGTATTTAATTTTTCTCACGCAAAATAGAGTTTTTATAACATAGCTTTCGCATAAATAAATACGTGTCATGGTCAAAATTGTACAGCTTTATGGATGTACAAATAACGAAAATTAACTTACGTACAGAAATACCACATTTTCAGCTAAAAAGAAGATGCCAACAGCTACTTCAAGACGTCCATAAAACTGTACAAGGAAATGTTAGCTGTAAATTAGGACATTCTTGCAAATATTTTATTTGTGGCTGCTCCTGAATTTCTGTAAAATAACTTCTACTAAGCCTACCTTAAAATGATTTAAGACAAGGTCTTTAAGTTGACCTGGTTAATTTTTTTTGCAAGTAGCTTGGTTAATTTTATTTGTACATTACAACAACAGTAAACTTTTTGACTCTGCCATGATATTTTGCAACAGCATGCGGTCAAAAAAAAAATTCATCTGAAGAAAAAGTAGTCTCAGATAATATCTACAAGTTGAACAATATGTAGTACAAATATAAAATAACTAATGTTTTTCATGGCTAACACCCTTAAATCATTCTGACCCAGCGTAAACAGTTGCTCATTAACCACCGGAAGGTTATTTTTGGTGGATACTGTAAGTTGTACGGCTAAATGCCTTATTACATACCCTGTGGGTAGCCCACAACTCATTGGTCGTAACAACGGCGCAAGTGCTATGTCGACTTAAGTACAAAACGCATCAAAAAAAATTCTGATTTGCAACAACTGAAATTGTAAATTAACGTGGGTTTGAGAGGGTTACAAAAAAATAAATAAATAACGTTTCTGAGATGAAAACGTTACGAATGCTTAAAAGGGAAAAGGTGACTGCTGTCGGTTCACAGATATTTATCATCAGCGTTCCATCACGAAGTTGCACCGGTAGATCAAGTTTTATTCGCCTCGGATTAGTATGCACTCTTCTCGTGTTTCCTGACAGCGCTGTGCGTACAAGAGTGTTTCCTATTTCCCCAGATTCTTTGACCCTTCAGAGCGGCAGGCG
>NQII01004876.1:54153-158141 GCA_002778355.1 Clitarchus hookeri
TTTCAAAATATCACGTACGTTAGAAACATCAATTCAGAGTACTCCAAAACCGCTAAAAACGGCCTTTCCAAGGCACTGTAGCTCAAAATGCACGCATCAGATACCTACAAAACTACTATAGGGGCCTGCACTGAACCTTCCTAAAGACTTCCCACTAATAAAATAATATGGTCACCGCTGAAAGTCCCATAGGTACACGCAGCACGACGAGAACACTGCACCCCAGTTCAGAGCCTTGCGCTTAGCGGCGATGGCGTACTTGATGCGCGTGGCAGTGTCGCCCTTATCGCTCCCGCGCTTCTCGGCCTAAACGTGGGAAAAAATTCCAGGTAGACGGGGGCCTTAAGAGACATTGGAAAAAACCACTTACGAACCAGAGCTGTAGAAATGTTCACAAATCACAATACCCATAACGAACAAACAAAACTGACTGCACTGGACCATGATCTATGCTTGTGTACAGCTCTCGTCGTATATTTGCGTAAGTAACTTTTGCCCGTTCCAAAATCTATCACTTAATAATTTTATTACAGTTGACACCTACCCAAGTAGGTACAGGGCTTACTGAAAGCATTACTCGTGCCGCAAGCTCGGGTTGTCGACTGTCACGTATTGTACGGGACTTCCCGTGTCCCGGAGGCTGAAAGAATGATCCCGCATGGACGTAGTATGGGACGCCATTTATCTCTTCCTTATCTCTCGGACTTCTTCGAAAATAAACTTAATAGTGTCGATAATTTACCACTTCCAAAATTACAGGTACGTTTACTCTGATTCTCAAACCCAGTGGTGGGGCCGCGGTAGTTGGACTGGTAGGACTGGTCGCCTACCACCTAGGCGAACTAGGTTCGAATCCCGGTGGGGTCGCTCCCGGATTTTCACTTGTGGGAATCGTGCTGGACGATGCTGCCGAGATGTGTACAGTATCTTTTCTTCCAGCGTGTGTTGGTGTCGTCTGTTTAAATCCGATTAAACCAAAAACTGAAATAACACTGAGTTACGACCATAGTTGCAATTAATATTTTGTTGTTGTATATGTCCATACAAAATGTTGACTGACATGAATTTTGCACATTGAAGATGTTATTTAAAACTTTTATTTTTATAACAACTTTCCTTGATCATTTCACTGGTGTCAGTTGTCGTGTGTCGAATTTTCGGAAGTGTCTCTTGTATCAAAAATATAAAAATTGGTAACCCTACCACAATTAAGTGTAATTTTAGCGTGGGAATTGAATTTGCATTGGTAAGTAAGTTTGTCATATCATGCGTAATTGAAGAAAAATTTCAAACGGCACATAATTGCTAATGACAAGCTTACACATGGCTTAAATTTGGCTTGAAGTTTGCAGAAATAATTTGCAATAAGTTTTGGAAATCAAACTTGCTGCAAAGTTGCTGCAAGGGCACTAGTTAGTTTGATTCAAGCTTGCAGGTGTGTCATGACAAGCATGATTCTACATTGAATGAAGCTGATTATGTTTAAGGGCAGTGACTCCAACAGCCCATAACCCTATTTGAATACACTTTTTAATAAAATAAAAAAAGGTCAGATATGTTGCTGTCTGTCGACTATAACTGATGACACAGCCGGGTTCCCCCAACAGCAATGAGCAAGGAAGGTCTCCGACGCTAGCCTAGTGTATTCGGAGCACCTCTGACGGCGGGGGTCCCCCGGGGTCGGCGGAGGTACAACTAGTCGAGGGAGGTCCCAGGTGCTGGTGCATGCACATTCCAGCGGCTAGCTCAGCGCGTCTGTAACGAGCACCGGGGTATTTCCCCAGGGGTCGACGGTTGCCCGAGCGTAGTGGCATGGCGGCAGGCGGGTCGACTCCTTGACGGTTAGACCGACGGGGCTCAGGCAGGAACTTCGTTCTGAAGACGTTGAAACTGTATGGAAACGGATAAGATAGGCTCATTGGGTCTGCTCCATTCGCGTTGGACTGGATTCTGGCGAGTCTGTTTGGAAAGCCCAAAGTGCCATTGAAAGGAAGGAGGAGCACGGGTTCCTGAGGATCTCACAACGATCGACTGGCAAGTGCGGGGGTTCGTTCGCCGGTGCGCCCAAGGCCAGATGAGGCTGGACTCGTGCTGGTAGTAGTTGAAAAGTTGTGAAGGCAGTGGGCAGTTTGTTATCCCCGAGAGCTTCGCCCAGCGAGGCAGGTGACCAAGAAGGACCTCTACACAGCCGAATGAGAATGTTTAACCCTGTGTAACTAACGCTAAGTAGGGTCCAGAGGTGAAACATTTATTCATAACCGACCGTAATCTTGGTAGGATGGACAAGTCACACAGGAGTGTCACACTTTTCGGGTTCGGGCATGGACAACTATCGTGTTAGCCTGGATTCATCCGCGGTGATCGGACGGGTATCGATTCCCATACCCACTGGTAGTCCGTCCCTTTAAATAACGGCCTAACGGCTGGTGCTTGTGTGATGTTAAACAAATACATGTTCATGTGCCTGAGCAACTGCGACCTCCCCAGCCTCCCGGGGAACAGTCACTTGCATGAGTTCGGTATTCGCGCCAACTCATCCTTATAGTGGAGAGAGTGGGGAGATGTGAGTGGCTCTTACCAACGAGGTCTTGCGAGCCGATGAGGGCGAAGCGAGGTGTGCACGGAGCATCCCCGAAATGCAAGGGCTGGAGAAACGGGAGATGCCGGAGAAAACCCGCCTACTCGCGGCATCGTCCGGCACGATACCCACGTGCGAAAGTCCGGGAGCGACTCAGCCGGGAATCGAAGTATTAGAGTGCTCGCATCTAGTGATTAATGTATAATTAAATTGTAAGCTTAATTATACAAATTAATTTAACAACTTAATTTTCGCTATTCCTCCTTACGATTAATACGCACACATACGAATAACATTTCTATACATCCCAGTTATTTTACTGCGGAGGTTATGGCCAGGTTGTCTTCAGAGTTCGAATAAATCACGAACATCAAATTTCCACAACATTTTCAAAAGCTGCGTAAAAGTTGTAACACAGATACGCCTCTACAACTTTCATTTTGATAGTTAAATTTAGTAGGCTACATTGTTTATTTTCTTATTTAAAAAAAAACTTACTCTTGACCGCTGACTGGGCTGGAAATTTCCCCGTGGTACAGCCAGCCGAAACACATTTTCTTTTGTGCTGTTCACCGATCGGCCCGTTACTTTGAATACCCCTGCAGTGTGGAACACAACACTTAAGAAGTAATTTCAATATATAAACGTTTGTTACTTGTACATTATATCCTACTGAACCTTTTTTTTTTTTAAGCTAAAGATAATAATCACGGCACAATGAGGCGTCCATACGAGCACAGCTTCCTTCAGCCACTGCCAGTTCAACGAATTCGTCTCGTGGCCGATGGCCCAGTGTGCATTTTTCAAAGTTGTTATTTAGAAAAGTGTGAGAGATACTGTTAATGGACTATATAGTTGCACTGTTGTGCGCCGGAATAACCAACGAAGTTGTATGTTGAGTGTAGTAGCAGCAACGCGACGCGAGCAAGGAGATGAGTGCGCTCACAGAGGACTTGGGGAATAGAGAGCTTTAACAATTGTGCAATCTCCAAAAAGCTCATTTTTACCATGCTTTCGCGTCAGGAAGCATCTTTGTTGACAGCTGTCAGTTTGAACATTTCAGTTTGTTGTTCTCTTATTCCATCAGAAATTCCCTTTCACTTTAAAATATCACAGTTTCCAGTCAGATTGGCATTTGCAGTGACAATAAATAAAGCTCAAGGGCAGTCACTGCAAATGTGTGCGGAATAAATTTAGAAACAGAATGTTTTTCGCACGGCCAATTGTATGTGTCGTGTTCTAGAGTAGGAAAGCCACACAACTTATTCCTACGCGCGGAAGATGGTAAAACTAAAAACATTGTATACAAACAAGTAGTTCAATAATAAATATTTTACAAATACACATACTTCTTTCAATTAATTTCACAGAAATGAATAGAACCAAAATCTTTTATGCCACAGCAACGCTTGGCCGGGTAAGCTAGTACTAATTTATAAATGAAAGCCAATATTTGTTTGCCAATTTATACATTTGGTCCGTGGAACATAAATGTGGTCGTTTGATAGGGTCAAAGTAAGCAAAAATCACTGTAGTCCTATGTTCACGGTATTTATTCCTTTGTAAAACAGCGCTTTAAACCATTGTGAAACTGCTGTATCTTTTCTGTGCAGATTTGTGTATTTAGTAAACAGAACACACGTGAATTGCTTATGCCATCTTCTACAGCCGTCACAATGCTTCCTTGCAGCTGTATGTGACCTCTGGGCGTTTGGCATTGTTTACTGGAGGATTCCTTTACAGGAACCAGCGCGTCATTTAGACCGTGTGTGATCACCTTCTGGGTGGTGTCGTTCAGGCACGGAGTGTACGCTGCAAGGAGTTCCGCCGCGGAGTGTGCACTGCAAGGAGATACCTCCGCGGAGTGTACACTGCAAGGAGATACCGCCGCGGAGTGTACACTGCAAGGGGATACCGCCGCGGAGTGTACACTGCAAGGGGATACCGCCGCGGAGTGTACACTGCAAGACGATACTGCCGCGGAGTGTACACTGCAAGAAGATACCGCCACGGAGTGTACACTGCAAGGAGTTCCCGCCACAGAGTGTACACTACAAGGAGTTCCGCCAGACAGAGTCGGCGCGGCGGCGGGCGATTAAGCCAGCCAGGCCAGAGGACGCGCTATTAAACTGTTAGTGTTTTGTTTGGCGGGAGTCGTCGTTGTGTTCTGGCACGGCGCTGTAGTCGCAGACCCGGACGCCAAGCGCGGCCAGCCGTGTTTTGTTGGCCAACAGTCACCCCCCNGGGTTAATGACGTCACACCTTGAGACACTTCCCTATGACGAAAACCCGCAAGGGGGGACAAGGTTAGTGGAGCGGAGATGTTCTGGTGGATCTTAACGTCGTGGTGTTTAGAGCCGACGAGGGTGAACATCGCCGACTAGATAAAGAATGCCGCCGAGCTGTCGAATTCCGAGCGAATGACGTCACGCACACTGGGCCATCGGCCACGAGACGAATTCGTTGAACTGGCAGTGGCTGAAGGAAGTTGTGCTCAGGCAGATAATAAATTAAAATATAACTGGGCATTAAAATTTATACTTTCCATCACCAAGGTATTTGAATATGATTAAAGCCACTAATTCACAACTCTCAAATGATAGATATTGCGGCCGACACTAACTAGCCAACATTTATGTCTGAGCTTGGAATATATATTAAAGAGTACGTCTCTTCCTTACAGGATCTTCGTGGTTAAAAATCTGTGCAAACTGAATTTAAAAAAAAATACAATTGTGGTGCCTGATATATTGTTAATTAACAAGAGCTGCATGCTGTTTAAGCTGGTTCAGACTTATCAGAGAATTAAAATATTGGTCGTCGTAGCCAGCAGCTAACCGAAGTAGTCACGTAAAAATGTCACTGTAGACATCTCCGCAGCTGTAGTAGTTCCTCTTCTTCGTCGAGCTTCTCCCTAAAGACTAAGCTCACGGGTTTATATGCGCGTAAATACAGTCCTTGCACATTCACTTTTTAAGATCGCGGAAGGCGAAACATAACTAATATTTAACAAGGTTGCCGTCCGAACTCGGGCCTCTTCTTTGCTTGAAAATATTATCACGTCTTCGTACTCCTACTTGCCTGGTTTTGTAGCTATTCGCACTCGTGTATCGATAAATTAATGCAAATTCCTAGCAGTGTGATTGCCTCAGATCACTACAGCCCTAGCGAAGGATCCAATATGGCTTTAAACTTCCTAAAAATAATTTAAAACGTTCGCAGGGAAAGCAACAATTTTCAACAATCTTATTTTAAAATAAACAAATTCTCTCATAGGCTAGATAGCATTGCCCCACATAGTTATAACATTAAATATTTGCACATAACAAAATGTTGACAACTTTCTCTCTCAAAGAGAAATTAAGTTCTATACCAGTTCTGATTTTAACATAATATCTTTTTATTAAGTGTAAAACAAACGAGACTGACAGTTCAGCTGGCTGATAAAATTCTAACCNATTTTAACATAATATCTTTTTATTAAGTGTAAAACAAACGAGACTGACAGTTCAGCTGGCTGATAAAATTCTAACCTTCTTGAAAAACAATGTCAAAAGAAATAAATAATTCGTACGGCATTCAATTATGGTTTGTAGGTTAGTTAAACAAATTTATCCTCTCAAATTATATACATCTGTTATCTCAAACCTAGATCATCAAAATAATAAAATAATAATTTAAATGTCATGTGCTACATTATCTATAACGTGTAAGATTTCTTTTATGATAAAAGTGAATAGAATCTGAGATAAAATAGGTGTGTTGGTAATGCCTAGTAAGAAATAGTTTGTAAGCAAAATATTTTTTAACTGCGAGCGCACAAATGTATTAGTGTAACGTTCTAGGCTCTGTTTAGCTATGTTTGCATTAGGCGGAGGAATATCCTGGGAGTAGAACTTAAGCAGGGCTTCAGAAAAGTTGGAAGTAACAATCAATGGACTATATAAACAAATAAAACCACGGAAAAGGATATAAACAATTCAGTTACCTATTTTCCCACTGTTAAACCTTTCCCACTGTCAAACCTTTCCCACTGTCAAACCTTTCCCACTGTCAAACCTTTCCCACTGTTAAACCTTTCCCACTGTCAAACACTTCCTTTTACAAAAACTACGAAGGGCATAAAACTTGCTTTTAAAAAGTTATTATTTAAATTTTTTATATTTTTCAGATATGACCACAAATATTAATTAATAAACATTCCAAATCAATGAGAAAAAATAACTGACAAAACAATAAGTGAGTTTTCACCGTGAATCTTGCACCAATCGTATTTCTAAATTTATCAAATTGTTGAACACCAAGTTACATTTCATATCAAATATATCGTTAGTCCATAAAAATATCACAGCAGAGTTTATTTTTTAAAAGCAACGCTCAGTACGCCTCCTACTTTAATTTTAAATTTTATGGTAAAACGTAAAATGAAACCAAAAAAGTGAATCAGACTTTGAAATCCCCACCTTTTTTTTTAAGCTGTAGCCAAACTTACAAGTTACGTGCCATTTTAGAGAAATGTGAGAAAAAGTATATAAATTTAAAATATTTATAATTCCTTAATTTTTAAAATTAATTTCCCAAGTTTTAAAATATTTATAAATAAATTACATATATTATATACACACTGAAAAAATTTAAAACACGTAAAAAATATATAAAATATATTAGGGACTTTTTGTGCCCTAGACAGCCAATGGCAATGTAGTCTGGGTAAAGCAAAATGTAAACATCCATTCAGCAGCATACATTGCTATGAATTGTTCTCTGTTAGTAGCACAATAATGGCAGAATACTGTATCATGTTCTTATATTTTTAAAGTGCATTCTACCGAACAAGCACAAACCAATATGTTTAGACATTTAATAGACTTATTTAAAGTTTGAATTGTCTTGCCTATAAACTTGTGAGGATACCATGGGTTTACCAGGACGGTATTTTTTTTTTTTTAACAATCCCCACTCATTACTTATGAAACTTGTACAATTTGCTGGTCTATAACATAAGACCGATTTTTCTTCAGCCTTCGAAGTGCCCATTACATGTCCGATGAAGATAAACAGTTGACTTCCCCACATTACATCTCAACAGCTTAACTCTGAAGAAGAAAAAAAACTGCTTTAAGAAAAACTTTCTGTCCCTGTTATTTATAACTGTGCAAGAATTTATTACTGAAAATGGTGAGAACTAGAGTGTTCACATGAGTGTTTCCGATACGATGAAGTAAGTTCAAAGCATTTAGACTTACATATTCCTGATACATGTCCTTGCTATCTTACGTCACGCTAAGATTCGTGGCCGATTTCATTCCGTTGAAAGCGAATATGGGGTTTAAACCTGGGTGAAGCCATTGGGTTGAGTTTTAATTGTAAAATCTAGCAAACAAGCCATTCAGCTGAACACGTGAGATCATTTGAAAAGGATGTGCGTTAATGTGGGGTAAGCACCGGTGCGCAATTATTTTAGTTGTTTTTTTTTTCAGTGTGGCTAAAAGACCACCTTTCTCTATTTCCATGGACTTCGCTGTTGCTCATATACAGCGGAACAAACGAAAGTGTTCTCATACGGGGCTCTTACACGTATGCATTGGTTTTCAACACATTTATCACACGAGCAGACTATACATACGCTTCGCATGCAACCTCCTTATATTCTTTTAATACACTGAAGAGCCAAAAAAACTGGTATAGGCGTGCGCATGCAAATAACAGAGGTATGGAACCAATCAGAGCGCGTTGCGGTCGGCAGCTAGATCGGTTACTGCTGCTACAATGGCCGGTTATCAAGATTTAAGTGAGTTTGAACGTGGTGTTATAGTCGGCGCACGAGAGATGGGACATATAACATCTCCGAGGTAGCGATAACATTTGGATGTTCACGTACGACTATTTCACGAGTGTACCGTGAATATCGGGAATCCGGTAAAACATAAAATCTTCGACATCGCTGCGGCCGGAAAAAGATCGTGAAAGAACAGGACAAACGACGACTGACGAGAATCATTAAACGTGACAGACGTGCAACCGTTTCTCTCAAATTGGCGCAGATTGGATTTGTGGACTGCCCTGCAGGATTAATGGTGTGAATTGCCTCCTGCATACCATCAGACATTAGTTGAGTCCATGCCACGTCGTCTTGCGGCACTTCTGCGTGCTCGCAGAGGGGGGGGGGAGGAGGGGGCTACACGATATTAGGCAGGTGTGCCAGTTTTTTTGGTTCTTCAGTGTATGTCTTACGGAACTTATAGCCAGCCGATAGTGCGTGCGACCGTTAGCGAGCTATTTAATGGCAGGAAGCCGCATAAAAAATGTTTTACTGTTTCGTTGTTTTTTTTAAAATGGACAACAAGAAACTGCGTGTTACTTTTTTCCCCCAGCGGGTACCTCCGACGGCGACGAGTCAGTATTACTTCGTGAACTTGCACACGTAAAAGTGAATTATCGTAGTCAGAGTATTCACGTAACGAAACAGCAGTAATTCAAAAGCATTTACGCGATTTCACACGCATAGTCTTCACGGCAAAGTGAGCACTTCTAACATTAACCTGTGGAAAAATGTCACTGCCCCACCTGCATGTGTTTTAATTGACTCACTGACAGGCGTGCGCTTAGTAAAGTTGGCAACGACGAAGGGAAAGTGTTTCCACGTCTTAGCGTTGAATTAAATGTGTCATGTAAACATTTGTGAATACTGAAATTATTTATTTTGCTTTCTGTTTTTTTTTATTTCATAGGTTTACGAATGAACGAATTTGTAAAATATTTCCTTTTCTGATAATTTCACAGTTTCACCTGACCGACGAATTAATTAAGTTATCCGGCTTACGGGAATGTTAATCTTACGTATGGCGCAGAGATACACAATGTGCATACAAGTAGATCTTAAGCAGGGCTTTCAAAAGTATGCTCAGTTTACCGAGAATAACGTATAATGTAAAATTTCCTGCCAGCAAGAATGTAAGTATATTTCTTAGTGGACTAGACATTTGGAAACGTAAATAGAAAAATAAACGTCGTATCGTTGTTTCTGATGAACATGGCGGGCCGGAAGCTAGGTCAAGGCGTCTAAACTCCGCGACTCCACATAGTTAGACCGCACGGCGTCGCTTACCCAGTATTACGGTACAACTGCCAGTTTTATAAGTCAAAACGTTACAGCTTCAAAACACGCCCATTGGTCCCAACTGTATTGCAGGAAAAATTTGCAGAAATACTGTGCTCCGTGAAACTAGTAGAAATTTCTTGTAGCTTGATTTGTACTCTTATATGCCAGCTAAGTAAACTCTAGCAGAATCACTCATCGGCAGTTATGGTCACCGTACCGCAATTATTTCGCATTGCACAGATTTTCACAAAACATAAATTGTGGCACTCTATTGCATACACTCATTTTGGCGGGAAAAAAAAAACTGCAACACCGTGATGGAAAGATGCGAATGAATCGAAACTCACAGGAAATGGAAAGGAGGATTTGAGATTGAGAATGATTTCGCATGCCCAGATGCAGCGGCGACATATTAAATGATGTGTAAAAGCGTATAAATAAAGGACTGTAGAGGGTCTAGACAAGTATAGTTTTCTTTCGTATAGTTGTAAACATTTCTACTGGAGTCAGCATTTCTCATCGACGTGAAAGTACGCCTTTTAAGCATGTTCATACGGGACACAATGCCATGTTCATACGGGGCATAATGCCATGTTCATACGGGGCATAATGCCATGTTCATACGGGGCATAATGCCATGTTCATACGAGGTACAATGCCACGATAGTGACGCGAGTGTGAAAGCAATGGAACGAGGAGAACAAGACGAGTTGGAAAACCTGGAACTGGACCACAAATGTGACGACACCACGGGGTGACAAATTACGTCATCCGCATGGAAGTGATGAACCATGCAGAATCGCCTCGAGTGTTAACAGAACTGTAGAACACAGTAAAAGGTCTGACATTGCCTGCGTACATAGTTTGATGGCGTCTGTTTTGCATGCCTTACTGGAGGATTCCCTTGGCTCTGAACAATCGACGCCTCAGGCTACGATGGGCTCACAAACACACCCACTGGCGTGCGGAGTGGCAACATGTTGTATTTTCAGACGAGTTCCGCTTCAAACTTGGATTGCAATCAAGGTCGCAAACATATTCAATGGAAACAAGCTGAGCGCCATCTTCCAGAATGCATTGTCCAGCATCATACTGCACGAAGTATGGGAGTGATGGGTGCATTTGGGTATCACAGACGATCTCGTCTGCTACGAATTGTAGGCACTCTCAAAAGCAACCTCCATATCAGGGAAGTCGCGAAGGCTGAAGTCGTACGCCTTTCCTTCAGTACACTCCTGAAGCCGCACTACAGCAATACATCGCCCGAAAACATGTTGCCAGAAATGTGCAAGTCGTCTTCGAAGGAAGGCAGTTGCCGCACCTTCCCTGGTCTGCATGTTCTCCCGATATGTTACTTGTCGAACATGCCTGGGATATGGTCGCTCGGCAAATAGCCCATCGTCTTCACCCAGCAGCCAATGCCGATGAACTAAGCACTCGGGTATATGTCAGGCGATTACATAGGAACACATCCAAGGCCTGGTTTATTCGATGCCTCGGCGTGTGGCACTTCTTATTGCAGATCATGGCGGTTTTACAGCATACTGTAGTTTTTTGCAAGTAATATTGTTACATTACTTTGAAATTATAATAACTATTATCAATTTGTGAAACAGGTTTCCTTCAATTCTATTGGTTCCCTCATGGTGTTGCATTTTTCACAAGCATGAGTGTAGTATACTCGTATTAAATAACCCCTCGCAAAATCTCAACTAAACTCTAGGCAAACGCTGCATTTGTATTCAGGAGTCGTGCTTTCAAGGGAGAGACATCTGATGGTCGGTAGTGACGTGAATGCGTGGTCGAGGGGTGAGTCTTTCTGGTGCCGCAGTCATCGCACTGACCTCTGGACACTCTCGACTCTCGAGTTCTTAGTGCCGGGACCCCCGACGACGTTGAAAAGCGCGGCGGCACGTTTAGAGTCCCCNGGAGATGACGAATACCCCTGGGGGGAACGTGAATTCTGCGAGGATATTTCACTGTCCGCTGCAGGTTGTGGCCGGAACTCCCCTTTGGCGCTGAAGGCAGCGATGCGTCGTCAATCTCGTGATGGTGCATGGAGAGTAGTTAAAGGAGTGGGGAGGGGGGGGGCTCCTCCCCACTAAAACACACACTCTGTGTCGATCCCCGTCGGACACTCGGGAGAGGGGAGATGATGGGAAACGTGCCAACTATTGGAGCTCTCGACTACACTGTCGTCCCCGCCAACACCCCGACCTCCTCCCCCCTTCCCACTCTATGCAAAAGCTTCTTAAGCAGGATGCTCCGCGACGAACAAATGAGAAGAAGGGCGAAGAAGAATATCCCCTCTCCTCCGCGCAGCGTCGAGACGCCGACGTCTTTGAGCGAGAATATATTTAAGAAAAGACGCTAGTTTGCCTTTGATGCTGTTCTGTTGTCCTACAAGGACCAAGTAAATCACCCAGGTGTGTGTAAGAACGCCGTAACCTATTTGCCACCTGAAATTCTTCGCAAATAGAACGTGGACGTCGCCTCTCTCACGAGAATTGGAACATCTCTGGAATGCTCTAAGTGATCGGGGTACAGAAAAAAAAAGAACAGTTTTTAAAATACTACTCCACAAAGTTACGTGAAGACTGAACACTGTAGTCACTTTCAGGGCGGAGTTGTCAGGCAGAAGACGTGGCAGGAGGGCTTGCAGACTTTAACAGGGTAGTGTGTGCGTCACGAAACACACATCTTCTAACCACCAACAAACAAAGAACATTAGCATAAACACATACTTCCTGTATCATTACACCATTACGTCGATTCCTCTGGTACGCGTGTTGCCCTCCGTGGTTTCGTTGCTGTTGCTCTTGTTATTACCGACAGCACGTAGTCAGGAAAGTATTCAGTTTGCACGCGACCCGCTTGTACATGTCACGTCCGAACTGTCTGCACTTTGGGAGGGGGAAAGGTCTTGGGCCTCACATATCCNGTACATGTCACGTCCGAATTGTCTGCACTTCGGGAGGGGGAAAGGTCTTGCGTCTCACGTATTCTCCAGAGCATTTGACTTGTGTTTGTCGAGTAGTACACCATATTCCCATTCTGGCGGTCAATGAAGACAGGTGCGTGAACTGACGAGCGTTTTTCACCATAGCGCCCAAGAAATACGCGCTCGGCCCGATGAAAAGACACTTTACATACGACAGAACAATCGTTTATTGCTCCAGTGTCCAGTATGCACGATTGATATAGTCCATTCACGGTTACTTCCAACTTTCATGAAGCCCTGCTAAAGTTCTACTTTCAGAATACTCCTCCGCCTAACGCAAACCAACTATGCCTAGAAAATTGCACCGAAAGGACCACGCACCGCAATCGTGCGCAATCACTGTAATACTATTTTGCATGGGAACTATTTCTTACTAGGCATTACCAACGCACCCTGGTTTTAATCGATTAAATTACGAATAAAAAAAATGTAATTTACAAATAAAATCTAAATAAAATTTCAATTTAACCAAAAATACGGTACTTGAACGTTAATACAAAAATAAAAAGTTTGTGATAAATGATATATTTAGGGGTCAACCGAACACGTGATTTTTCAAAGAAGTGATTTTTCAAAGGTTTGATTAAAAAGGCAGACTGTAGAGTTGCGACGTAATATGGCATTATTATTATTATTATACTGTTCTTCGACTAAACCAGTCGTTTCTTGCTGCAAATGGCGTTTTTCATCTCCATTGCGATTAATGTTCAGACGAAGTCTGGTCTGACTTGTTATAACGGAGCACTGCGAAAGCAGTTCCCTACTCTTCACTTCGCAGGAAGAAACAATCCACACTCGACGAGCACACGCTCGTAGCCTCTTACGACGCGACCGTCGTGTTTCCCCGCGCGGAGCTGCTCAGCCAATCCCGGTCCGCTGTAAAAATAAATGACGCGAGAACAAAGGCGGCGCGCCGGTACTGGCTAGTAGGGAGGGGGGGCGTCTTTGCAACAATGCTCAGAGGAAGTAAAAATACATACGCTAAGGCTGGGGCAAGCGACTACACAGCACGGTCCCCGCCTGCATGTCTTAGTTAAGGTCGGTTCACAATCAATCTCGTATGCAAGAGACGCCCGGCTATAACATCCACAAAACTTTTAGATCATAGTGAACGTACTTGTCTTATGATCAAGCGATCGCACGTGACTAGAAATTAACTTGATTTTAGTGAAGTGGTGATTCATTATAGACCGTTCTCGGTAAAAAAAAAAATGAGCGCTTTCGAAAGCCCTCCTTAAGATCTATTTGCGTGCATCTTGTGTATTCTTCCACCGCATGTGAAATTAACATTGCCGTCGGTCCTTTATACTTTATGCATGCGTCGGTCAAGAGAAACTATGATGATATTATAGAAGTAAAGACTTTACAGATTTGCTCGTTCCTACTCTTAAAAAAAAAATCTAAATTTTACAAGTGATGTCCACAAATTGGACGGTATTTCAAATAAATATAAAAATATGCATCTCTTTTAGCGACAAAGCCCTTGAGGTAGTAGAACAAAAAAAAAAATTGCACAGTGAGAAAGAAAGAGTCAAGTGCGGGAAAGAGCGGAAATAAAAGGTTCGCTTTCATGCTTTCTCGATTTCTACTTGTCAACTCGCAGTCGAAGCGCATTCAAAATTTAATTTTACTGCCAAAGAACGAGAGGCTACTGCGGGAGGGAGGCGAAAATTTGATTACTCTCCTTTACGGAAATTTAATTTGCATGACTCGGCAACAGGGAACGAAGGCGGGAATATCTTTGTTTCCGTCCTCGTCAAATCTTGTTCGCATCAAGTTCTCCAGATGCTGCCGAGTTGTAATGAAGAGACTCGAAGTCCCAACACCACTAAGTGCCAAGCGTTGAGATTCCGAATGTGAATCACGCTTACTCAACGCACTATCATGTCTACAAGCTTCGCCAAACAACGCAAAGTCATATCATAAAGTATTTATTCACAAGTACACAAAAAAATCGTAGTAAACCAGAACACAACAGCAACAAATTTCAAGCATAAATCATTGAACGTAGGGCATGCCGCCATATTATAGCATCGTCACCATACAGGAGTTTCTTAGATAGCATATAGAACCGAGAATATAGCGCCCGAATGGAAATTAAAAAAAAGGGGGGGGGGATTTTAACACCTCTCTCTAAAACAATTACTACAGACTGCAGTAATATAACGGTAATTTGATATAAAGAGTATGCTACGCACACATGTTATAAAACACTATTCGGGAGAGGACACATGGAGTTGATAACATTTAAAAACACGCTCACTTCAGATAAGTTGCTGAAGTAACATTCAGTGATCGTAGAGCTCATTCTTAGCACGCCAATTTTTTTCTTACTTACTTTATAATACTGGAACACACATTGCAAGAACTACTTCTAAATAGTGGAGAACTTTAGTTTAACGTGCATTCAACCCCTTAACGGCTAATTAATTTCTGTTTGTTATTTGTATTTACGAACTTCCCCAACCGATGATCTAACATTATCAGAAGTACATCGCACGCAATCTCGACAAAATAACGTGGCTACTATAAACAATTATTGTTTGTTTGAAACTATAATTTCTTGACGAACAAAAACGTTTTATAACGTTGGAGATACTGCCATAGGGGAGAAAAAAGAACTGGATGCATTACGATGCAAATAATTGATAAGTGGCAGTTAATTGTTGTTTGTTCTATACTTCAGGTAGTGACCCAAATGCAGCTTTATCTGTTAACTCAAACTATTTCTAGCGTTGGCCATCCTAATGTTTACCTACAATTAAACATTTACAGAGGATAGATACGTTCGGTTACCCATCCGGACGAATTTGTCCTCAAATATTACAGAAAAAATAGTTCTTACCAGGTGATATAACACAAATAGAAAGTTATTATTTTTTGCGAAGATTCTATGGGGTATTCTGGAACTGATTTTCTAGAATGCAGTACAAACANCTACAATTAAACATTTACAGAGGATAGATACGTTCGGTTACCCATCCGGACGAATTTGTCCTCAAATATTACAGAACAAATAGTTCTTACCAGGTGATATAACACAAATAGAAAGTTATTATTTTTTGCGAAGATTCTATGGGGTATTCTGGAACTGATTTTCTAGAATGCAGTACAAATATCTGAGCCTGAACTATTGCACTACTAAGATAACGACCCTCGAGATCTCACCAATGAAACTCCATATATAACTCATTACGACAGCCAAAATTGCAACAGTAGGTACATCAACCTGACATTTCTACAACTGTGCGAGTTTGAGCGAGCAGCATACTTACCACCCAATCTCCTGTTTGACACATTCATCGTTTCCGATAAATCGTAATCGTTACATTTTTCTTCCATGCTGATTCTGCTTGTGTTTGGATCTTGCCGGAATAGTTATACTGCTTTCGCCAAACACATTAAAAAAAAAATAAAAATTCATTAAACAGATCGGATACGGTATCTCAACAAATATGTTTCTTTACCTGACACTCCTAGTGATGACAGCCTCAGTTTTCTCCAACGCATTTACTCAACATGACAAATGCTGCCAGGAAAATAAATACCGCAATCAGAAAATTATTCGAAAATTTTTTCTGAATTGATTCGTCGTTTCAGCAAAACTTTAACAGCGTGTATTTATTTTCAAAGCATCAAAACCTGTGTGTTCGAATAACACTTCCATTATTGGATAAACCATTAGATTCATTAATTGTAACGATTCCACGCATGTGATAAAACCACTGCTGAATAAACGTAAACTTATGTAACAGACCTGGCGACTGAGGATTGGATTGCCGGGCCGAAGGAGGGGCAAGAGGGTTGGGGAGTTGAACAGGGTAGTCTGTTTCACAAAACACCGAGTTCCAAACATCTACAAACACATGTTCTCTTACCTTACAGATTCCTTCGATTCCTCTGGAACGTGCTGTCGCACGTGGTTCCGCTGCTCGTGTTACGATCTCCGACAACACGTTATTCAAAAAGTCTTCAGTATGCACGCGACCCGCTCGTGCATGTCTCCTCTGAAGTGTCTGCGCGACCTTGAAGCTGCTGGACGGACGAGAAAGAAACGTCGACGAGGGGTAAGGACAAGGTGCTTGTGTTCCACACGTCCCCCGGGGTTTAACTTGGGTCTGTCTCGCAGTGAGGTGATAAGCTACGTCACAGCACGTGGGAGCATGGTTTTACCCCAGTGCAATTACCTGAATGATAAAACATCATCGAGGCAGCGAGAGCCGTCATGCAGAAGCCACTGCATAGAGGCGACAGTCTCGAGAATTCACAAACAGTGAGGGAGTAATTAGTTCTGGTTAACGACGATCAGTTACACTATAAGAGCCATTATTTCCTTAAACTCCCGTGAGCGTATAAATCGTGAAAGTCGTGAGGGCGCGTACCCGCACTCTAGTTACAAGTACCCAACTGGAATTATGATGACACTCCCTCCCCCAGGACCGACGGGGTGAGAACCATGTTTATAGAGAAGTTCCATGTTTACTGTAACTTCCACATCATCTCTTTAAAATCGCAGGTCATTTCAATTTAAATTATTATTATTATTTATACTGCAGTATCGAACTTTTACAAGATGAGCATTTCGAATAAGGCGACGCTCATAGGAAAATGGCAGGCTACGGGCAGTACACTATTACGGAAAGTTGAAACATCTTCCTGCCTGCCAACACAATGACAAGAACAGGTGGTAGTCAAATACCGCACGGAGAATTAGGTAAATTAACAGTGCATCCCTTACATTTGTTTGTGCAAGAATGATGTAATATTTGACTCAATTTTTATGTTCAGTAAAATAAGGCAAATATTTTTTTTTATTAGTATTGTTTACTAGCCAAATTTATTTCGAATTTTTAAAAGTGATTTTGAAAAAAAAATTATAAAATGTAATTGATCTTAATTGGGTGCGTTTAATAGTAGCAATTGAGTGCTAGTGGCAATCAATTATTAATTATTCCCTAACTCTGACTGCAGGTGTAATAAAAGTAACTACAGTTTGACACAAATATTCTTTGGGAATCAACAAAATTACGTTTTTTCCTAACAACCTTTAAATGTTTGAAATAAAATGTTTGCCAGCGAGGCTTCCTTCGCTCGCTTATTGGCGTACAAGTTGACACAAGAAGGGGGAAGGTTTTGTTATGGTAACTAAATTTCTTTTGAAGGTGGACTAGCATTGGAAAAATATGCCCTCTATGTCCTTGCCCTCCGCCCAGGACATGGACCTGGCCAATCAGGCAGAGTTACGGCTGATCGGAGAGGGTAGGGACGCAGAGCGTACACAGAAAAAATGTTTGTACAACTGAGAAACGATTATTTGGAAACCAGTTGCCAAATATTTTCTTGTAACTTTACAACTTAAGTATTGTATCTTCACAACACACTGTTTTGGAAAACATACAAAATTGTTTATGCTGTTCAATAATTTTAATAAACTCGAAGTCTACAACACTTGCTTGCTAAATTGAACATTAGTTCTACACATTACACACTAAGATTTTTGTTGAAGTCGTTTTGCCTAAAAGTCGTATCGCCTAAAGTGGTTTCACCTACAATAGTTTTGCCTAAAAGTAATTTTGCCTAAAATAGTTTTGCCTAAAATTCGTTTCGCCTAGTCATTTCGTCTAAAATAGGTTTGTCTGAAAAAAAATTTCCCTCAAGTCATTTTGCCTAAAATTCATTTTGCTTAAAGCCATTTTGCCTAAAATAGTTTTGTCTAAAAGAAATATTCCCTCAAGTCATTTTGCCTAAAATTCGTTTTGCATAAAGCCATTTTGCCTAAAAGTAGTTTTGTCTAGAAATAAGCAAAACTATTTTGAGCAGAGCGAGGTGCAGTGCGGGTGGAGTGAGCTCGGCGGGACACTGACCTGGTGCAGGGCGTCGCGAGGTACGTCGGCGAGGATGCGGTCGGTGGAGGCGGGCCGCGGCACGCCGTCCAGTGACGTCACTTCCTTCACCTGGGGCGGCGACGGCGGCGGCGGCAGCTCCTCCTCCGCGATGTAGCGCGTCTTCTGAAACACACCGCCCCCGCCGCCTCACTCTCCTGTGTACGATCCAAGTCAAGGCAAATGTCGGTTATCACATTCAAACTGAGAAATACAAGAAAATGAAGGATCATGTTAAATTATTAATATACAATGAAGAGATTTGACGGCTATTAACATCGAGGTATTGACAGCCGATGAGGTGAAACGAGATGAGTATGGAGCGGAGCCGGAATGAAAGGGTGGGGGAAACGGGAAATCCTCGAGAAAACCCGCCGATCAGCGGCATCGTCCGGCACGATTCCCACCCCTCCCGGAATGCGGTTCGCTTGGACTGGAAGCGAGCATACTAACCACTACACTACCGCGGCCCCAATAATCATATAGTTGATATAAAAATATAAGTGCTTTATTAAAAGGACATACACATAAAAGACTAAACATCAACATGTCTGTATTAAATGTCATTATAAATTTGAAAAACATGCTACACTAAACACATACGTTGAATATTGCGTTCATGATAAACGGTTGATTGAAATTCCGTGTATACGAAAGTATTAGAATGCATATTTTTAATAGCGCAGAACTATTCCATCCTAAGTTACGAGCTACCTGGCCACAACACACATTGGGGACCAACTAGACCGGACCAAGGTCTATTCTACTTAGGTCGGGAAGCTTAATGCTTTTAGATTAGGAACTAAAAATGTTCGCCGCCAGAGTGCACTGACGTCGCATGTGGATCGGATTATATTTTTTACCGTTTTTGTATGCGAGTAAATGGGATGATTGCGATTTTCATAAAATAAATGTAATCGTGTAACATATTCCGAATTATTTTCTGTTAGAACTTACGTAAAGAATAAACTTTGTTCTTTGCACATGAGAGTTCACATGTTGTTTAATATTCTGTCACAAATTGAATTTAGCAAAACTCTGGCTTGCACAATTACTTTATTTACACATTACAAGTGAATCGAAAAAAATAGTGAAATTGTTCAAAATATCATTTTTGGGGGCTTCCTGTGCTGTTTCCTAAAGGGAAAATAGGAAAAGTACAACATTTCTTTTTACGACAGCTATATTCATTTCGCAATCAAATTCATAAAGTTTTTCCATAGGAATAAGCATGTCCGTGAATGTGCAACGCCAAACACAGTTGAATATTTACTGTTTGCTCTTGCAACCACAATCGTAGGGCGTCGACAATAGCGACGAAATAAAGATAATACCTAAACTTTTTGCTGGGGTAAAAATATATTACAACTCGAGTCAAACACGAAATTTTCCAAGAAAATTAATAAAGAATTTCTTTATTTGACGCCAGTTTAAAAGTGACCTCTTTGGAACAGCAGCGCACCTTGCGGCAGAAATTTTCCGTATGCCAACCTCTCGCACGAGATATCTCGTTTAGTTCCTAACCTGAGTGTAATGAACCTAAATCCCACGTCACCGATACTAGCACAAGAACCGCCATAACGACAATCAATACCACGCATCCAAACAATGATGTCCCCTTCGTTTACACTTTTTTATTTTACAGCTAACTCGCTCCTATACGAAAAAAAAAATACATTTCGCAGAACACCTTGGTTTCTGGGTTGTAGCAGCGTTAATGCCGCATAGCTTAAGTATACAGCAGATAGAGCGCGTGCAATGAGTTCTCTGCGGGAGGTACATATTTCAACTCTTAACATCAAGGTCTTGAGATGTGATAAGGGGGAAGGAAGGTGAGTATGATCCCCGAGAAAAAAAAACCGTCGACCTGCGGCATCGTCCGGATGTGTATCAATAGATTTTAAATCGACGGTAACACTAGTTACCCGGCGGGGTCGCTTCCGGATTTTCGCCGAGACGATAACATGAGCATGGCCGGAATGGAAGGGTGGGAGAAAGGGATAATCCACCCATTCGCAAATTTAATTCGCACCTTGCCTAATTCTCTTTTTTCACTGCAGCCTCAATTTTCACGGTAAAGTATCAGCAGTAACTGTTACCCACTGCTTCAAAGAACCTCAGTGAAGAAAATAAGGACGTAATTATCCATTTCACAAGGTATGTGATACATGTAAATGTGCGTTAGGTCTACTTAAGTACATACATGTTTTTAAAACAGCTACACAGGTTTCGTTTTTTCACATCCCTTACTCGCTGTTCCCCCGTCCTAACATAAATCTTAAGTCCAAATGTTTATTGCAGTTTACTGATTATACAGGACTTCATTCAAAGACAATCTTAGATTTTTAACAGTTCCCCGCCTAAAATATCCAGGTGTTAACTTCGCCAAAATTCCAATACGCGGGAAATTGATGAGCTCCTAGAAGCAAGTTTCATTCTTGGCACGCAAAGACCAATAAAAACAGGCATATTCACACGAACGAATTTCAGATCTGGTACTAAAAGCGTTTCTTTCACTACACACCTCTGAATTCTCAATTTTTGACAAACATTTTGATAATGTTTATGCTCAGTTTTCAAACTTAGGAAACAAAAATAAATCTGTTCCAATACAGAAACATTTGCTCCAGAATATACTGGGTGCGGTGTTTTTTGAGTCCGACTTTAACATTCCCAAAAATGCCTGCAAACATCAAAATTTCTGCACGAAATGACACCAAGATGGCAGCCACTGATAAACGGCATGTGATGTCAATAAGCGAAAACTTGTTTTAAGCTATAGAAAGAGCAGCTCATGTACAAAATTTTTTTTTTTTCTGAAATGGTTTATTAACCTACTGTTACGGTGTGGTCAGGCCTTAGCTGAACGGCTTGCCTGATCACACCTTCAAACATAAACGAGCGGGATTGCAACGCCACCATTTGGTCGTCGACAGTTGCAGAAATCCCCTCCACCGGTCACTGAGCGCGGCCGCCGAACCGCGCGCTTGATATAGGCCGTCGTTAACCGTCTCGTCGTCGTCATTCATCATTAGACCTTTGGGCGACCCTACCAGCCAAGCAGACCAGGAAGATGGGTGTCCGGCCGTCGCTAACCGTCTCCTAGAATCAGCCTCCGGCAACATAAACAAGGTGATGACGTTCCGGTTAGGGTTATTTAAAATGGCGTGAGTGAAGTAACAATAAACATAATATTAAATTCAATGTAAAGCTCCCCCGGCCAATGCTAATATAAATAATAATTGTATAACCGTAAATTGTAATAAATTCATCAGATACTGTTTTGCACTACCGAATTAACGAGTCATTATTTGAGTTATGCCCCCAGCATACTCTCATACTCTTCAAGTACGAATTGGCTGAAAAGCAAGTTCGTAACACTACGTTGGGACTCCTGTAACGGATTGATCCAAAACCAGTTATTATAAATACGTGTCGGCTCTTAGCAAGTGCATGGATCAAGAGGTCTGCCTACCAAATGAAGGTGGTTTGGTTAGGATCCCGTACCGCGTACGGTTATACCAGAAATTAAAACTAATTGAAACTGTTCAACGTACGACGTTTTATTGCAGAGGTGACTGATAATATATATGCAGTTTTAACTCGCTGAGTTGTACATATCTATATGTTAAGTTCACTTCCCTTGTTTCCTTCTGTGTAGAAAGCAATTATTTGGAAGGATCAAAGTCCCTTATAATTGGAACCGTTTCTAAGCGAAATTAATGATAATGCTAAATAACCATCCTCTATAATAGTTTTACTAAATGTAGTGTTTCTTCGCTTCTCTGGTTGATATGGCCTGTGTTATAACGTTGAGAGTATAAATTACATGCGTGGTCGTGTCTACGACGTGTTCGTGCAGAGGTGATTGATAATATATGTGAAGTTTTAACTCGCCAAAACTGAACTGGCAAAAACTGGCCAAAACTGAACTGGTATAAATTGTTTAAAATCAGCGCAAATAGACTCAGATGTGATGGAATAGTAAAAGCGTGTAACTCATCACCTGTGTGTCAACTGTAAACGCGCACACAAGCACACACACACAGACGCACACACACACAGACGCACACACACACACACACACACACAGACAAATGGACGCGCCGACTTTAGAAAGAGCGCGGGCGATTGTGTATTTGCACCGACGAACTATCGCGTCTGATTATCAGTTTCAAATCGGTGACACGAGACCGGTTATCACAAACATTTATTGTAAACGATATCTGATCTGACGGACTGAGCGAAACGCCTATCGATAACTGCGCTGCTCAAATTTCATCAGCGATACCTATGACGTAGCAATTTGTTTACCCTGCTCAATGTATTCATTTCCAAACTGACAACTACAAAAAAAAAAAAAATCGACGGTGTATCTAGTTAACTGAAGACACACGAGTAAAATATTTACTAAATGCAAATGTTACTTACGGTCTTTCTACACCTGGCGAACGGCATTTTTAAAACCCATTCGCGGTTTCTTTGCACTTTTTTAACCGAACCTTTGAAAAATCACCCCATGTTATGGCGTGTTTGGTTTTTATCTGAATATGCCATGTATCGGAAGCGTTTTACACTTCTGTTAACATAAACGTATCTTATTTTTGGTTCAACTGAACATTTACTTTTATTTTATCTAGAAGTAGTACCTATTATTTCATTCATAATTAATATGAGTAAAAGCAGAGAGGAAATGCCTGTGTTTGTAATGCATAGAAAGAAATAGTTCTCATGCAAAATATTATTACGCCGAGTTTGCACGAATGCTGTGCGTTGTCCTTTTGCTGTAATTTTTTAGACACGCTTTAGCTTTGTTTAAATGAGGCGGAGGAATATCCTGAAAGTAGAACTTTAGCAGGGCTGCAGAAAAGTTTGAAGTAACCGTGAATTGAATATAGCAGAAATACCTCACGCTATTCCAGGAATCACTTAGTCGTGAGAAATAACTGCCTTCACTGACGTACGTGAAGTTGCTCTCCTCTGCGTGAGGACTTTATTCGGTATACCATTACGTCTTAATTAAATTCTGGGAAAACGTATTTCGTATTATAATAACCTACACTTTAGGCATCGATTCGAACATAATCTTCAATAAACGGCATGGTAAGATAAGACAAAGTCGTAATTTTCCCACAGCGATAATACAACGGTGCTGCATTATTTAAGGCAACGGCGAACTTACTGAGTGAAGAAGTCGTACTTCAGGGTGTTCGATAACAAACAATTAATTATTTTATAATTGCAACAAACCTTGCTTAACTTGTAGCCATTGTATGCGATATAATTTTCCTGGAATAAAGAATTTTTACACTTCATGTTTTTTAAATAATTTGATGTCAAATACAACATTCTTCTGTTTTGCTGCAACCATAATGACAAATACTAAATAACTTATATAAATGAAAAAATTACAAAGTAAACTAATGCCGTGAGATACCGCTTAACATACATGTAATAACCAAACAGCAGTTGATGCATTAAAAAAAATGATAAGTATGTGCAAAAATGTCTTTATGTTGACAATTTTTTTCTATATAGATGGCCTGTTATTTGGTGATTACATATGCATCACGCGGCAGCCCATAACATTAATTGACTTTGTAAATGTTTTCATTTGTGTAACTTAGTATTTGTTATTATAGCTGCAGGAAAACAGCAAAATTTTGGATTTGACATCAAATTATTAAAAATATATTAAGTGCATTTTTTTTATTCGATGAAAATGGCATCGCATACAATGCGTACTAGTCGAGCAATGTTTGGTAAAAACATAAAATTATGAATTTTTTGGTGTTGAACACCCTTAACGGAGTGAAGGCCTCGATGGCGGTGGTAGGGTTGCGTGCGAACCACGTATCTCAGTCCAGATTCAGAACAACCAGTCTGAGACGGAGTGAGGTTAATTGAGGGCGTTTAATACGATGACTCGGAGAGACTATTAAGGTATTACGAAAGCGAATCCCGTACCCTCTGCCATGCGCCAAAGTTCGCTAGTAAGTTATATCACTCTCTCGGACCAGCTCGTGCCTGGATGCACGAGATTTTCCGTACATGGTCCGTTAAAAACCAATTTAAATACATATACAACTGCAACATAAAGAATAACATGGCACCCTGAATGAAAGAGATCGCAGTGGCGGAGACAGGTTAATCAGCCATTAAAGAGAATTTGTTCCGAAAGAAGAGGAAAAAATGACAAATTTAATGGTCTAAGATTCGATAATCCGTAGCAGTCTTGCATGGAACACGACTGAAAGGTGAACTTCCTTTTCGAACTTGCAAGTAGGTCTGCCTACAAGAGATTGTTGAAAAACTCCTGATAACCATTAGCTTCAAACCACTCAATAACACAGGCTTTAGTTGACTACGCCAATTTTTGGGTAAGAAAATGTAACTTGGAATGTTTTTTTATTTTTGGTTGCAAATGTTTAGATGAGATTCGAATCACTTGTCAACATACTTTGTGCTCACATTCTGAATCCTGCTGGGAGCAATCTTGAGTTGTAACTCGTTAGTCTTTTGCGAGGTCCACATTGACCAAAAAGAATTCTGTCGTCACCAATCATTTTTTTTTTGGTCACTACGTAACTGTTTTTTTAATGTATCGTTAAGAAAATGCAATACTGCGATTTTGACATGAACTTGTTTAAAAACTACGGAAAGAAGATTTTTGAGATAAATGGTATGATGCGCGAGTTCTACTGGCTGAACGATGATTGGTGCTCATAGTCATACCTTTCCCAAGAATAAAACCCAGTACTCTCCGAACTGTACATTTTCATATCAAGCGTCTAACCTTGTATAAATAAAAAAAAACTGTAAAATTAAAACTTTTTTTCTCATATACAGCACAGATTAACGACACATTTGGATGAATAACAAGTTTATAAGCCAATTTTCCACCATGGTTAAACCTTAGTAATTCAAAGTATGCAAAGATTTGATATCTGCCAAACTGTAATATTCAATAACCTTTCAAGTAAGACTAAATATTCACGCCAGAAAATGTATCAACATAATTCTACCATGTCTTTTTTTTTTTTTTAACTAAGTTTGATGGTTAAAAATTGGAAATGAGGTAGAAACTTTTTATACAGTTGGCAGTAGCACCAAACAACTAATTTTATAATTTTGGCTGAAAAAAAAGAGTCCTTTAAAACCTTTAATTAAGAGAAATCGCGCATGGGAACAGCTCAAGTAAGAATCTAAGAAACGCATAATGACGCAGACTACCGCCAAGTCCATAACAAACACGCATATAAAATCGAACATAAATCGCAGCGATGGTTTTTTTTTTTAGATGAGACATGTCTTTTATAAACCCGCCTCCACCTATCTCTGGCCAACCACAAACGTCGTATTAGTATTTACGTATCGCCGTGGAGGTTAAAGACATTTTTTTTCCCCATCGTGCGTGTTGTTTCTTTAGGTCTGGACATCATCTGGCACGAGTCCCGGTCGCTTCCGGAAGACGTCGAGGAGTCGCTCTAACTTCCCTTGATCTCTCGCCTGATTTGTTGGCGACACGTCAGGACAGAGATGGCCCCGAGTTCCCAGTTTTCACGGCCAGTTGGGAATACACAGTTAGCTCATCTCACGGCTACATGAAGGCGTGCTAAAGACATCCAAACGAAGCAATCGACGGTGGCCAGGCAGCCGTTACACTGTCGACGTCGTAAAACCTCGCCTTACCTCCGGCTTACGGCGATAGCAGACTTCAAGCGGCACATCTGGGGAATGACAGGAATGCAGCAGAGACTGTCGCCCACTAACATCAATGCGGCCACACAATATACAGGTTGATTCTAAAATCGTGGGACAAACATTGAGGGGTGGTAGAGCTCACTAAAACAAACAATTATTGTATAGGAATATATGGGCGCTGCTCCATACTCACCTCGCTTCACTCTCGTCGGCTCTCAAGACCTCGCTGTTAAGAGCCGGGCAAATCTCTCGACTACACAGACTACTGTAGAGATGGTCTAGATCAGAATTGTTATGTTAGAATAAGGAACAATCGACCATAACGAATAAGTACTTCAGACACATTCGCGTCACTCAAGAATGACCTATATTGAAACATGTAACCTGCACACTTAACAAATATTTATGGTAAGGGAATACAAATTGCTTCATTATAAGGCAAAGTTTCTACCTTCCATGTTCTTGGAATTCACGACCGAAGATATATATATATTTTTTTTACAGTTGTACGAGATATCAACTGGTGCGCAAAAACTTTACGAACAGCCAGGAATTTCCATAATCCGTGAAGTGGGTCGCGCGGAGGCGACACGCGAAGTCGTATATCTGCCTCGAGACTCAAAAGCCCAACCTGTGGCGTGACTTTGGTGCAAGGTGGATGGGGGGAGTCTGTAAATAGGGCGAGGGTGAGGCATGGAGGGGCGGGACTTTGTTAATAGGCGGTCAACATGAAGAGCCCCGTTGATTAGCGAGGGCAGAAGAAATACGGGGGTTGCGTGATCACGATTTCTTGGTGGCTGCGGCACGCTGAGGCCCTCGACCCTCCGGTTGGAGACGCTGTGGGGAAGGGGGGTCGTTTGGGGGATGAAGAGGGTGAAAGGAGACTTACAAGGGAAGGCGAGACCGCTGCAAATGTTCACGGGATCAAAAACTTCCAACTCGGATCTCGAGAGATCTCGTACTTAGCGAAACAACCGCAAGGAAATCTACTCAAGCCCGACGAAGAAATTCTGAAGAAAATCCACTTGGAAAATTTCCGTTGACATAAACCGCACTTCAGAATGACGAGGGAACGCCGAAAGAAAAACCATTCGCTGTAAAGTGGAACCACAAAGGAAACTGCCGTACGCACAAGAAAATGAGTTAAATGTTGTTGAACTTATTAACTTCGTTTCACGGAATCTTTTTGAAACACGAAAACGTGAAATACTTTTTGTTTTTGTACTTTTCACGAGTACGGAAAGAAGCCAAAATGTTTACGAATTAATTTCAATGACTTAATTTTCCGCTATAATAATTTTAAAGTGCAACTTCGGCCCTTTTTAATGCATGAGACAAAAATCAGAGTCACGAAAGTCTCTGTCAAGCTCTCAAAAGAGTGACGTGGTCTGGAACATGAAGTGAATAAGGTGGGGGTTCTCAGTTTGGCAGTAAATTATTAGTTTATTTTATTGGCGATAACGCTCCTCTTTGATAAGTTGACAGAATTTTATCTATTGCTACATCAATTATAGGGTTTTTACTTTGTTTTTGTCACTTTCACAAGAAAACACACTGTGTGGAAGTATTAAAAAAAAAACATATATATGGCACAAAACAAGATCTGTGAACACAATTTGTTACAAACAAATCCTGCCTTCTTAACATGTGGACATAAGGATTTCTGTATTATACGATTACTTGATGCATATTATTTTCTATTATGTGCTGATAGTCATACTGTAATTGAAGGAACTACATTTAGATACATTTTTAATGTATAAAGCATTTCTGACTAGTTTACAAAATACTCAATTTTTAAGATATGACATATTTCAATAATTTTTTTGATACACTAGTTCAGTCGAGTTTACACTTAAATTTTGGCTCTTGATAATTAGTACTTGAGTAGTATTATCTAAGATTCATTTGAAATACAGGGGGCTCTCGCGGCGAAGCGCGTCTCACGTTGAGAAACAGACCACCAGAGAGCAGGCAGTGCGCTGCCTCACGTTGAGAAACCGGCCACCAGAGAGCACGCACTGCGCTGCCTCACGTTGAGAAACAGACCACCAGAGAGCAGGCAGTGCGCTGCCTCACGTTGAGAAACCGGCCACCAGAGAGCACGCACTGCACTGCCTCACGTTGAGAAACCGGCCACCAGAGAGCACGCACTGCGCTGCCTCACGTTGAGAAACAGACCACCAGAGAGCAGGCAGTGCGCTGCCTCACGTTGAGAAACCGGCCACCAGAGAGCACGCACTGCACTGCCTCACGTTGAGAAACCGGCCACCAGAGAGCACGCACTGCGCTGCCTCACGTTGAGAAACAGACCACCAGAGAGCAGGCAGTGCGCTGCCTCACGTTGAGAAACCGGCCACCAGAGAGCACGCACTGCACTGCCTCACGTTGAGAAACCGGCCACCAGAGAGCACGCACTGCGCTGCCTCACGTTGAGAAACAGGCCACCAGAGAGCACGCACTGCGCTGCCTCACGTTGAGAAACAGGCCACCAGAGAGCAGGCAGTGCGCTGCCAGCGGCCAGTCTGTCCTCCGGCGCAGCGTTGCTGTATCCGCACTTGAGGTGTGAAAATGTGTGGCTAGTAAAAACTATAACGGGCGAAAGGAAAACTTCTTACCCAAGGTAACAAGAAAAAAAAAAAACTTTACCGAAAATTGTACCTTGGCGAAGAAGAAAAGAAGGATCTGCGTCACAAGGTAAAACAACGAGGACGCAACAAACCGAAGTAAACGAAACCGAAGATTCTCTGCAGTCAGTAAATGAAAACGGTCTTCGCATTAGCTGCAATATTAATATTTATAATAATAAATCTAAATCAATATGAAAATAATTTTTTGTTTATGCCAGAGAAAAAGAAATCACTAATGTACATTTCTTCATTTCATTTCAAATTTACATTAATTGTATAGTTAAAAAAAATCCATCAGTGCAAAATAATATTATCGGGAAAAATTGCTTGTTTGAAAAATAAACTGTCATGTAAAATAATTCTTTACTTAGTTTTAATTTCTCTTTTGTTACTAATTATAGAAATTTCCGTGAAAATGTTTTCATTTATAATAAGTTAGTTATATTTATGTCTGTGAGTGACGGCGTGTGCATGAGAGCACGCGTGTACGTCGGAGACTGGATCAGAGGCAAGAGAAGATGAAAACAAACGTCAGAAAATTATGATACACGACAGTTTGCAGACGGTGACAAAAATTCAAGAAAAAAAAATCTTAAGCGTCGGTTCATCTAAGTGAATAACTTATTTATTGTATAAGTACAGTATAGCATTTTCTATTGAAAACTGAAGAGTAAAAATTGACTAGCCTAGTGCCCCCAAACTACGCGAAGTATTTTGCGCATTCAAACCTGAATTAATTTCACTGCAACATAAATGCAAAAGAATCGATATCGTACTGAAAATTAAATATTGAAACAAACATATTGCCAAATAAATCAAAACAGAATCTTGACAAACGTAGGCCTACATCTGGGAGTCTGTGCAATCTTGCACATCTTGCAATGTGATTCTTCTATCGCTATGCAGATAGAAGAATGTTATTTTTAGTTATATAACAACCCTTCCTCCTCTCCCCCCCCCCTCACCCTACAAAAATAAATATTGCAAGAATATTAAAACTTGTTCTTTCAGACTATTCATACGTCTCTGTTCCCAATTCAAAACAAACATTACAAACCTTCTCCCCCCCAACCCCCTTTATCAATAAAATTACTATGACGCAGTTTGCGTCATAGTAGGCTTTATTTGTAGGCACGACTCGTATAAGTTAAAGCACCTGAAATTTTAGGTAGCGTATTTATTCTCAATCAGACGTCATATAAAAAATGGGATATTTTTTATATACGTTTCATTATTATAAAAAAATTTCGGCCCGTGTTATAAGTTAACATAAAACAAATCTGAAATGTTTATATTTACCACGTCAGTAAAGAAAGTTATATAAAGGGGGGAGGGGAGGGGAGGATAACTCCACGAGGCGAACAAAATATAGCTGCAGCGAGTAGCGGAATGCAGCTTGGTGACGCAGGCGATGAAGCGCCCCGTTGAAGGGGCTTGGCGATGCAGACACAACACTTGCCGCAGTAGAAGTAGAANGGGGGGGGGAGTAACACTGAAGGGTCAGCGGTGAAATGCCACGTAAATGCCACGGTGGACGGCTGCCGCGCCAAATGCAGTATATCTATAGGCTGTTAACGGTAAAGTGAGAACTTTCAAGGCCCCAGTTACTTATCACTTTCAGCCATTTTTTTCAACCTTTAACCACCTTTTCAAAATCAATACTGCCACGTCAGTAACAAACACAGCGTGTATGTTCCACAGCACTCGGAAGTTAACGTCTGAGGCTAAAATAAAATAGATTTGTTGACTACTATTCCAGATGTGAAGGCTTTCAAAAGTGCTCACTTTACCGTGAAATAGCCAATATAAACTGTCCACGGTAAACCNCTATTCCAGATGTGAAGGCTTTCAAAAGTGCTCACTTTACCGTGAAATAGCCAATATAAACTGTCCACGGTAAACCGAGCACTTTTGAAAGCCCTGCTTAATATCTTCTTGTTTGCTCACTGTGTAATTTTTCCACCATATGTAAAAGTAGCATTCGCATGGGTCTAATCATTTTACTCATGCGTCGGTGAAGTAAAACTGTGAAATTATCGGTAAAGGAAATGTTTTATAAATTTTATGCATTAAAAAAACAGAAAGCAAAAAAAATAACTTAAGTATTCAAAAATGTTTCTCTAACACTTTTAATTCACTTTAAAGAATGGAACTACTTTCTCTCTGTCACAACCAACTATACTGGGGACTTGTTAGTTATCGTGCACTTTAAGGCGCCCGTCTACCTGGAACTTGTTCCCACGTTTAGGCCGAGAAGCGCGGGAGCGATAAGGGCGACACTGCCACGCGCATCAAGTACGCCATCGCCGCTAAGCGCAAGGCTCTGAACTGGCGTGCAGTGTTCTCGTCGTGCTGCGTGTACCTATGGGACTTTCAGCGGTGACCATATTATTTTATTAGTGGGAAGTCTTTAGGAAGGTTCAGTGCAGGCCCCTATAGTAGTTTTGTATGTATCTGATGCGTGCATTTTGAGCTACAGCGCCTTGGAAAGGCCGTTTTTAGCGGTTTTGGAGTACTCTGAATTGATGTTTCTAACGTACGTGATATTTTGAAAGTACTTAGCAGCTGTCGTCTGAAGTGTGTGTTCTTTTCGTAGATAAGTACATTGGACGCACGCTTAATAGTTTAGTTGAAAAACGTGTATTTCGAACACTCTGCAACGCAGTTCAAGCGCCCGATAGACGGGCGCTTTAAAATATGTATATACAAATACGGGTAGCGACATTTTTCAAAAGTTGATTTATAAACTGCTCACTTTACTGTGAATGGCTTATAATTAGGGACACCTGTTTTTCGCATTCACAATTGCAAATTCCCTTGGTTGTTGGTCACATGTCTATACAAGAAGGCATTTTATTGCCTGACTAGGAAAATCGGAATGAAGTTGCTCCGATACTGAACGTCCGTGATTCGCGAGCAGGAACACGTGACAGTTTAAATCATCCAATCACGAAAGCGCATCCGAACTAGAGAGTATTATAATGCAAGTGGTTTTGAAATCTTTTAGCGAATGAAAGGTGCCCCCGCTTACAACTTACGGCAGCGGCAGGCCAATCACACAAACTAAAGATAAGTTCGACGAGGAAGACCGATTTTCGTATCCAGCAGAAAATGGACTGGCCCGCCAAGACACGAGATTTCCCGCTGATCCGTCCCCTTAAGGCTCGACGTCACCCCTCGTGCAGTAATTCTTCGTTTTCGCGTCATAATTTACGATTCGTGGTGATTTACTGACAAATGTACGACTATAAGAAATTTACACTTTACGACTTGTTTTACATTTTTGTGCGTAATTTTAATTTTTTACAACAAGCAGATAACACATAATTAAAATTGTTGTATAATTGTTGTAAAAAGTAGAATNTAAAGTTCTCGACTTTTTACAACAAGCAGATAACACGCAATTAAAATTACGCACGAAAATATTAAACAACTCGTAAAATATATATTTTCTATGATCGTACTTTGTCAGTTTGTTACTATGAATCCGAAATTATGACGCAAAAACGAAGAATTGCTGCACAAGGGGCGAAGTCGAACCTTAAGACTCCCGTCTACCCGGCGCTCTAACTGCGCTGCGGTGTGTTTGAAAAATTGGTTTTTCAAGAAAAATGCATCAAGCGTACTGATATAAGAAAAAAAATACACACTTACGACGATGGCTGTTGAGTGCTTTCAAGACGTCACGCATATTATAAACGTCATTTCACCACCCTCCAATATAGCTAAAAACAGTATTTTTCAAAGCGCTGTGTCTCAAAATACACGTGAAATATACTTAAAGAGGTATTTAAGGACCCTGCATTGAGCTTTGCCACACACTTTCCACAAATACAACTACGGGGTCACCGCTGAAAGTCCCACGGGTGCACGCAGCACCACGAGAACACCGCACGCCAGGTCTTGCGCATAGCAGCGACGGCGCGTTTGATGGGCGCGATAGTCGCCCTTACCGACCCAGCGTACCCAACTACGCACGTGTAAGTAATTTACTGGTCTTTACTGCACACTGCGGAGCTCAATGTTTAATAATCTTACGTTTCGGTAAATGATTCGCAAATCGTTTTACTGTCCTCGGCCATGATTGGTTCATACAACTGTGATCGAACATGGAGAGCCTACAGATCATTGGCTGTGACAACGAAACAAGCAGGCGCCGTTAAACGTTTTTGTTTGCAACACCTGAAACCGTAAATTAAAGTGGGTCTGGAAGGGTTAAGAGTTAGGTGCCAGTCTTCGTTTTAACACGCGATAGAAAGCAATGCGCGGACGCGAGTAGTTTATAGAATTAAAGTTTTTCTATTGCCAAATTATAGTCATTTTCGGACCAGCACGGCAGTTCAAACGTTGCAATGTTTCCGGCGGCACCTCAACAGCTTGCGCCATTTAGCTTCTTTTCTTTTTTGCGGGAAAACAAAGTAAGATAGAAAGCACTTCTCGTGGGAAAGCCTTAATTGGGGTCGGTTCACAGCAGGGGTGGCAGTGAGGCCAGGCCCGGTTCCGCTGCAAACTTTATCAAACAACTCCGCCTCTACTTCCGTATATTTTAATGAGCGCACCAACTGGAATGCGCACAGTAAGGTTGGCAACGACGCACAGAACATAGTTCCATGTTTTAGCATTGAGCTAAAAACGTTAGATAAACATTTGTGAATACTGAAATAATTTATTCTACTTTCTGGTTCTTTTTTTTTTCGTCATTTTTATAAGAGTAGAAATTACTAAATTTGTAAAATATTTACTTTTCTAATAATTTCACATTTTCTCTTGACTGAATTATGAATAAAGGGATGCCAATGTAAATGTTGATTTTACACATGACGGGAGAATACACAATTTTCATACACGTAATATTACGTAGGGCTTCCAGATGTTCACAGTTTATCGTAAACAGTCTATAAATGTTGTTCACGGTTAATTCAATAGTTCTGATATAGATTTTGAAAAAAAAAGCTCACTTTCTGTAACTACACGTAGGGTGATGTCGGGTAAGAGGCCGCACGGGGCCCGAGTCCTAAGACGTCGTAGTTCTCACAGTCGCCGTTAGATAGCATCAACGTTCATATAGGGAATTTACGAAATTTTTTTCACGCAATAGACACGGCCGGTTGCCCGCTGCCGCCATTAACGGGAAGTGCGATCTCAACTATTTGTTTGGAGTGATGTTTGATGTATTTTTTATATTTAAAAAGTACCTGCAGAATTGCAACGAATTATTTTTGTCGAATAATGTGTACAATTACGTAACAGGTATGTTTTTTTTTGCTTGCATTCATGTGAGGCCACCTCAGGTTAAAGCTGATCATTTAAAGAATCGGCAGCTGTTAATGTCAGCATCTGAAATACTCTGTCTAGTCAGGTATTTTGGATTAATGGTTGGAGATTTGACAACAGAATATGATGCAGTGTGGGATTTTTACTTGTGTTCGAGAGAAATTCTTGGTATTGTGACCAGCCGTGCATTCAATGCAGGACCAGCAGTTCTTCTAAAAACCTTGATTGTCGAGCTTCACTCTTTATATCAGCAGCTCTTTAACGAACACCTTAAACAAAAGTATCACTTCGTGCTTCATTACCCGCACATTATGTAATCTGTTGGTCCGCCTGTGAATGTTTGGTGTATGAGGTACGAAGCAAGGCACGTGTTGTTCAAAATCTCTGCCCGTAATATCCGTTCTCGTCGAAATATTGCATATTCTTTGGGTTTCAAAAATTATTTTCAGCTTTCTTTGAAATAGTTTATATGCAAGAAACTTGACTGCTCTCCTGTTGTTGGCCCAGAAAAGGTAGTTGCAACGTGCACGTTGAGCAATTACACAGAAGACCCAAAAAAACTGGCACACCTGCCTAATATCTTGTCAAAAATATTGTCTTTATATATAGGAGGAGCCATAAGTTTCANCCAAAAAAACTGGCACACCTGCCTAATATCTTGTCAAAAATATTGTCTTTATATATAGGAGGAGCCATAAGTTTCATTGGTGTTCGTTAAAAGGCAGCTCATGTTTGCATTTGAACATACAATTAATTAAAATATTTATATTGCGTATTGAAAGCGACTTGGAGCTGAGAGTTTAGAATTTCCAAGTTGAGGTGAGCAAGTACTTAAAAAACGTTTTCAGTTGAATCACTCAAGTAGGAAAGTGAAATTGTTCCATATATATTAAGTAACTATTCAAACGTATGTCTGTTTCAAATATTTAAATAGTAGTGCACATTTTTACTAGGTGTCTTCGGCTTGCATCCAGGATTGAAAGTACTCATTTTTCACTANTATTTAAATAGTAGTGCACATTTTTACTAGGTGTCTTCGGCTTGCATCCAGGATTGAAAGTACTCATTTTTCACTGAGCCAAAAAAGGAAACTTTTAAAGGAGATTCACTGTAAAGTTTTAATCAAAACTCGAAACGAAAATGTGCAAGTTCCTTTCTACTGTGCCTGTATAACTTTTACTTTTTTACAATATTTTTCATGAAGAATTACANCGAAAATGTGCAAGTTCCTTTCTACTGTGCCTGTATAACTTTTACTTTTTTACAATATTTTTCATGAAGAATTACATGCTATTTAGTGTGCTCAGGATTTAAATTTTCACACAGTCACATATAAAAAAATCGCAAGATGAAATTTTTTTTAACTTTAGTAGACTTCCTGTTTGTGCCGGGATGGATAAAAACAAAGGAAGGATGCCTCAGCTTCCACTGTGTAAAGGAAAAGGACTAAGTACTTATCCTAAGCATCTGTAACAACTACATTGTTGGTACTATCCGAGACGAAAGGGTTGATGCTCTGATACAAAACGAAAGAGGAGGGGAGGGGTTATGAATGGNATTGTTGGTACTATCCGAGACGAAAGGGTTGATGCTCTGATACAAAACGAAAGAGGAGGGGAGGGGTTATGAATGGCTGCAGTTTTTCAGATAAACACGTGTCGACTGTCAAGAGCAGGAGTTTTAAGTCAGAAATGTTTCTTCACAGTTTTTGTACTTTTAAAAACCCTTGCCTGAGGACCAATTTAAACAATTGTCACCGTTATAAAGTGAATGGAAACACGTTAATGTTACCTGTAAGCAGACACTGAGGCTACTTCAGGTCAGGCCTTGGTGCTGTGAGATAGTTTGGTGGCTGGCAGCCAACTGGACCGAAGAAGCAGATCAATAATCAGTTTTCTTATTATACGTTCATCAGCCATCACTGGCATGTTGTAGTATCAAAGAGCTTTTGTGAACTGACTGAGTGACTTGCCGTCATATCAAAGTCGCGTTTTCTTCAGGGAAGGTGGGAGCGGAAACACTTATTTCATAACTGCATTTGTATTAATTTGTTTCTCCCAGGATTTCAGAGTTTCTTGTATTCAGGTGTACTTAATAATAGAGAAAGTATGGTGGTGTGACTACGAGGTTGTGACTCAGTGGAGACGTGATTATTTAACTTCTGTAAAGTTTATAATCAAGGCTGCTGACCAAGTTGTTTTACTAATTGAATCTTAAGTTTTTTTGCTAGTTATATACCAGTTTTTGTTCAATATTAATAACAAATGTTTGTTAATCCCTTCGGATTTTAAATTATTGGTGGTTTCATGCTATTTAATGACGACAATTTTGCAGTGCAACTTAAAATTTATCTCACAACCATGTTTATTTTNATTGTTGGTACTATCCGAGACGAAAGGGTTGATGCTCTGATACAAAACGAAAGAGGAGGGGAGGGGTTATGAATGCCTGCAGTTTTTCAGATAAACACGTGTCGACTGTCAAGAGCAGGAGTTTTAAGTCAGAAATGTGTCTTCACAGTTTTTGTACTTTTAAAAACCCTTGCCTGAGGACCAATTTAAACAATTGTCACCGTTATAAAGTGAATGGAAACACGTTAATGTTACCTGTAAGCAGACACTGAGGCTACTTCAGGTCAGGCCTTGGTGCTGTGAGATAGTTTGGTGGCTGGCAGCCAACTGGACCGAAGAAGCAGATCAATAATCAGTTTTCTTATTATACGTTCATCAGCCATCACTGGCATGTTGTAGTATCAAAGAGCTTTTGTGAACTGACTGAGTGACTTGCCGTCATATCAAAGTCGCGTTTTCTTCAGGGAAGGTGGGAGCGGAAACACTTATTTCATAACTGCATTTGTATTAATTTGTTTCTCCCAGGATTTCAGAGTTTCTTGTATTCAGGTGTACTTAATAATAGAGAAAGTATGGTGGTGTGACTACGAGGTTGTGACTCAGTGGAGACGTGATTATTTAACTTCTGTAAAGTTTATAATCAAGGCTGCTGACCAAGTTGTTTTACTAATTGAATCTTAAGTTGTTTTGCTAGATATATACCAGTTTTTGTTCAATATTAATAACAAATGTTTGTTAATCCCTTCGGATTTTAAATTTTTGGTGGTTTCATGCTATTTAATGACGACAATTTTGCAGTGCAACTTAAAATTTATCTCACAACCATGTTTATTTTGTACACAATTGCCGTGGGCAGCTTGATAAATACGTGGCATCATTCAGGGAGGCGAATCAGTACAGTGGTTAAATTCTGTTTGCAAATTTTATGGAAAATTCCAGTAAAAATCTGGTTTGTCTATGAACTGACATTAAATGACCACTTAAATAAAAAAAACTTGGTTTAGTAGTTGCAGCAATTTTCTTAAAGTTAGTTAATTAGGGTTACCAAGAAATACGTGGTTTAACCTAAATTATTTCTATACCTACTGCATTCACTGGTTCTTCAAACCTTTGAAATATTACCCCGCGTGTAACATGTAAGGNATTAATCAAACCTTTGAAATATTATCCCGCGTGTAACATGTAAGGTTGATTTAAAAAGAAACTAATGTAGCTTAATATTCTGTACAATTTCATTTAGCTTAAAAAATATTTTTCACTTACAGTTTTAATGTTTTATATGTATTTTAATGTGTATTATAAATTGTGAGAAGTTTAGACACAGTAATATATTCCTCCATGTAGAGCAATTCCTTGTGGGAACTGTTGTCTATCATCCCCTTGTAGGGAGCTTGCCCTATAATAGATGGCGTGCTCACGAAGCAAGGAGGATAGGGTTCGCTAACAGTAGAATGTAACGTTGGTGAATGACGCTATCTGTCCACCATCTTGCAAAGCTTGCCTTGACACACAGCTCGCCATCTGGGCACTTGAAAGTTTGGCGACAGCAGGATACAATAATAGAACAATTAATGCTGAAGTGTACGAAAAATGTTTGTTTTTAAGTTTTAAGAAGATTTCGGACGGAATTATGTAATTGCGTGTGCAGCGAATTTGTATGACAGCCGGCATATATCTGCTAATGGCGCATTGCTGTCGATGCCAATCTCTTCAACTTTGGAAAATTGCTAGTATTTTAGTTAAAGGATGCATACTTTCAGGCTGATGACGGTTTAAAATTGGCCTGCATTTATTTTAAGGTGCGTATTTACATCAGCACACATTCGGTGACGGGATTAGTTGGTGATCTGCATTTTTGCGAAGGGTGTAAATAAAGCATTAGATATTTTAACATGTGGAAGTCACATGGCAATGTATTTGTTTACACGTTGTGGAAGGATACAGCGACTAGCCTGAAAGTAGAACTTAAGCAGGGCTTCAAAATGTTTGGAGATACCATGAATTAACTATAGAAGTATACCCCAGATTTAAACCTAACTATTCTTATTAGTCTTGTAGAGTTCAAGTATTGATAGAAATATTGAACTATTGCAAATTTTTACTGTTTACCAAAGGTGTTTCAAGCTTGAATTTGTAATATGTATTGTTTACTGTAAAACAAATTTTCCTTGTCTCCTAGTGGAACTTTTTTTGCTCAAGTATTGGTGTGTGGAAAATAAATGTTAACTTGTCTTGAATTATAGCACATGAACTAAGTGATGTGTGCAGTTTGCGAAGTTACTTGGTTTAGTAAATTTATGCTTGTTTATTAAATACTTGTACAGTATCATGAAAACTCTTGCTGTTATTCTATTTTTACACCCTTTTGCATATTCTAACAGGGCTATGTATACATGTTTATGATGTAGGCCTAGTGCTAAAAGAACAATTTGAACATTTCCATTAGTGGTGTTTGGGTTTTACATTATTTGAAGTTTACATTTTTATGGCTTTACAATCATAGACTTTAAGTTACTTGACTACAGAATTCTCAAATAAATTGTACCCATTTGTAAACTAAAATAATTTTTTATCTTGAGTGGGAGGCCCTCGCTGACTTGAAAGGGGGGAGGGGGCAGTACACCCTGGATGTACTCTGAGTGCATATAACTTGGTCAGAAAGGTGCAAATTATTACTTCTTTGTATCTAGTGCATACGTTGTTCATTGCTGAGAAAACAAACTTACTAGTAAAATGTGTGTCAAATTTTCATTGTGACTTCTCCTCCCCCCCTCCCTTTTCTCTGCATTTTTCCAGAAAATTGTATTTGCTATCATTTTAAGCTGTTCTGCTGGTTGATTTATTATGTTTGGGCAAATTTAAGAAGTGAACTAGAATTTTTCATAACTACAAGCATATGTAGCGTTCTTGGAAGTAGACTTACAAATAAATGTTTTGGCAACGGTGGTGACTGGTTTTCAGTGTGTATAGCCTTCTCAGTTTATATATATATATATATATGTATATATTTATAAATTGCAGTGTTTAAGACGTGAGGTTTGAGAGATTACTTTATCTCTGGCTTGCTTCTGTATTTCTTCTTGACTGCAACATGGTTATTCAGCTATGTATGTGCAATTGCAAACAGGATATTCTTAATTAAATGTAAAAAAATAAATGTTTTCAATTATTTTGGAAAACAACTGTAGTAAGAAACAGTTAACACGTAGCGTGAACTGTAGTGAACATGACTTTGTAATACATGTTGTGGGGGAGTTGTCAAGCACTAGAATTGTAGATTGGGAAAAGTTTTAAACGGCAGAAAAATTGAAATACACTGATAAATTGATAAGTGGTAGGATGTAACAGTTTGATCACTTCACCATTAGCTTGAAATCTTTTTTTTTTTTACAATTTGTTTCCATTTAGGTTATTTCTGGAGGTTTATTGTTGAAGTTAACTTAGATTATATATTTTACAGTTCTAATTCAGGATAATTTCATTGCTTCATGAGTAATCAATTATTTTTGTTCCATGACTTTTCTTTTAAAAATTTGTAACCTGAAACAAAACAAATTTTAAAATAATCTTTTATGCGGAAAAAAATTCAAATTCAGTGATAGTGGTTTATTAATTAATAATATCTTGCAGAAGACGACTGTAATTATAGATGAATGTTAGAACATCAAATGCAGTGAAACCTTAAGATGTTTATGATGAGACAGAAAACTTTATAATTGTTAATCAACAAAATTTATTTGGCGGAAATTTAATCATGCGCATGAAGACAAGGGCATAATTATTTAACTTCAAACATCAACACATTTTTAAAGAACCGTAACTTCTTGAGTTCTACTGTCATTTTGGTGGAAAACGTGTAGTGTAGGGTGAACCAGTGCCAGTTTCACTCAATCATTTTATTTTTAAAATGAATAAATTATTTGTATGGATTAACCTTGATGCAAAAAAAACTTTCACTGGTGTGAAAGAAGGGGTTCAGGTGAACGAAAGGGACATCTTGGAACAGACAACAAAGTCACTAGTTGAACCAACAAAACATTTATTAGTGTGGAGGTAAGGATATACACTAACGTTTGTGAAAAATCCAACACTAAGAAGGATACATGTGATTGAAATGAACTTTATACCACATATTAGGTACATGACAATACACAATTGCTTAAGAATACAGAACTGTACATGATCTTTGTCCTTGAGAATGCAGTATGGTGAAGAGCCCCTGAACGTCGTGGCATNTTAAGAATACAGAACTGTACATGATCTTTGTCCTTGAGAATGCAGTATGGTGAAGAGCCCCTGAACGTCGTGGCATGTAATCAAAGAGGACCTGGATATGCTCCTGGGGAATCTCCCTCCACGCGGTTTGTATGCGAGTCCACAAAGCATCAACAGTGGTTGCTGGAGGTGCGTGACGAACAAATCACCGACCAACCATATCCCANCCACAAAGCATCAACAGTGGTTGCTGGAGGTGCGTGACGAACAAATCACCGACCAACCATATCCCAGACATGTTCTATGGGCGACATGTCAGGCGAACGTGCAGGCCAGGGAAGCAGTGGTACCCATCGTATACTTAAGAAGGCTCGCACATTCCTCGCCACATGTGGCCGGGCATTGTTCTGCTGAAATATGGCATGTGGAGTTGCCTGAANAAGAAGGCTCGCACATTCCTCGCCACATGTGGCCGGGCATTGTTCTGCTGAAATATGGCATGTGGAGTTGCCTGAAGGAGGGGCACTACCTCGGGCTCTAAAACCTCCCTGATGTAGCGGTTGCTGTTCAAATTGCCCCCAATACGTTGGGGTCGAGATAGCATGTTGTATCAAATGGCCNCTCCCTGATGTAGCGGTTGCTGTTCAAATTGCCCCCAATACGTTGGGGTCGAGATAGCATGTTGTATCAAATGGCCCCTCAAACCATCCCACTTGACGTTTGTCCAAATTTTGTTTGACACAACCAAATTTTTTTCTGCGTGTATAATGTGTATTATAGGAATCTGTTCCTCGTAATATCACACACACACTCACACGCACACACAGACACACGCACACACAGTCACACGCACACACAAACACACAGTCACACACACACACACACACGCAAGTTCTACGTGAGCATAAAAATCCATAGTTTTTTTAACAATTGCGGCTTGGCCTCAAAGTCATAGGCTTCTAGCTTATTCCAGTGTTTTAACGTCACTTATTTTGAAACCTNAACAATTGCGGCTTGGCCTCAAAGTCATAGGCTTCTAGCTTATTCCAGTGTTTTAACGTCACTTATTTTGAAACCTTGGCAATTGCATTACGCTGTAAATTAAATGCTTTCACTGGAATGCAAATTTTTCATAAAGTGTTCAGCTGTTACGATTAAATGTCGTCAATTTAATTTCAAACGGTTTTCANGAGCATAAAAATCCATAGTTTTTTTAACAATTGCGGCTTGGCCTCAAAGTCATAGGCTTCTAGCTTATTCCAGTGTTTTAACGTCACTTATTTTGAAACCCCGGCCATTACATTACGCTGTAAATTAAATGCTTTCACTGGAATGCAAATTTTTCATAAAGTGTTCAGCTGTTACGATTAAATGTCGTCAATTTAATTTCAAACGGTTTTAATGAATGTTAAATAATTTTCATTTTTAATACGCAGAACATTTAGGCCATTATTTCTCAACGGCCCGGGAACCAGTATTGCTTTCAGTGCCAATACGAACAGTTCTATGGCTTCGTCGTACCCACATGGCAAGAGAGGTTCATAATAATAACACCAACTGAGGCACCACAGTGCACCATATATCTAGAATTTCCTGACCACATTCTTTATGAAAGTGTCTTTTCTGACTGTACCCGCCAACGCAAAGTTCTCGGCAATCCATGACGTACCAACCGTTTTAAATTTCTTTCTGTCTCAGAAACGCGAAATCCTACCGTAATGTATTTTACAATAAAAACTACTACGTGCAGATGAACATAAACTGAAAAAAGCAAACATGTTGTAGAATGAAGTATTCAATTATGGCGAACGTAGTTAAACTGTTAGAATTTATCTCTAACAAACGTTTATACACTAAACAATATTAGTATTTTTTATGGTGAATTAAAAAAAACCCCCCCGTCGGTCATTAATTTGCTAAACCCACTTCAGTGGCAAAATTTTTGTCAAGAGCTGCACGCGAGGTTTATTTTGATTGGACGTAAACAGGGGCGTATTAATTAATTACCAACTCGCAAACAGCTAAAAATAACGGTGATAAATGGACGGCAGCGTCGGCGGTGTCAAAACACCAAATTAGGCACTGCGAGGTATAAACGCCGAGCTTGCGGGGCGTCGACAGGGGTGTGCGAAGAGGAGGGGTTAAAAAAATGGCCACTCGGCAAAAAATGACAAAAGAGGAGCGGTTGGCGACTCAGACGAGCTGGGCCGTCAGCCAGCGCCATTGTCCGCTGATAACACACGGCTATAAATAGGCCAGCAGCCGGGCGCAGAGGAGAGCAGTTTATTACAGAGGGGTATTTGGGTTGGGGTTTACAAAAAGGAAGGCTGGGGGGGTTAAATGTAGTGTTGCCAACTCACTGATTTTTCCACCAGGTATGGTGTATTTTAATTCCTACGTAGTGGTAACTAGATAATAGAGTTTATATACAGGTTGATTCTAAAATCGTGGGACAAACACTNATCAAGGGGTGGTAGAGCTCACTAAAACAAACAATTATTGTATACGAATATATGGGCGGAAGTGACGCGTTGAGGCACAAACACAAAAACATAACACATTAACGGAAACGTAAAATGTTCATTAGCAGCATACGTAACGAGTGATTCCGTACAGAAAATGTTACAACAGTTGCTGGAAATGCATCCACCAACTGTCACGCATGCTTGGCGACCTCTACATATGGCGTGATTGCCTTACGATGGTGGCGGTAGTTGAGGGCAGTCAAACGGTGCGCCAGTGACCTGCTGCATCAGCATCAGCATCACTCCACCGACGCTACCAAGCTTGCATTACTGTCGGTGGTAGCAATTTTGAGCAATTATTATAAACATTGCTGCAAAAAGGCATTTAGCGGTGACGTTGTAAATAAAAATTGTGTTGTATTTCATGTGTTATTTTTGTGTTTGTGCCTCAACGCGTCACTCCCGCCCATATATTCCTATACAATAATTGTTTATTTTAGTGAGCTCTACCACCCCTCAATGTTTGTCCCATGATTTTAG
Organism: Clitarchus hookeri; assembly: GCA_002778355.1. Lineage (NCBI taxonomy): Eukaryota > Metazoa > Arthropoda > Insecta > Phasmatodea > Phasmatidae > Clitarchus > Clitarchus hookeri. Next base: position 97,896 of record NQII01004876.1, read on the forward strand.
AATCATCCTGTATATGTAAATTTGAAAGAGTGTTTGGATGTATATTTCTCTCTCTTTCACGTCGCAACGGAGCAATGGATCGACGTGATTTTTTGCACAGAGATAGTTTGAGGACCGGGAAGTGACATAGGCTACTTTTTATCCCAAAAAATATCTTATTTGAATTTCGTATTGAAATTCTTATTGGAAAATGAAAAAGTACACAAACGGAATAACAATGCAACGTCAATAATGCAAAGCCAACAATCCCACGTCAACAATGTAACGTCGCAACCGAGCAACAGATCGATGTAATTTCTTGCACAGAAATAGTTGGAGGGCTGAAAGGTGACATTGGCCACTTTTTATCGCAAGAAAATATCTCACAACATTTGAAAACAGTAATAATAGTGAATCAAGTGGGAAAAAGTTTGCCGCAATCGCGCTCTCTGGCAATACGCTGTCTAAACCGATAAATATGGAACAATATCATGTAGTAAAGAATTGTATAGCATAAAAATGCCTAAAAAAACTTTACGGCAGCATATATCTATCTATAACAGAGAGATACTAATGAGTGTTTTTACCAGAGATAAAACTTTTCCCTCCTTCATTACCAAATTTACTAGGCGCATGTCACTATTCGCCTGGAACGATTTCGGGATACCATGGAAAGCCAAAATGAGAATAGCCGAACTGGGATTCGAACCCCGGTCCTCCCGAACGCAAATGTTTTGGCTTGCCCCTGCGCTACTTCGCTCAGATCGTACCATTAAATATCTGCGGCTGCGCTTCTGTACTGCAGTAAAATTTGACATATGCTACTTTTTATCCCAAAAAAATATCTCATTCCGTCAAAAAAAATTATTAGTAAAATTAGCGCTCGGGGTACAATGCTGCGTCAATGCTCGATATATCGATACTTATATATATGCCGATACTTATCGATGTATCGATAAGTATAGATACTTTTCGATATATCGATAAGTATCGATATGGAAAATAACATCAATTGATATGCAACTGAAAAATATATCACTCCATGCTATATATAGCCCAACTATTATATAAATGCGAAAGTGTATTTGTTTGTTTGTCCTTCCACGTCGCAACGGAGCAACGGATCGACGTCAATTTTAGCACAGAGATAGTTGGAGGGCCGGGAAGTGACATAGGCTACTTTTTACCCCGAGAAAATTTCTCATTCCCTTGGGGAAATTCTTATTGGAAAATGAAAAAATACACAAACAGAATAACAATGCAACGTCAACAATGCAACGTCAACAATGCAACGTCGCAACTTAGCAACAGATCGACGTAATTTCTTGCACAGAAATAGTTGGACGGCTGAAAGTTGATATTGTCTACTATTTATCGCGAGAAAATATCTCAAATAAATTACTTTCGCGAGTCGGTTTACCGTAAGCGGACGTGGAGAGCAATAGTGGCGGCGGGTGGAAGCGTGCAGGGTGGGAGGAGGGAAACCTTATTAAAAGAAACCTAAATAATAATTCCGTAGTCTATGCGAGTGGAACCGCGTGCACATCCAGTGTTTTTTTTTATATAATTTAAAGTGTTTTTTTTATATATAATTTAAAATGTTTTTTTTTAATTCACGGCAAACTTTTATAGGATACAGTAAAATCAAATAGAAATCGTGCTGCAGACAGCCGTCCTTTCAGGAAGAGATTCACGGAAGATGCATCGCCTGGTTGCGCCTAGACATGTCAAGCAGGAGTGCTTTGCAAATTGCTGCGCACGAGACCTTAAAGAACCCTTTAACTCCGTATTTTCCTTTGAGTGTTTGCGGCGATCTGAACGACCCTGGAGCTATAATTTGATTGACAGATTTTGACGTCATTGTTCCAGAGAGTTCTAGGTTAGCTTTGTTCGCCCTCGTTTCCTGTCCCGTGCAGCTCTTGGTGGTTTGGTGCGCAGGGACGGGAAGTGGGAGAGTTTCCATATACCGAGGGGAAAGCTAGGCTCATACACCCGGTAATTAATTATGCTACGCTCACATGGGCACATGCAGCCAAAACGCACACGGAACAACTTCAAACACTGCAAAAAAAAAAAAATCTCAGAATCTTGTTACAAGCCCGAGATAGCAGACCTGCATCGCAATTTAAAAATCTAAAAATTATACCAGAACTTGGGAGTATTAACACAAAAATGCTACACATAACCCAAAGTACATAGACTCGGGGATTATGACCCGGAGGAGGCACAGAAATAAAAGCGGCTAAAGATCATCCTCGCTTACAGGTCGCCCTAACTCTCCTATTCAACCGCAGTAGTCTCCCGAAATCGCGGGGAGGAAACATGGTTTCATTGAACATCGTGGCAATGGTGGACTTTCTCTATGCCAATCAGACGTATCTTCATACTGGTCCAGGTTTTTTGTATCTTCTTGGAGGGTGTGTCACTATTTACACACTCAGACTTTTGGGCACTGTGACAGAGATTTTAATATTTAGTTTTGTGTATCTTATCAGTCGTTTTCTTAAAGTGTTAGTCTTAGAATTTACAATTACGAAAGTACTTACAATAAAATTATAGTAGAATGAACCCATGTGTCCTTCGATCACAACCGTGTAAAGTAGGGGAAATAACATTCCTGTAATACACATAAAACGATCAATCTCATCAGAATTTGTCTAGAACATGAACGGGACCATACGGTATTTTCAGATTCCCCCCGCGGATGATAACGGTGACCCTTATGCAAGAGGCGAAAATAAAAATAACTTAAAAAAAGGCTAGAATGATATTTATATCTCCGTTTTAACTCCTCTTTTTGTCAGCACTGAACAACTCACGTTACAATGTTCTTCTCAACTCCCCTGTTCACCAGCAAAAGATTAGCTCCGTTGAGACCACAAAAATTGCAGGAATGACAAACTGCCGGCGTGGCGACGAATGAAGCGGGAAAGTACTGTTCGCGCCAGACGTTCTGGCGGCTCGCCTTCCTAGATGCCTGTCCCACCGACTGTCTAGTCGGTGTTGGCTTGGGCCGACGGCACGGCCCAGCCGGCGGCAGCTGATGTTAGTAACGGCCCGGCTGTATACAAACTGTTACAAAAACATTGGGCGGGCATTGCCCAACATGCCACTGGTATAGGCTATTCTCGGTAAAGTGAGCACTTTTGAGGCCTTAGTTACTTTCTCCTTTCATCGATATTCTTCCTTCAAACAACTTTTTAAAATAAATATTACCACATAAGTAATAAACACAGTGTGTATTTTTCACAGCACTCTGAAGTTAACGTCTAATGCTAAAATTAAACATATTTATTTACTATTATTCCAAATTAGAGGGCTTTCAAAAGTTCTCCCTTTACCGTGAATAGCCTATAGTACGGAGACTAATGTTTTTAGCACGGCATTCAGGCTGCGGTCGGCTGCGCGCGCACGTACCTCTCCCCTCAATGGCCGCACCCCGCTGCTCACAAATTCTTCAACCAGGATTTGTGGCGCTAACAGTATTTTGGAGTTGCTAATAATCAGAGCTTTCAGCACAATAAAAAAATCTTCCATTTTACGGAAAAGTACTAGCAAATTTTTTTTAGAATTTCTGTTAAATTATGGACACGTTGCTTTTCACATAAATTTCCTTGGATTCGCGGAAAATCACCGTAAATTTGCTTGTTAGTTTCTTCTGTTTTTTTTTCGGCTAAAAAAAGATTACTAAACATAATATTAAATTTTTGCTATGTGGGTGTTATACTCTGTGTATAAAATTTTTTAAAAGTCGAACTGTTTTATGATGGAGCGTGATTTTAACACGAAATAGAATTTTTAATAAGCCATTACTCTTGCCCCTCAACAAGGCGATCTTATAGCAATGCAGTGTATAGTTAGAGCATTTATATCATTGTCAAATAAATAACTCTTTGAGTTTCTAGTAATGTTTGAGGGTCGCCGACCATTGCAGGTACCGGATGTTACTTTTTGATTTTTGGAAGAATAGGTCCAAGTGGCGCAGATATCCTAACTGCCGCAGAAAAGACCATTTTCAGGTTACAGTGGCAAATGAAGCTTCGTGTAGACTCGTCACTGTTCGTTCCCGAAACCCGAACTCAGCTCCGTTTTTCATTATGGATTGCGTTTCGTATATTTACAGTACCTTTCCGAAAAAAAAAATTCCGTAAATATACGGATATTTTTTATCAATAAGGCGACTACTCTCTAGGAGGTGATATCTAATCCAAACGAACTGATTACTTACCTAAGCGAAAGTCCCTAAGTTTTATCGGCTGAGCCAACTAGGTTCACATTCAAGGTGCGTGTCATGGATTCCACAGACATAACATACGTGGTTAACTTTTCTTTACTTGAGTGAACGAAGGGTCAATTCTTGTGTCGAAATCAGCCCATCGGGAAGTTTTTCGGAAATTCTCACATTTTGATCAAAACTTTACGTAGTAGATTTCTTCGCTTCCCTTGTTAGCAAGATATATATAAATCTGAAATACGTACCTTCATTGAAAAGTCTCGAATCAATTTTTTAAAAATACCTATATTCACGAGTATTTGCAGTTTTTGACCTTCATGATAGAGGGTGCTAAGGCGTATGCCGATTTTCCGGGTTGGAATCCTGGTAAAACTATGAACGTGTATGCCGTCATATGTAATTTTAGATTTTTAGGTTAGTTTACTTTGTAAGACCGTTTCCCTACCCGGTTATCACAACTTGATAAGGGGGACGGGGAATTATATTAAATAAAAACGATACCCGAATATGTTTCGTGAAGTTTTCATACACAGCAAGAAGTTGGAAAATCAGTTTCACCCAAAATCAGCTCATAACAAGAAAAACCTCAGTTCTTGTCGTGTTGATATAACCTACATTTCCAGGCATAAAATCTAAACTGGTTCGTCAGTAAAGATGCAAAGAAAACTATGGCAAGAACTGCGAAAATCGAAATTTTTTTTTGTTCTGACAACTGCCGGTATCACGGTGGCTTAAGTGTGGCATGTTTCATTAAATGTGGAGAAGGGAGCTCATATATGTCACGCAAGTAACAATATGCACGAGTATTTGCAGTTTTTGACCTTCGTGATATAGGGTGCTAAGGCGTATGCCGATTACCCGGGTTGGAATCCTGGTAAAACTATGAACGTGTATGCCGTCATATGTAATTTTAGATTTTTAGGTTAGTTTACTTTGTAAGACCGTTTCCCTACCCGGTTATCACAACACCAAAACGCGTGTCATCGATGACGTCAGACTGCATTTATTTATTTTCCCCTCCACTGGTCGGTTGTTTGCCAACTTGGTGCGTGTTCATCTTCTGCGGTTCCATCGGAACTGCTTTCGGTCTGTCAATATTGCAGTACGGTGCATGTGTTGACACGCGGATATGCAATATTCGCCCGCTAGGCCCGCATGTACACTTCGGCCTATTTACCACCGGCAGCTAGTTCGAAGCCCATACGCCGTGTGTAGCGGGCGAGGTCACGAGAACAGCGGGAGAGAAACGTTTCCGGAATGGTGGACATAGCACCGAGTTTTACCAATACATGTTAATAATGAATTGATAACTTTTTTATGTCGCACATATGCTTGCGCAATACGCCTGTTCTTGCGATACAAACTACATCATTAAAGCTATATTCAAATGCCTACAAGCTCCTCTTAAATCTGTTCGTGCTTTAAGTTCGCGCGTTACAAATTTCACATTAATTTGCATATTTTACTCGGTCCCTTTGTCCTGCACTAATTAAAATACTACTGTCGTAAATGAATGTTTTTACTTATTTATGTCAAGTCTCTAAAAGTACAAGTAAGAGCGATATGCTGTCTCTCCTGTAGTAAACACTTCACATTGTAATTTTTTTAAGTAACTTCGAAAACTGTAATTTATACGCAATATGGAAAATTTACCACCAGCCAGGCTGTAAATATACGAGGGTAAGTCAAAAAGTAAATTTCCCCTATTTCAGTATGAACTGGTAAAAAATAGACCAAGATAAAAAACACATTTTTATTTCGAAACCATTTCTTTACTTTTCGGCATAACCACCAGATTTATTTAAGCAATTGTCGTATCGTAAATTGAGGTTTTCCATTTCCTGACGATAGAAAGTGGCGTCCTGGTGATTAAGCAATTTTACCACTTCGTCTTTCACTTCATCGTCGCTGGAAAATCGTGTACCCCGTAATATATTTCTTAATCTTGCCAAACAGATGAAAGTTCGAAGGGGCCAAGTCAGGACTGTACGGTGGATGGGGAACACATCGCCGATGCTAGATTTTCTCGAGTTAGTGAAGAGCGAAGAGATTTGTGGGGCTCTTAGCAGCGAGGTCTTGAGAGCCGATGAGGGTGATTGAGGTGAGTATGGAGCAGCGCCGGAATGAAATGCCGGGGGAAACGGGAGGTTCCCGAGAAAAACCAGCCGACCAGCGGCATCCTCCGGCACGATTCCCACGCGCAAAAATCCGGGAGTGGCCCGGCCGGGGATTGATCCGGTTCGCCTCGGTGGGAGGTGAGCAGGCTAAACGCTCAGCCACCGCGGCGTCCTACAATTGTTCGACCCTATGCAAATTCACGGCATAATTTCCATACTTGTTGGACATACATAACTTTCTCTCCGTATATAAATACTATCTTCCTGTGAATGTGGACAGGTTCTGTGTTTGTGCCCACAGAAAACGGATAACCATACTCACCTCCTGCTTCTGTGTCGACTTGTTCGGTACCTCCTCCATTTTGCAATTTGCAGCGCGGCGAAGATTCTATTTTAGTTTCGTGTGCAAATGTGCGTCATCTATCGGCGGAACTATAAACTAGCGAATACGCACGTTGCTGCGAGCTACGATTCTTAGTTTCTGAGTAAGAGACTGATGAAACTTATTTTTCGCTTGCTCTCGTAGAAAGGCTGCTATAGTCCATTCATAGTTATGTACAACTTTTCTGAAGCCCTACGAAAGTTCTACTTTCAGGCGATCCCTCCGCCTCATGCAAACCAAGCTTAACCAAGTCTAGAAAATGACACCAAAAGGACAACGCACCGTATTGGTGCGCACTCAGTCTAATAATATTTTGAATAATAACTGTTTCTTACTAGGCATTATCAACACACCTATTTTTCACTGATTTTATTTGTGTTAAATATATATGAAACAAATTAAATATAAGTGAAATTTCAATATAACCAAAAATAATATACTCTTATGTTAACAGAAGTATAAAAAGCTTGTGAAACATAACATATTCAGGAAACAACCAAACACGCCATACATGGTGTGATTTTTCAAAGGTTTGATTCAAAAAGTGTGAGGAAACCTTGAAATTAAATATACTTTGAGAACGATGATGGAGTGCAGCTGGAGCAACGGTACTCTGTCAATTTATTTGTCCTTGGGAACGAAACTTCCGTGGATATAGGACACCACAGCCCAACAACAATATTTTTTCCTGACAAAAATAAATATTTTTATCGCAACCGATAAGAAGGACACGATTGATTGTAAAGCCTTTTTACACAGCAGACGACATTCGATTGGGGTAAAATCAATTCGGCACCCCACTGGCTCATGACTAGCCAGTAATCAAAGGCGTGCAGTAACAGTAAGGACGTCAGGTGTGACATGAGCCAATGGGATTCCGATGATTGGGAACGCCTACTCTGGAATAGAAACAATTAAAATTGCTCCAGATAAGCAATTTTGACTGCAGATCTTTTGAAACTGCTCCTATTGATTCAGTAAAATTCTAATGATCAATATAGTACTTAGTATTAATTTATTAAATAGTGATTTATATTGATTTCCAGTGGACTGCATTGGCCTGGCAGTAAAACTACAGTGCATCCCGCTGATTCGTCAGTAGATGACTCATTAACTGAAGATTCAGTAAAATAACCCTACTGAGTGAAATCACTGGGATTCGCCAGTAGATAACTCATTAACTGAAGATTCAGTAAAATAATCCTACTGAGTGAAATCACTGGGATTCGCCAGTAGATAACTCATTAACTGAAGATTCAGTAAAATAATCCTACTGAGTGAAATCACTGGGATTCGCCAGTAGTTAACTCATTAACTGTAGATTCAGTAAAATAATCCTACTGAGTGAAATCACTGGGATTCGCCAGTAGTTAACTCATTAACTGTAGATTCAGTAAAATAATCCTACTGAGTGAAATCACTGGGATTCGCCAGTAGTTAACTCATTAACTGTAGATTCAGTAAAATAATCCTACTGAGTGAAATCACTGGGATTCGCCAGTAGTTAACTCATTAACTGTAGATTCAGTAAAATAATCCTACTGAGTGAAATCACTGGGATTCGCCAGTAGTTAACTCATTAACTGTAGATTCAGTAAAATAATCCTACTGAGTGAAATCACTTATTCAGATTTAGAGTGCAGAGACGTAAGTAACTGATGTCGCTGCAGTGATCGACATTTAGTGACTTGCATCTCTCTTCTCTTGAACGCCTATGAATGTGTGCAGACCTCGATGTGCTTAGTGCATGATAAGGCAAAAGAAAACGTAATGGACAAGAATGAAAAAATAAGCAAGGCCTTATAAATCGTTTTGTAAAGTGCAAATTATTAGTACCCTTCTTTAGGAAAAAAGTAATATGAGAGCTAAATATTTTTAAAATGATTTCAGAGTGTCGATTATAATTTTAATTTAATTCATATTATCTTAACATATAGGTATCTACACTAAAACCTGACTATTGATAAAGTCAACTATCTCTTTTGAGAGACAGTAATTTCTTGCTTTCGGGCACCGCACATGTAAAACAGAAAAATTGGTGGCGGTTTAATTTTGTTGTTTGAAAACATTCAGTTAACTTATTTAATTATCAGTAACTAATTGTTTGGCCGCCACCAAATGTTTCTTTGTGATAAAAACATTACTTTTTACTTTTTTACCAATAACAATTAATTCGTTGTCACTACAAAAACTTAAAAAATAATTAGTGTCAGACAAAAAATAATTTCACAGAGTTCATTTTCACTTCTATCCAGGGAATAAATTCCCGTAGCACTTTGGATTATCACTTTTTTTTTCTAGGCGGAACTGAATGTAAAACGCGCGAAATTAAGCTGCGAGCGCAATTCGTAGGAGATGAATCGGCCGGCTGTGTTTTGCGCGCGGCAATCAAACGGCGCCGGAAATGATTACTCCCGGGCCGCGATCGAAGGCAATGCCGACTTTTTAATCGATTTATCGTGCGCTGCTCGCTCGGCAACACGGCGTGAGCCTGGCAGAGTTCGCCATTATATGCCTCGTACATCAACACGATGTCGCTGACCTGCAGAAGTGTCCGTCACCCCATAACCGACATTAAAAGTTTAAAAAAATCTCTATTTTTTCAACACACTGAGGTGTTTGCACAGTTATTAACACCTTCAGGCTCGGCTTCACCTAGGGACACCCGAATTTCGTGAAAAGATTTCACGACCAGTTGTATTTCATAACACTTTAGCTTAAAGCCACTTTCGTGATTGGGCGATCTAGGAGTTACGCGTATTCAGTGTCTACCCGCGAATCACAGACTTGCAGTATTAGAGTAACCTAATTCCGATTGGCCAGTCAAGTAAGAAAATGTCTTCTCAGAAAGACACGCCACCAATAGGGAAAATAAAACAGGACGTTTGCCAGTAGCGTATTGAAATCTGGCATGTGCGGAAATCGCGAAATTCGGGTGTCCCTACACGTTACGCAGAAATTCTTCGTGTTCGCGCAATAATTTCCGTTACAGAGGTATTATTGAAAATTTTTGATAATAGAAAGTTTACAAGTTACTCTAGTCGCGCGGGTCTAACACGGGACTTGGCTCCGCCTACCCCAGTGAAAGAGAGAAACAGAACGACTTGCAAAGCACCAACCACGGGTAGCTGGCAGGCGGGCAGACTAATCTGCAAGTACTCCCTCCCACCTGCCGTACCACCGTCGTCCAATTGTTTCCTTTCCCGGGGAGAAGTGGCCCGACATTGGCAGAGCTCCCACGTCGTAAGTTACAGTCGCGCTACTATAGTTGTTTAATACTTTCGTATCTAATTTTCACGGTTTGTCATATCCTGCTTGCAAAAGGCAGGAACTTATTCTTTAAATATAAAAAGTTTCTTGACATTTTACAACGAGCAGATAACGCACAATTAAAATTACGCACAATAATTTTAAAGAAATCGTAAAATGTAGATTTCCCTATATTGTGATTAATTACAATGAATCCGAAATTATGACGCGAAAACGAAGAATTTCTGGAAAAGGCGTGAAGCTGAGCCTTAAGAAGCATTCTCCAAAATACAGTAGATAAGTACACAGAAAAGAAATGGCGTGCCGGTTACTTTGATGTGAACGTCCCCATTGTCAGATTGGCGGCGTAAGATTCAGCAAAAAAAAAAAACAGCTATGTGACGACCAAAAATTTTTTGTTGGTTTCCACAAATTTATTTTGTAAATATTTTGTGGCCGCAAACATTTTTTTTTGTCGTTTTAATATTTAGTGGCAATCACAAAAGGACTTTTGTCGTCACCAATAAATTCGGTGCGTTGGTAGACAATAAAGTCTCTTTTTTTTAGACGCAGCGGAATTATTGCAACGCTTGCAGAAATATTGGCCAGTGAAGCTCACAATTGTGTTATGAGGATTGCCGTGCTGTGGTGGTTAGGTGTAATTTAACAACAGTTAAAAATGAAGCCCACAATAGCCGTACCGAGAATCGAACCCAGCTCGTCTCGTATGCGAGTATAATGTGCCACCACTGTGCCTCGATGATGATGTTTTTTTTGTATAGAGCATGTACATAACGAAGATATAATAACATTTGGCACAAATGGCAAGGCCTGCACGCATCACCCCATGGAAAGTTTATTTTCGACGATCATATATTTGTAGCATTTACTTTCTTAGGATAAAGATATTTTGTAACCCATCCTTACTTTCTGAAGGACTAGTTGAACTTGTTCGTAACCTGATGCAAGGAGATGAACACGGACAAATATGTCGCCGTGGCCAGAGAGAAGGTGGCCACTTACAGTATCGCCAGATCGCATGAGCAGAATATAACGGATGTAAAGTAGTTTTGCAGTTGCAGCAAAAAGGTTTTACTGTGGACGACATGAATGCTATGACTGCCAACTAAATATTTCGGTGGCAAACAATAAATATTTCTTCAACAATCTAATATGATAGTGAGCACAAAATGGCTTTAGTGCTTAAACGTGTTGTTGTGCAACGCAATATGTGTTTTTTACCAGCAACAAAAATTGGCTTTAGAAATCATCAACTAAATAGTTTTTGTAACCACTAACAAATATTTTCTTTCAGGGTGGGAACGGGGCTTACGTCTCACTGGCTACTGTGAGCGGCTAAACGTCTCCTATTGGATGGGCGAGTAGGTTGCCAGTCGCTGATTGGCGAATAGAGTTCTAAAAATTCCGCTTCCCAGTGACGCTGTTTGCTGGCGTGTGTGGATAGAGTTAGCGGTATCCAAGCACGTTTCATTTCTATGTACTTAACCGCTCTGCACCCATATCGCAGTGAGTAATTAACATACTGGGTGATGCCGACATCACACGTCTTCTGAAATCACCTGGGTTGTATGGAGCTTGCCGTGACATTACGACAACCGAAATTTTTGAAGACACCGGCAACGAGTGAGTAAATGCATTTGGGCGGCTCCTGAGAGCCGATGATGATGAAGCTAGGTGAGTATGGAGCAGCATCGGAATGAAAAGGCGGAGGAAACGGGAGATCCCCGAGAAAACCTCCGACCAGCGGCATCGTATGGCACGATTTCCACATGCGAAAATCCGAGAACTACCCCGCCGGGAGTCTAACCGGGTTCGCCTAGCTGGGAGGCGCGTCGTCTAACCACAGCACCACCGCGGCCCCACCGCCAACGAACTGTTTATTCGTTAGCAGTTTTCATAATGTTCACTGGAACGTAAATTACTCAAATGAATATAATGGAGTGCATATTATTCTAAGTAGGAAGATACATATGGCCAGGAAACTGTCAACTCGGGATTAAATTGGTTGCCAGCTGATCAGTAATGGACGTTGTACAGTATAGGAAGAGTGTCCGGTGTTGCATGAACTAATAAGACGGTTGTACATGGGAACACAGAGACAGAAGCGATGGTCATGCAGTCGTGAATATAAGCGACTCACTTCTATCTTTTCTTAATTTCAGCAAATGTATACCACTCTCAACGTGTTTAAAAACCAGCCAAGTCCCCATCGTCTATGGCAGAGGACTTGTTGCCCACGAAGGATTCTTACGGTCTTCGCTGTCTTGAGTGCCTTCCTTGTGGCTGGTTGAGTTTCCAGCAGCTGTCGTTGGTGGTGTCGACGAACACTCAGAACATAGTTCGCTGCTTGCGAGAATCACGCTTGACACAAGTAGGTACAGTGCACGTCAGAATATTGAAAGCATTGCAACTCTGGAGCTCGTCAATTAATTCAGGGCTGAACGTATGAAATAACTTTCTCTTCGCACAGTTGTTGGAAAACAATTTAAAAGTTCGGGAAATTGTGTTAGAAACTATACTCGTGAGGAAGTGGTCATTATGACGGTTTTTAGCCGACATATGCAAACAGCATCTCCGTCTCTACTTCCTCAGCTGGTTTATTCTTTCCCAATGAAATAGACACCCCNTAGGTTAAAAAAATATAGTTTGATCTCATTTCAGGTTTGCACAGAAATAAAAATGAGGGATTTGTCATTAAAAATATAATTTTCCCAAAACGGGTACAGATACAAAGTATAAATACAAACTTTTACCATAGCTTGTAAAAAAAAATCTTTTGAAATAATTTTAAGCAGCAGTCACCCTTTTGATATGAAACAGAGTTCCAACCTATTTCAGTCCCTGGCCCTGTCTCCTCGCGAAGGGGAGAACACGGGCCATATAATTAATTTGCGCCCCCTCCTAGAAAGGTTTCTGATGTAGAAGTAGCATAGAGCGCCCTCTGGTGACGTCACAAACTGGCCCGCATCCGTTGTCCCGGCGACGCTCAAGGGGGAGGGGTAAGGCACGAAGAGCCGTCGAGTAAGCAGACACTTTCTCGTTCCAGCGGGAGCGCCCGTCGGAGAAGGAAGTGTCAACGGAGAGCTCCGGGGAGAATAAGTGTTTTAGATCTTATTAGTGCCACAACACCGCGGCCACAAGTTAAGTGCCTTTTTTAAGGCTTACGGAAAGGAAAAAATCTGTATCTCCCACTTTCTCCCCTTGTAAATACATTAATAAAAACTTATATTGTGGTAAGAACAAAGCGCTAGTAACCCCTAGCCTCGTCTCCGGAAGAAGGAAGAGGTCACGAGGTGCGGCCTTCGACGAAGGCGCACGCTAGAACAACATAGTCTGGGAACATAACAGGCACACAACACCTGTAACCACCTGCTTGCGACTTGCGAAAATGGACGGGCTCGGTGCTGCCATGGAAACTTATTTTATGTATTATTTTTCTACTGCTTTAACAGTTAGTTATAGATTTCGTTAAATTTATTCCGCCACGGAGCGCTGTCTGTGCCGGGGTAGGCAGCATTCGTGTTCGCACCAGCTCCGTACAAAACATCGCGAATGCAGTGCGCATTGTAAAACAGATGGGACGCCAGCACAGTCTGCTGGGCCGAGCAGACGAAATTCCCGTCAAGCTCTCATGTTCTGCCGAGTACGAGCAGACACGCCAATGGAATTCCTGCAAGAGGAATTCCAAATGCCTGTGATGAGAAGCTGGTTCATCACAGACGGAAACAGACGAACGATAAATAAACTCGTCGTTGAACTCCCACAAAGGACGAACGCCGCGGCCTACGACGACCTCAAATGCTTTGCGGGTTTCCAGATACAAGTCGAAAACTTCCAGCATCCGACTGGACCCGCCTAGTGCTCCCGCTGCCGACGTTTCGACCACGTGGCCGCTGGCTGTAACGCAGCACCCAGATGCAGGTACTTCAGTGGCCCGCAGACCGCTAAAGAGTGGCCAATTGAATAGACTGCAGCCCGGTGTAGTGTGTGAGCTGTGGCCTCGATCATCGTGCAAACTACAGGGGCTGCCGAACCTATAGAACGGTTAAGTGGAGCCACCTAGCGGGAGGCCAGCGCAACACAGCCTGGCGAGCTCAAACCCACTCGCGTCCCAGTACACCACTCAAGGGTAGCAAACAGCGCCTCCACAGCCGCCATGAACCACTCGTGTGCCCTATTGGCTTCAGAACCAGTAACCGCAGCCAGCATACACACAACACAGGTACGAGTGGCTTCGAAGCGAGACTGCTTTTTCAGCACTCGCGAATAATTCTATCCCCCGCGATCCCGCCCTCAGATGGCGTACGAAGCCGCGCCCGATGGGCAAAAACCGCCTCGAAGAAGAACGAAAAGTCACAGAGGGAGTGGGAAAAGCAGACAATATCTCCCGAAGCCCCAGCACAGCGAGCCGAGAGCAGCAGGGCGACTGCACAAGCCCCGCCCCCCTGTGGCCAATCAGGGCGCAGTAGCAACAACCAATCAGAGTGCACCTGTGCGCCAACAAAACTCGTGAGCCTCGACCCTAGCCGCCAGTGCTATTTCAATTAATAAAACCTGGCCGGGGAATTATATTCCTTGTCCGGGTTATTATTAAATTAACCTGCTTTTCAAAATTTAAACCTAAAGTAGAGCCATTTGCCAGGCCGAGCTGCCTCCCTCTTCTCTTCCTGTGCCGGCAAGGGGAGGGGAGGGGAACATTTTTGGGTACCGGGCTTGCTGGGGAAACTCAGTGAGTCCATTAAATGTTAACTGCGGAGGGTAACCTCCATAACTACAGATTGGGATGGTGCGGGGAGTTGGGAGGGGGCTAATCTTGCCTTCTTCCTTATACCCCTGTAGGTCATACGAAACCCGGTTTGGGTGGTAAAGGGCTCCTCACGGGACCTGGACTACCCCCGCTCTAAGCCTCGGCAATGATGAAAAACGTCGGCGGCGTAGCCGTCATTGCATCGCAGACTCCCATGGAGACAGCACCTGTGATGCCCGACCCTAATGCCATCATGCAAGCAGTCCAAACTGCTATTGGCAGCGACCCCCAAGTCAGCCAGCACCCGGAGCTCACCAACACATTGCAGCCTCTCTGCAACCTGATATTAATACTCACAAACAGCGAGATGCAAATGCACGAAAATAATAACAGCGACTATTGCATTCTCACTTCAGCTAGTCAAGAATTTTGGTAATGCTGGCAACTCAAAATAATGCAGCTACATTAAAAAACTCTGAACCACACATACACTCCATTCTCTTCTGGAATGCACGAGGCCTTAGCTCAGAAAAGGAAAAATGTATAGACTGTTTCTCTTGTCATATTAAAATTGCGGCAATTAACGAGATACATTTTACACAAAATTCTCGCTTTTCTGTCCCGGGCTGTGCCATATATAGAAAGGACAGGCCTCAGGAGAAATGGCAATTTTTGTCCACAACTCTGTCGCACACAACGAAGTAATGTTTCCAGATTTTTCCATTCTGGAAGCTGTAGGTATTGAACTAGAATTAGGCCAGCAACGCACTAAGCTTCTAGCAATTTATGCCCCGCCTGGGCGCTCGCTAACACAGGTAGACCTACACTAGCTTTATAATAATACAAGCCAAACCTTTCTCGTACTATCTACATAAATGCTAAACATCCGAATTGGAATTCTATAATTATAACAGCAAATGGGATGCTGCTGCAAAGGCACCAAGCGACTAGAAATTATCAAGTTATGGCCCCAGTTGAGCCTACCTTTAACCCACCAAACTTAAATCAACATCATGACATACTTGATATTATTTTAGCTAAACAGTTCACTACTGGGTTTGACCTCCATGTTGAACAAGATCTGTCATCGGATCATTACCCAGTTCACATCGATTTCTTTAATATATACACATAAGCAAATGCTCTGAGAAAAATTTAAGATTACTCTAAAGCAGATACTACGCTGAAGAGGCAAACAAACTGGTACACCCGCCTAATATCGTGCAAGGCCCCCGCGAGCACGCAGATGTGCCGCGAGACGACGTTGCGTGGGCTCGACTAATGTCTGAAGGTATGCAGGAGGCAATTCACACCAGTGAAGCAGACCAGGAAGATGGGTGTGTCCGGCCGGCGTTAACCGTCTCGCAGAATCAGCCTCCGGCTGCAACAAGGTGATGACTTCCCAGTTAGGTTTAATAAAAATTGCGTGAATCATAATGTGATTAAATAATCGTCTTGGTATTCAATTTAAAGCTCCCCCGATCAATAGTCATTCAAATAACAACTGTATAATTCTAATGTTAATAAAACTCATATTATACTCTTGTGCTCTACCAAATCATGAGTCATTATTTTAGATACGCCCCAGCCTCAGTATACTCTCTCCCATTGCAATACTGCATCGTTACTAGTTCGTAACATGGCGTAATACTAGCGCGCGGGACGCTGGTCTGCTTACTCAATATTTTTTTCTCTGGCGAGCCCCCAAATCCCGACAACCCAGCACAGTTCTGTGCGCCCTCCAGCGTGCATGTCAGTAGCTAGGACGGTTGGATAATAGCGCGATCCTGATTACATCCCAGCAGCGCACTCATTTCATATCACCCCGCACAAAACCCACACAAAAGTCTAACTTACCCTGCTCTATCCAGCCCCAATCCAGTTAAAGGAAATTACGTTTATCCTCCGCGACTGTAGCGCAGATTTTCCCAGGCCCTCTCCTCTTCGCGCTTGTTTACTGCGCCCTTCCATCTAGACCCTTCTTCCTTCGGGCTGTGCTCGTGACTATAATTACGGAAATTGCACCACACCCCTGCTAGAGCCGCGATGCATGTGTCCCTTCTAAACATGATAAACCCGACCTAAGACGTGTAGGGCTTGTCCTGAGACGCAGCCCATTATCATTATTCACACCATGAATCATGCAGGGCAGTCCACAAATCCATAGGAGTGCGAGACGGTGTAGATCTCTTCTGAACAGCACGTTGCAAGGCATCCCAGATATGCTCAATAATGTTCATGTCTGGTGATGTCGGTGGCCAATGGAAGTGTCTAACGTCAGAAGAGTGTTCCTGGAGCCACTCGGTAGCAACTCTCAATGTGTGGGGTGTCGCATTGTCCTGCTGGAATTTTCCACGTCCGTCGGAATGCACAATTGACATGGATGGGTGCAGGTGATCGGACAGGATGCTTACGTGTCTGTTACCTATCAGAATCGTATATAGACATATCAGGGGTTCCATTTCATGCCAACTGCACATGCCCCATACCATAACAGAGCCTCCACCAGCTTGAACAGTCCCCTGTTGACATGTAGGGTCCATGGATTCAGGAGGATGTCTCCCATACCCGTACACGTCCATCCGCCCGATACAATTTGAAACGAGACTCGTCAGACCAGGCAACGTGTTTCCAGTCATCAACAGTCCAATGGCGGTGTTGGCGGGCCCAGGCGAGGCGTAAAGCGTTGTGTCGTGTAGTCAACAACGGTATACGAGTGGACCTTCGGTTCCGAAAGCCAATATCAATGATGGTCCGTTGAATAGTTCGCATGCTGGCACTTGTTGATGTCCCAGCATTGAAAACTGCGCCAATTTGAGAAAGGGTTGTACATCTGTCACGTTTAATGATACTCGTCAGTCGTCGTTTGTCCCGTTCGTTCACGATCTTTTTCCGGCCACAGCTATGTCGAATATTTGATGTTTATACCTGATTCCCGATATCCACGGTACACTCGTGAAATGTTCGTACGCAAAAATCCAAATTTTTATCGCTACCTCGGAGATGATATGTCCCATCTCTCGTTCGCCGACTATAACACCGCGTTCAAACTCACTTAAATCTTGATAACCTGCCATTGTATCAGCAGTAACCGATCTAGCAACTTAGCCGCCGCCGCCGAACCCTCATTCGCCACCAGATGGCATTTAGTGTCGTGAGACCGGAAGCCGAAACTCCCATAACTCACTAGGTGATTGTAAAAACAAATGCACCCTGACACTTTCTCAAATCATTGGGTCGGCAGCAGGGGCTGTGTGTGTACTGTGGGGCTTTGGGCACCGGGCCCTTATTTAGGCGAGTAATTTGATGTTGCCTATTTAAAATTCAATTACGTTTACGTGTTTTCGGCGGGGCAGTGAAGCTCCCCTCCAGCCTCCCGGCTGGAGTGAATGTTGTGTCGTGTGGGTATGTCTAACAGTTGTAAGTTGTTTGCAAGTGTGCTATTAGTGTATTTTGTGTGAGTAGCCCTAGTCTCCCGATGTGTCCTATACAGGTCTCCATCGGGGTACGATTTATAGATTCCAAGTGTATCACATAAAGAGAAAACCATTAAAAATAGATTAGAGTTGGAGGGGCCCCTAGCACCAGTCTCTGAACCCAGTACCAATAGGGCCCCTCTTTCCCAAGTCGTCCTCTTCCCAACCTGCAACAAACTGACAGGTCAGTGCGTTATTGTGAGTAATTAATTTTACTTGTAATAAAAAATAAATTAGAAAAAATTAAAAAGTATATATATATTATATATGTGTTTGTATATATATGTTTTTTTAATATAAGTTTTATAGTTTTTATGTGTTTTTTTTGTAGTAATATATATATTTGTTAATTAAAATTAAAGTTACCCTCCCCCCCCCCACTACCTCGACTGGCATGTGTGTCCCATGACCTGGAACTCGTGTGGTGGTTGGGGCTATTTCCCACCTGTCACGAGTTCCCACATAACCAGCCTGGGCAGGGCGCCCTTCTTGTGTTGTAACTGTAATGTATGTATGTTGTCTCTCGTTGTCTGCGAACGACTGAATGTTGTGAGCAAAACGCGGTGTTTTTATAGCTGTGTGGCTCTCCTCGTCGCGCACCAATCAGGTGGCTTCGAGAGAGAAATGTGTTCATTGGTGTACTGCTTCTCGTCACTGTCCAATCAGGAAGTTCCGAGATGAGAAGTGTTAGTATCGATTATATTTTTCTGTGATTAATAAAAACGTATTGTTTTAGTATTAATTAAATAATTAAAATGTGTTGTTGATACCCTTAAGTATTTATTTAGGTAGAGTGGCGAGTGCTGTAAGGAGTAGCATCTGCTTCTCCTGTAGTGTATTCATTGTTTTTGCCTGTGCAATTACAGGCCTAAAGTGTTATATTAAAGATATAAAATTTGTTTCTTGCAGAAAAGCGGCCAGTTCATGCATATCTGCAAACATGGTCGCATTTGCTGTCGTGTTGTTGTCTCTTTTTCTAGGTTTTTGTAGTTTTCCTGTCTGCTGTTGTGTAGGTAGATGTTTTGTATATGGATTATTGAGTACTGGAAATTCAGTCTCCGACTGAACATTTGTTTGTGTTTAGCAACTTTGCCAGACGCTTGTTGTCTTATATAGGCGCTGCCGACAGCATCGCGTTACTCTGATTGGTTCCATACCTCTGTTATTTGCACACGCACGCCTATACCAGTTTTTTTTGGCTCTCCAGTGTACGACGCCTAGTTGTTCCAATCTCAAGTCGTTTTATACATACTGTCTGGAAGGAAGCTCCACACTAGTGCCTGTCCGACTGACGGTACTAGTGCCCTATGAGGGTCGGGTTATGACTTTGTGACCCCTCTCTAAGGAGTTGCACCCTGCGTAACAAAGACCACCCCCCCCCCTCACCCCAAGCGCTTGCTGCATTTTGGGTTTGTGCAGGGCGGCTCGGCCTCACGAAGTCAGTCCGTGAACACTTTTCATCATAATAGTAAACAAACATCGGTACTTTTTTTTTTAAATTTCCACATCGCAGGGCTTCTTACGCAATGGGGCCTGGGGAAGAGTGCCTGCCCTTCATGTGGGGTGGCTTACTGGAAGGGTGACATACGTGCTATCGTGATTTTACGTGCCCTTACTATTAAAATCACGCACGTCCATATAATGCATTTTATTCTGAAGTCTTTTAGGCAAGGAGTATACGATGAGAAACCAGTCTTTAAAAAAATTCGCATGGCTGCGAAATATCGCTAAACCATAAAATGCGTTAGTGAGCTTTGTAATTTGAAAATTACTCTTTACTCGGTTCCCTATTGTAATAGGTGGGCTGGGTTCCAGGCACCCTTGAACATAGCGGAGTGGAGTGGAGAGTTTAGGGTGGCTCTTAACATCGAGGTCCCTAGAGCAGATGAGGGTGAAATGAGGTGAGTATGGAGCAGCGCCGGAATATAGGGGCGAGGTAAATGGAAGATCCCCGAGAAAACCCGTATATCAGCGGCATCGTTCGGAACGATTCCTACACGCGAAAATCTGAAAGCGACCCCGCCAGGAATCCAACTCGGTTGGCCTAGTCGGGAGGCGAGTATTCTAACCATTACACAACTGCGGCCTCTGACCGCGGATGATTAACTATCATTAATCGGTAAACATGATAAGCTCTCTGTGGACTGATGATCCAATCACATGACGAACGCAACAACCAACGGCCAATGAATTATTCAGCACTTCACGCGGACACACACACATCATTTTCGCATCTAGTCTGTCTCAAGCAATAATTTCGCCGAGTGTCGGAAATTTCAAGTGCAGACTTCAACTCCTGCGTGCTGAGTCCAACGATGGGAAACACCGCCCTTCTCCGCGGCCCCCGCCCCCGCAGTTGCGTTGTCGGGGCCCTCCCCAAGATGGCGGCGACGCGGGGCTTCATCACAGTGGCGACCGCAACCGCAGGAAGGGATGTGCGTGCGCGCAGTCGATTGTTTCATTAGCGAATACCTGGGTGTCGCGTTCCAGGTGACCGACCACTGCCAGCGTTGGCTCTGCACTCTCCCATCTCCCTGTCCGCACGGCGAGCAGATCACCGCTTGGCGACCGCAAAGCCAGCTCCGGGCCCTAACACGCCCTAGAGTCAGCGCCGGTACAGAGTGGAGACATTCCAGCTGCGCTGTGCCGGCACAAGTCCCGACACTCTCACAGGTAGGTTGGTATGCTCCATTCCCTGACACACCCAGCTTTTCTGAAGCCCTGTGAGAGTTCTCCTTTCAGTATATTCCTCCACCTCGTGCAAACAAAGTTACACTAAGTATAAAAAATTCGAGCGCACACAGTTTAATAATATTTTCCTTGAGAACTCTTTCTTACTAGGTATTACCAACACGCCTATTTTCTCCTTGGTTTTACTGATATTATTTGTATATGAAATATTATAATTTATCTATGATGTATAAATAAAAGTTAAATTTACAGAAAAATAATATACTAATTTGTTAACAGAATAATAAAACGCTTGTGATACATGGCATATTTAGGAAATAATGACACACGTAATACATAGGGTGATTTTTCAAAGGTTTTATTACAAAACATTAAAGAAACCGCGAATATGCTATAGGTAATAGAGCTTAACGTCTCGTCGACAGCGAGGTCATAAGAGACGGGGCAAGCTTCTCAGAGAAGCAGGGATGGGGAAGGAATCGGCCATCGCCTGTAGTAACGAACCATCCCAGAATTCGTTTGGAGTGATTTCAGGAAAGCATGAAAAACCGAAACCAAGATGGCCGGATCGGGATTCAATCTTAGATCCTCCCGAACGCGAGTCCAAAGTTTGACCACTGCGCCACCTTGCTCGGTCCAACACCGAGAGGTTCTTCCCGTCAACTGGAACCGCCCGAACGATGAACTGGCTGGTTTCGCCATTTCAAGGCGGAACCACGTGGTAGATAATTACGCAGAGACGAAATTGCTTGGACATTCCTTTAACGCAGGCGTATCCGTTCTCCGATTGGCTGCGCGAGACTTCGGTGAACGAGCCTTGTTTCTGACTGGCTACTGCATACTGCGAAAAGTTGCCTAGTGAAATCCAATCGAGTAAATAGTGCGCAATAGTCCAAAACGCGTCGGGCGAGTCGGACGAGTCCATTGCCGTTTCGCGAAGGGGTGGGGGTAGTTCAATCCAGTAGTGACAGCGGCCGAGAGAGGTTGAGCGAGAGCTGCTCCGTGTGTGTACATTGCCTTCGTAGCGCGGTATTAAACAGCACGGTAGTATAAAGCGATGCTATAAGATTGGTGTGTATAACACCAGCAGTGTCACGTGGTTACGTGGTTTCTCTCCCTCCAGTATTGAGTGCTAGGGAGAGCCCTCTCCTACTTCTCCTCCCTCAAAGCTACGTGAAGATTTTTTCTCATTTGTATTTCACTATATCTGGGCTGCCGGCTGGCGAGTAGGTTGCCGGACGCTGATTGGTGGATGGCGTTCCAACGTTTTGCTGGCCAATGACGCCATTTTGCACGGCAGCTGCTTCAACTGTGTATGCTTACGTAGTCTGTGCGGCAACCTTAGGAGTGGTTCTAACATATGGCTTGTAAATTAGTTCGGCGGCATTGTTTTATCAAGTTTGAGAACAGAAGTATTTCAGAGATTACACCTCTGTATAACTATATGCAAACGAAGAGAAGCCTAACCTCAAAAATACGCATTCATAATATATTATTAATAATCGCTCTCAACACTTAATAGCGTTCCATATTTTTTAAATACGAATTGTTTTATACTGATTTTTATAGTATAACAAATAATGCTTTTTGACCTGGGTTTTTAATTTATTTCGATGGATACAAAAAAAATCCCCATAGTTTCAGCCATCTCGATTAATTACACTATCTATTTACTTCATAGCAACCAAAGTGAGTGCGACACAGAATAAAAAAAGTTTCTGGTGTACTTAAACAAGCAGTGTACTTTAAACAAGAATTGACTGTGATCGGAACATGTTCGGAGACAATGTAACCAATCACAGAGCTTAACATGTTTAAAGCATAGACTAAAGATGAGGTAGACCGAGTCTTGGTTTTCTGCGCTCATACCCAACATCGACCTGCCCCAAACCGGCAAAACTGTCAAAATCGCATGGTCAACAATGACAAACGTGTTTGTTTGAATCTTAATTTAAAAAAAAAACAAGCCATTATACATAAATAAAATACCTTTACCAGTTTGAATTTAACATAATCGTATTGTTACAATTGGCCGCTCTGCGTGCGTGTGAGGCACGGGTGATTTACTGACGCGCGCGCGCTATCAGCTGCAGCCGGAGACGCAGCGGCTCTTTACAAAGGAATGTTATGCTTATCAGGGCGAGCGCCACTCCCGATCCTGACTATCGATTGCCTTTGAGACATCTGGAGAACGCTCTGGATTTCTGACTTTATCGTGTAATTATCGTGCAATGAATAAAATAAAGTAAGATTGGTAATAGTGACAAACAGTGGTAAAAGTCACTGCTACTTGTCACTGCGACTTACGTGTCACTGTGGCTGGTTGTCACCGTTCCGGGAATGTTGTCACCACTCCCATCTCTGTGAGCTAATATTGCGTGCTAGATATTTTGAACGATCCCTTTCCCAATGAGTAAGGGTTGCCCTGCTGATACACCAGGGGTTGAATAATATCCCAGTAGTGGCCAAGCTGCCACAATTTTGAACCACTGGACACTCATTTGGAAGGAAACTGGTTGAATTCGAATCTAGATTGTTTGTGCCCGAGTGCTACTCCCTAGCTACATCAGCTAAAGTTACTACCGATGAACGGGGGATGTCTTCAAAAACACAAAATTGAAATAATGGACAACTTACGTAAATAAATATTATTAATTTTTACATCTTTTTCTTTAGTTTCTTGTTGAGCTTTTATTATTAAGATTTTTGTGGTGTTATTAAGCATCAATAAATGTACCAACAAACAATGTTACTACCCTGATTGCTTCCAGAATCACAAACAAACTCTCGAGTTGTGTTTTCGAATGAAGGCAGTCAAATTAGTAGCTAAACAAATATATGCAGTTGGTTCAACTAAATATTTTGTCGACAACCTAATTTTTTTTGGCACAACGCAGAAATTTGTTAATTCAAGTGTGCATTTTGTTAGATGAGCATTTTTTTTTTCTTTTTATGTTTTGTTTTTTCAAGAAAATATTTTGTTGAAGCAACTACCTAGATAGCATGTAAGTTTACTGCAAGCTTGGAACTTGACTTGAATTTGCCTTACCGAGCAATCTTGTCATATCATGTGTGATTCAACTTTGATTCGCGCTTATTTCCCATGAACAGCACATACTTGCTAATAACAAGCTTGCAGATGGCTAGAATCATACTAGCAGCTTGCCAAGGCATGTTTGCATTGAGTGCAAATAATCAAGCTTGCTATACGCTTGACACATGGAGACTAGTTAGCTTGATTATAGCGTGAATCAAGATGATTATGCTATAAGGGCAATTCCTTACGAGTAAATAAGACGGAAACTTATGTATCACTCTTCTCCTAACATGACTATTGACGGAGTTCGTCCCCAAAAACTGAATTATAAAATTATTTTCGTTCAACATGTCAGATACTACTTGATATTAGGCAACAAATCAGTGAATGATGTTTTGTATAACGGAGATCTTAAACCTCTCCAAATGTGGTAGCCAATATCGTCCCCCTTCCATGATGAAAATGGGATTTGGCAAATTTATGGATAAAACTTTACAACCCTATTATCAACGCGATTTTTAAAACATCTAAGAATTAGCACATATAAATTAACAAAGAAAAAGGATCCTCTATTTGTAACATTCTCAGGTGAACAGTTTTCAAGAAATCCATGTGTAACTCCCAAAACAGAATTTCCGTTGCCTCGCAGGTAGACAATTTTCAGTACCCAATAAAGCATTTTAAATTAGGAATTTAAGGAAGTGGACGACTCCCTCAAAAATTATGTTAGGGAAAAACTTATATACATTTTCGTCTTAAATTTTCGTGAGGAATTACCTGCTGGAGTTTGTCGGCGTTACTCAAAAACGTCCGGCATTAAAGCTGAAAATTTTTATTGGGTGGATCCCAGAGTTTTTGTTTCCTCTACAGACCAAGACAACAAGTGCTGCAGATTGTATAATATTTAATGCCGACCTTCAAAGAAATATTGATTTTCATAATATAGAATACGACCATGCCGTACTGAAAGACTAAAATTTCAAAAACCGAGATAATTAACTTCTTTTTAACCTCAGCATGCACGCGTGGTCACCTTACGGTAGCCAGTTCACGGTTGATTTAACACGCACAACGAACTTGCTTCTGGTGGTGTTGGACGACGTAAGCTGCTTTCGCGGCTGTAGGTCAAGATTTGCTACACAACCGCGCATTGCAGGAAGTTCAGACGGACCCAGTACGTGATACGGATACGGCATAGTGATCCGCGTACGTGTTGTTACGCTCCCGTGGCATTGAGTAACGGACCTAAGGAGCCCGCGGTGATATAACCGAACCCATGTCTTGTGAAATTTTATTATTTTTAACATCGCCATGAGGCGAGCACGTTGTTATCAGAAGAGGTATGTTTGAAGACCTGTTTTCAGGAATATCGGTTCTTTCGATTGCGATGTTGCGAATGATGATTAATGTTCTCGTTAAGCAAGTTACTACGGCGGAGGAGAGCTACGTTCATCTGAGTTTCATGTACAGATTCGCTCTGCAGGGAATGACTGCACGCAATGGACCTGGAATCCTGGAGGTTTGCTTTTTCAGGCATGCACACAACGATACAGTGACTAGTGTTAATTATCTTAGTCAAATATACTCAAGAGACGTTATATGTTGGAAGACTTTTGCTATTAACGAGTTAGTTTCTACTTCTAATTCAGTTATTAGTATTTCTCCATCTCCCGTATTCACCATTCGTACCAATCAACTTCCTAAAAATCCAAATAGCATCACCAAGTATTGCGTAGAGAAGTGGAAGCTGCGAGGAAACTATGTGGGTCATTTTGTACTAGAATGAGTTGTTTGGCCGCGCGAGTCGGGCGTGTGATCGTGTGCGGAGAAACTTCACGCCACGACTAATGCGGTTCGTGAAGAGATGCTGAACAACGTGCGAGGTAATATTCCCCGGGGTACAACCGCATGCCAGTGAATGGGCGGGGGACACTTCCAACAACTGATGTTGATATGTACCGTCCGGCTGTGTGCTGTGTACGCCTGTTGTGGCCCGCTGGTTCGGCTCTTGTACTGTGGAGTGATGTGTTGTATAGACGTGTGGCTTCTTTACATGATGTATCACGTGTGTAAATTTACAGCGCGTTATTTTCTGCTTTCATCACAACACTGCATGGTGTGTAGCTGGAGCCGAGACCAAAAGGTTGAACGAAACGTTTTCACTTTTGTACGCAAACCTGGTGTTTAAATGTGCTTTTTGACGTGAATACGTCTTTAAATATGCAACCATAGTGGGTAATCCAGAAAATCTAATGATAACAAAATCGGGGGATAGAGTTTGGCATTGCAGCTCCGAATCCATCGTATACACCTAAAATTCAATTACACCACTCGATTGCCAAAGGATCAAAGAATTTGTTACGTAGAGTGAGGACTGCGAAGCGTTGCGCGCGGTGGGGGTGAGGGCACCGCCATTTTGTGTTCGTTTCGTCGCGTCTCATAATTGCAGCGTTTTGACGCGGATAGCTACGACGCTCGTTTGAGTTTTAATCAACAACCATCGTCGAGTTCAATCGATTGAGTTTATAAAACATTTGTGTGGAGTTGTTATGGTGAAATTGTACGAGTTTAAAGTAAAAGAAAAATTGAAAACTTAACACAATGTGGGCCTATACTCGTCAAAAATTCTAAATACAACAATTGTATACAGCTGGATAGAGTATCTCAAGAGTAATCCAGCAATATCCTTGAAACACCATATGATCGATTGAAGCGGTGCCAGGAACCTAAAAATGTAGACGCAGACACGCAAAACAAACGGGCGTGTCCCCGCCACAGCCACACCCCATGTTTTTATTTTCACTCTATATATGTCCAGACACTATCAGCGATTAATTTCCCCCACGATGAATAAAGTTTCTTACGTAATTTTGGAAAAAGAAAAAAAAAACTGCTGCGAAAGTAACTTCCGTCCGGAATTCCGCTGCGTACGTGAACCTACGTAACCCGCACAGATTCATATTTCTTCGTGAAATGCCCAAACCAAAAATCTCGTCCTCGGGATTTCTGCCACGTACGCCTCAGTTGGATATCCAACCCCGCGAAGATGCAGCAGGGTTCCGCTGTTGCTACATCGACGACTTTCATAACATGGGGGATATCCGTGCGCCTGCGTCGTGCACGGGATTCCAGGCATTCTTGATGTTACGAAGACTGAATGCGCCATGCTGTGTGCACTCTTCCGCTTGCTAGATGCCCTTTTATCTACTCTGCTTGTATTTCCTCTCAAATAAAATGCTATCAAGCTCCGAGACATTTCATTTCAATGCAACATTTAGAGGATTTAAATTTATAAATACATCGTTTTCTCCACCATTTGAATAATCACGTAAAACCTGTTTGTGCGAATTGTGGCCATGGTGATTATCAAGGGTGTTATTCACCTTAGTAAATGTAAAAATTACAATCGTTTAGTATACAATGTAGGAAACAATTGGAAATGAAAGATAACAAATTCCCAAAATGTATCAGCAAACGAAGATCAAAACCTCTGGAAAAGTATTTATAAATAGCCGCTTAAGTGAGAAACAAAATTATAGTTTATACTCTCACATGGCAGTAATTGTTGAAAAAATTTATTATCATTCGCCATGTCCAAATATATAAAGAAGTGGCCGTGTTGTAACAATCTAACTCGCTCAGTTTGCGAGAGAACATCTTCATTTAATTGTGGTATACGACATACCTTGTACGTAGGCAACACGTTTACCTCACAAAACACTTAATCGGCATGATTCCAAGGTAATGGATGACCATTTTTATGTGTGGGTGCTTTTCCTCGTGAACGGAGCAAATTACAGTGTTACTAGAATTCCACTTTTTTTGGACATTTGGACATGATGCTTAGTAATTTGTCTTGTAATTTTACCTAATACTCAGGCTACATTTACTGCGATGTGATAGCTTTCCACTGGGAATGTTATTTGCAATCAAATTTTCAGAGTTTAAATATTTTCATTTGCTGGCCCATTGTGAGAATTTGTTTTCTTTCATCTCTAATACTTTCCGATAATTTTAAATAAATGGTTATTATTTTTCCATTTTCGAGAGTCAATACGACCCTTAATAATCACTTCTTGCCACAAGTCGTGCATATATTTTTTACTATGTTTTCCATGTGAGATCGACTGCCAGCCGCTATAACGCACGAGAACACTATGTAGATAACTATAATACAAGTATGAATAAATCACGTAAAGTGCAAGTGAACAGAGCCGACAAACTGCGTCTAAAGGTTAGTTGCAAGCGAACACATCAAATACATATATAATTTACTAGCGAACCGGCCCGGCTTCACCAGGTAACGATTTAGTTTTTACAGCGATACTTTGAAAGATAAAAATGGTTCCTGGGGGTCATCCTTAAAAGATAAACATATGCTATTGCGAACTTTTCTGTAGAACCCTTTGAGAGCTACAATTCTGTAGCACATCAATTTGATTTATCTCTTATTATTTAGTCAGCGCAAGCCATGTAAGCGCCCTAAAAACGGATTTTTACAACTTGATTATAAACGGTTCGACGTTTCTCTACTATTCTTACATTAAATATAAATGTATTATAGAACAGAACCTTCCTCAAGAAATTTTCTAAACGATGTTGAAAACCGCATCAAAATCCATCAAGTAGTTTAGTAGTACTAAGCGAATACACAGACAGACGCGGATAAGCAATTTTCTTTTATACTATTCAGAGGTGGTGTAACGTGATTCGGAAGGAAAATATATACGCCTACAGAATGTGGAATTGTGTAAAAAAAAATCCGAAAAAACTGCAGTAAAGTGTATTTTTGGGTTAATTTCGTTGAAATAATTGAGTAGTCCGTTTCCAAAGGGTTCCTTGTCCGTGTAAAATGTTTTTCAGGAAACTGCGAAAAATTTACATGGAGTGTATTTCTTGGTGTGGCTGTGTGACTGTTGGTATGGATGTTACTGCTAGCCACAAACATTTTCTTAAGAAATTAGAGCCTTTTGAAACCAACCATTCCCCTTAAAATGAAATTAACTGTATTAAATGTTTGTGGACAAGGGTTATTTGGAAATGTAACAAATTTTAAACCTGCATTTAAACGGCCTTCGCGCCGTTTTGTACCTGTAAAACATTTGCCATTCCATAGTAAAGGCTAGGAAGTGACCAACAGGACCATTATTGGAAAAAGTCACATGTGTGGACGAGGGACGCTTTGGAAACGGCCTACTCAATTGGATTTGCCGCACTTATTTTGCATAAAAATTCGTGAAGTGGAAGAGAAACAACGTTTTCAACGAAAGGTTATTAACAAATATGTCAAGATCAAAGGGAAATGGTTTATACACGTTTTACCATAAACCTTAATATTTTCAAGGGATCCGCGAATAGAATTACTGTTAAAGAAATGTAATACCTAGCAATTTGGCAATTCTCATCCCGCTTGAGGTTTCTTGTAGACATATATGTTTTACGATAGCGTGTCAACACACGTCCGAAATTTGTCGTACTTATCCAGTGAAATAATGTATAATCCAAATTAATAATTGTGTAACCTGATTATAACGTATTTTTGGATTAATCAGCGATGATTATTAAAGCACCAAAAGAAAATCATCACGTAAGCTAATATTTGCAAACAACGCTACAAAATGGCATAACTCTGAAATATATTTTATGTCCCTGAAAACGTACGTATAATTTAATTCAGGCTTGTCCTTACTGGCACGAATTGTTTTACATGGTATCATAATGGCTCATAGCGTTTTGACAAACGCCGGTAACTCACAGGAACATCAGTAAATTAAAAGACACGATTACACGTCTGACTGAACGCAGTTACCCGTAAAGGAAAAGTTTTTATCACTAGTCAGTCTAACGTATGTATGCATGCATGTAGGGCTGTCTGGTGCCAGGGCCGCAATTGTAGTCATGGACAGCGCTCACGCACCAGCCTATATACTCCTCTGCTCTCCCCTCTCCCTCCCCGCGACAGTCTTCCCACCCCGCACCACTCACAAGCCTCATAACCAATCTCCACCTGGCCAGAGAGCCTCAAGGACGCTCTACTACACACTACATCACTTTCCGTCATCTATAGCAAATCACTATATATTACGCCGTAAGGAACAGCCAATGACATTTAAATGAAAAAGAACATATCGTGGCAGCGAAACAAAACGCCTAGGCTTCTTGGGACAGCAACTTGCCCAGTGACTGCGTTTCGCAAGTAGTGGAGCATCCAGGCGAAGCACTTTCTCAATCTTATTTCTTCGTTCAGGAACGCAGGAGCCAAGGCGTTAATTCAACATCTCGTAGCCCAGTTCACAGCCTGTGGACGCAGGAAACACACATAAGAGTACGGGAGATCAAGGTTATATTACGCCTAAGAACAGGGAAACCTGAAATATTGGAGACAAAGTAAAACAACAAATGGGTCGAGAAAACTCCGTCACACCGTTTGGAAACTATTGCAATGTCTGCTACAGAGTTCTCTCAACAAATCGCTTGCATCATCTTTAACGATTTTCTGACGTATATAGACAATACAGATGATCCTAAATACTCATCCATACGTGTATATGTGATAATTTATTCCTTACTTCTGCAGATACTCAGGGAATCACCACATCATTTAGATATTATGGCAAAATGTCCTTTATTTTGTAGTTCTTCTAACAAGTAGTCAAACTGTATAATTATTTGCGGTCTTTAAAAACACATTCCACTTCAGCATTCGAAATTCTATATCTTATCTTGAACTCAGCTCAACCTAAGGCGTTCTCCCTCTACGTATATGTAACTCAGTCACCGGCCGGACCACTCTCGGATTTTAGCATATGAGAATCGGGCCGGAAGATGCCGCTGGTCGACGGGTTTTCTCGGGAATTTCCCCTTTCCCCCACCCGTTCATTCCGGCGCTGCTCCATACTCACCTCAATCACCATCATCGGCTTTCAAGACCACGCTGTTAAGAGCCGTCCAAGTCTTGAGTCTTGGATCAAGGGTCTTGAGTCTTGAGTCAAGGGTTTTGAGTGTTGAGTCTTTGAACTACGGTCCTGAGCCTTGTGTATTGAGTCTTAAGTCAAGTGTCAAGGGTTTTTTGGGAATTTGTTAGACATTTTTTATAAATGTTTTTTAAAATTTTTTAAATAAATTTGGGAATTTCTTAAGTTCAAGGTCATCCAAGGTCACGGGAAAGGGGTCAAGGTCGTTGTTCAAGATCAAGGTCATCGACATTTAACAAGCCAACTGACCAGGCTGACCATCTAGTTTCGAAACATTCCTCAAAAATATTCCCCTCGTTCAATTCGTTTGCCATACAGAACTCATCAATTTTAAACGACCCGAATATGACATAATACTTCAGATCAAGCCATATCGCTCCTCCTGCACATGCTCACATAAATTTCATCTAAAACATACTCTCGCAATCGATTGTTTACGCCACTGATTTAATAAGTTTTTCAGAGACGCAGAAAGGAATGTATAAGAAATTACACACACATTACTATGTATATATAAATTTAATTTATTTACTTATTACATAAATTCTATCAGGTTTATAGCAGCTAAGAAAAGCATGAGATGGGTTCTTTAAACATTCACTCCTCTCATGTCGCCGCGCATTGCAATTTTACTGAAGGACTTAGCACAGTATCAGCATTGTTTTCCAAGTTATATTTTGGCAGTTGTTGAAGGTATGCATGTAATCGTACATGGCATACTCGACTTCACATCGTCGCTGGCTTGCATCGTCTTCAAGCATATGTGAATTCATACACTTTACTCAAATGGTGAGGGAGTAGAGGTGGGAAAAGTTAATAGAATGAGAAACATTGGTGGCAGGTCAAACAGACGTGAGTAATCAACCAATAAAAACACTGTTGGGTGGCGAAGCGAACACAGGTAATCAACCAATAAAAACACTGTTGGGCGGTGAAGCGAACACAAGTAATCAACCAATGAGAAACGTTGGTGATGGTCAGTCGTCTGCTCGACATGGTGCTGAGGAAGCCTAAGGATATGTAAGTTTTTTTATAAATTACGTAATTACAATTAAAAATTTTTTTTACACATTTTTGGAAGTTATTAATTTTGAATTTTTTATAAACGTTTTATTTTTTATAAATTGTTAGGAATTTTTAGAATATTACGCATTTTTTTGGGTTAGGGGTTTTGAGTCTTGGGTCAAAGGTCTTGAGTCAGTGTCTTGAGTCTTGAGTCAAGGGTTTTGAGTTTTGAGTCTTGGGTATTGAGTCTTGAGTTATGGGTCTTGGGTATTGAGTCTTGAGTCTTGAGTCTTGGAACTTGGGTAAAGGGTCTTGGATCAAGGGTCAAGGGTCTTGAGTCTTGGAACTTGGGTAAAGGGTCTTGGATCAAGGGTCAAGGGTCAAGAGTCTTGAGTCTTGCGTCTTCGGTCTTGGGTCTTGTGTCTTGAGTAAAGGGTCTTGCTTGAGTCTTGAGTCTTGGGTTTAGGGTCTTGTGTATTAAGTCTTGGGTCTAGGGTCTTGTGTATTGAGTCTTGGGTTTTGGGTCTATTGTCTTTAGTCTTGTGTCTTGAGTCTTTAGTCTTGGGTCTTGAGTTCAAACTTTAGTTTTGAGTTTTAAGTCTTGACTCTTGAGACTTGTGTCTTGAGTCTTGGGTCTTGAGACAAGTGTCAAGGGTTTTGGGAATTAGTGAGGCATTTTTTGGTAAATTTTTGGGAATTTTGGAATTTTTTGGGGAATTTTTATGTTCGAGGTCATTCAAGGTCGCGGTAATGGAGTCATGGTGATGCGTCAAGGTCATTGACATACAACATGACTGACGAGTTGGACACCGGTCGGCCTGGCGAGGTTCGGTCGTATCTGGAGCTTAGTCGATCTACCTGTCATTGAACCCCAGACCTCCTACATACACATCTTTAAACATGTTTTTTCTTCTAATTTTTAATTTTTTTCTAATTTTTTTTTTTAACTTTTATACATTTTTGGGATTTTATAAATCTTTGGGATTTTTAGGAATTTTTTTGGGTTGGAGGTCACAGGTACAGGGCCAAGGTCACGTGTCAAGATCAAAGGTCAGCCAGATCCAACACGGTGGTTGGGTGACGTCACAACATGGCAGCCGGTGCCTGGCTCATACTCCTGAATCCTTTTTGCCCGACTTCCCATTTTTATTCTACTCACGAGTACAGTCAAATCAAAACATTACGCGATTGTAGCACTGCAGCTCACATATTAAAGCGTGACAGAACGTTTTTAAGAGAGTTCCTTCAACAGACAAACTTCAGCAATATTTCAATTGTTCCCGCAATGACGAGAGATGTAATATCCTAAAATAGTTTTCTCATGTTAGTATAGAAGTTTTATTACTGCTATCCTGGATAACGACCGCAGAATTGTTTCGCTCTCACTTCCGTGCGGAGCTTTTTTTTTTTTTTTTTGCCTTCCTTCGGACGAAAACAGAACGTTGTTTGTAAGTTAAATTAACCGTAAATATGTATGTAATCAAACAAAGATTATATTTTACACCTCGGCTTTGCTGTGTAAATTTACATATGTGTTTAGGAGAGTAAAACAAACTGTTGAAATTGTCAATAAATGAACGGGAATTTCCTTACGTAGACACGGTGTGAATACACGAAAATGCTGCCCATAATGACAAAACATCCCCGTTCTTATTTTTATTTCATTATTCAAGATGCTCAATTACAATAAAATATGTAACACTAGATGCAATAATATGTCATTTTTATTAATTGCCTTCCGCGACCACGGTGGCTGTGAGGTTAGCCTGCTCGCCTCCCTCCATGGTGAACCGGATTCAAACCCCGGCTGGGCCACACCCGGATTTTCGTGTGTTAGAATCGTGACGGACGATTCCGCTGGTCAGTGGGTTTTCTCTGGGATATCCAGTTTACCCCACCCTTTCATTCCGGCGCTGCTCCATACTCACCTCAATTACCCTCATCGGCTCTCAAGACCTCGCTGTTAACAGCGGCCCAAATCTCTTCACTTCACAGTTAATTGCCTGCCTTCCATTTTTTTAAAACGTTCAATTTTATGCCTTTTATTTATTAAAAACAAATATCAGTGTTCCTAAATTTATATCATTTACGTGCTGTAAGAAAATTCTAGTAATTTTTCTGCTGCTTTTTGTTTGGCAGTGTGTCATCCTACTTAAATTATGTTACTGCTACAATTTTTTTATTAGGCAAATATTAAATTATATTCCCAAAGGAGATGACTGACTGCCTGCTCGCCTTGAGAATGCATTTACAGATATAATAATCTATTATCTTTAATCTGTATGAATATCTTCAAAGTTTGCAACGACCTGTGAAGAAAGTATAAATGTTGAGTAACAGTAATAATCTTTTAGCTAGTATGTCAACAGCTTGTCAGCTATTTCTTACTCGTTGGGCCACAAATATTTTGCCACTTCTGTACACTGCATGTCGTTAACCACTGCACTTTCTGGTATTAGGCTGTATGATACCTTGATTTAGATGTTACATGCTGCCATTATTCATAAACTCTCGGCGGCGTATCCCCGTAATTATAAATACGTGACCACTCAGGATTACCCGTAGCTTCAGGTGTCAGGGTAGAATGATGCTGAAGCTAAACAAGGTGTTCTTGCTCGCTGTGGTCTGAAAAACGATTATCTTCGCGTCAATTTAGATACTGGCGTCACTTGTACCTAAAAGATTGAAATTCCAAAGGCTACAAAAGTCCCGTATAGCGACTAGAAATTGTCTTTGTATATACTGCAGAATATTTCTCAGTCAGGGAAATTATTTACGCCATGCGCAAGAAATTCCGCGGTCCCTGTATGCATATTGGAAAAATGATATTTAATATGAATGTAAAATGTGATTTGAAATGAAATACTTCCAACGAGAAACATGTTGATCACAAATTTGTATCGTCTTGCTCCCTCTACTCAAGATTTCCCTGTCTAACAGTATTCTAACAGTGACGTTACTTAAGTTCAAGCAGAGCGTTGAAATTCACTACCCCCCCCNTGCAGAGTTAATTAAATTCGTTAACTACTAAAAACAGCCAACCTTACGTGAACACGGACGCTAGGTAAATGACAGTTACAGATCGCCACCGACGGTATTTGATTAGTATTCGTGTATATGAGTGGTCGCATGCATTCGTATGTGTGACCGATTCTGGAGCTTTCTTTGTCAGTCAGTAGTCTTTGCAGTCGTAAAGTTATATTGAAATCTACATTATAACTGACTCGAAATTAATTTTTTGTCTAATGGTAAATTTCATTTCTTTTTTAAATTAAATTAAATATAATAAAAAAAATTAAACAATTTTAAAATAAAGTTTACATAATATTTTATTAACTTACATATTTTTGTTTAAAAAGTTTAAAAATAAAATTTTAATATCAAAAATGCACGTTTCTGACTACACTTCTTTCCTTTAAATGAATGCACACATACGTGTCCAAGAGCAGCGTCTCTTGTAAAAGTTGGGCGAAATTTTCTCTAGAACACAGAAGTGAAGTATTTCCTACAGCTGCACTCTAATAAGATTTCTAAAAACATGTCTAGCTACTTAGTCTTTTTTTCTTATATATTTGGTTAGTTTATTGTTACAACTTCCATTTTAGTTGTACATACTGTCGCAAATTAAATTACTTAGTTACGGATAAATGTGGATATGTTCTAGTTATAAGAGTACAGAGTAATTTAATATCGATCCTACATTTTAAAAAAATACCTTTTAACGTAGCTAGCTTATTTTATTATCTATAAATGAAAAAAATTAAAGAAAAGAATCATTTAAATTAGTTATCGTTTACTAAACAGAATGTGAAAGAACTTTATAATGTATACGTCTGTATAAAATAAAACAAAAAATAAAACCAGAATTATTTTCCAGTTCTTCAGATACGAACACAGTAAATATTCTCTTCTTTTTTTTCGAACTGGGTTAAACGTGAACTGTGTTTGCGGTATTTCTTCCGTTGTAGCGTGCAATACTGTAGCGACGTCACGTAAATCAGTAGCAAAAAAATTTAAAATTTCCTGTTGATAATGCCAGAGTAATGTTATTAAAACCTCTTGCTTTAACTCAGTTTATTTCCCAAGATACGATCCTCTTTATTTCTGCGAAGGCGTTTCTGCTGGTCTTAACTTACAAGGGCGCTTCCCCATTGCATTCTACTGCGGTATGTGGCGTCTTTGAATTTCGTCCCTCCAGCAAAAATGCTTATACGAGTGCTTTATATGTTTAGAGCGGGCCTTGCTTCATTTTTTTTTTCATTTCGTATAATTCTCGAGAAGGTGGCTCTCCTGCAGTAGCAGTGATAACACCGAGGAAGTGCCGCATCTACAAAAATTCCAAATGGTAAAAGGACACATACGAAAACTGCCCAATGCAAAAGGAAAAAAAATTGCAGAATCTTTTGAAAGCGCGGGAAAATGATACTGAGAAAATATTAAGCAGCTTGAATAGGAGTGTCCAAATTAAGATCACGCCACAAAATGTATATATATATTTAAAAAATTGTATTTTATCTGCAACAAACGTTTTGTTGTATTCCTGTGAAATTCTCTCATGTTTTCAAGTTTTCTGCTAGATTCGCCTAATGTAACTATGGCCTTTTCTTGCGCTAAAATAACACTCATAATGCCGACCTCGGGAGAGTTTTTGTTGACTACGTTTGATGCTCTTTAGGAATTTTCCAGTTTTTGTAGTGTGGTTTCGTGAATTTTCTTAACCCACTCAGACCCAGTTGTTATGAAGTGATCAGGCCTTACATGAACGGCCTGTCTGATCACACCTTCAAACATTTAACCCGAACATGAGCGTAATTGCAATAACACCTTGCGAAAGACAGTTGCAGAAATCCCCTCCACCCGCCAGTAAACGGGACCGAAAATATTAAACAACGCGCCCGATATAGGCCAGCGTAACACCGGGAGCGGCGTCTTTTTGTTGTCGGGCTACTTGAACGAGAAGACCACTGAAGATGGGTGTGTCCGGCCGTCGTTAACCGCCTCCTAGAATCAGCCTTCGGCAACATGAACAAGGTGGGGACTTTCCAATTAGCTTGTAATAGTAATAGCGTGAGGTAATAACACTTAATACAATTAATTAGCATCTTGGTGTTCCATTTAAGCTCCCCCGATCACGTAAATAGTTCTTGTATAATTAGGGGCAGTGATATTTTGCGAAAAGATTTCGAGACAAGATACAGTCCAAAGCACTGTAGGGTCGTCCAGCTTCTTTGATTGGTTAAAAAATGTTCTGGGTCGTGTTAACCGTTTGCGCACGAATCACGAAGGTTCAGTGTCGGAGTTACTTAGTCCTTAGTGGCTTGGTCAAAGACGGACATGGGACCAGCAGCCAATGGAGGTATAACAGCAACTGAGGTGTGTATATAGTATTGAAGTCTACTGCCTGCTCCGATTTTTACGTGAAAAGTCACTGGCCCTATGTATAATACTTATGTTCAATAAACTCAATCTTATACTGCTGTGCTCTACCTAATCATTAATCATTATTTAGCTACGCCCGTAGCACCCTTTCAGGTATGAATTACCATAAAAGTACAATCGTAATACAGTGTACACAGTTGTATACTTTACGCACGTGTAGGTAATTTTTAGTCTGTACTGCATACAGCGGAACTCAATGACCAATGAGCTTACCTGTGGGTAAATTATTCGCAAACCTCCTTAACTGGTCTAGATCATAATTGGTTCATATAACTGTAGCCCAACATATAGCCTACAGCTTATTGTCTATGACAACGAAACAAGTGTTGTGTCGACGTACGTACAGCACGCATCATAAAATGTTTTGTTTGCAACACCTGAAACCGAAAATTAAAGTGAGTCTAAACGGGTTAAATCTCTGTAGAAATGGTTGATTTTATATCATTTAACGTTACATACAGACACAGTATACTACGTTTAAACGATGTCAGGTGGTAGGAAAACTTGCGTAAAATTCATTGATGTGCTAAGCGTGAACGTAATCACAGAATACCTATAATACAGAGGTAAAACTCCAATCGCATTCGCCAGCAAAATAGCGCCACAAGATACCGAAACACCAGAACGCCGTTCTCTAATCAGCGCCGGGAAACGTAATCGCCAGCTGTTAGACCAGCTAATAGAGAACCTTGCTCGGAACGTAGTAACCAATCAGATCAAAGCCTGTTCCCAGAGTCTCGCGCATCCAACCAGAGAATGGGTACACCCCCATCAAAGGAACCTCCATGCAATTTCGTTTCTATGTACTTAAGTGGTCTGTCATATAACGTGGAGTGTGCATGACATCTGCGCATTAACCAGTCAACATGTTTCAAAATCGGACTGATATTTTACCAACATATAATTAAACAATTATTTTACATTAAAAAAAAATTATTTTTTTTTGAAATATTACATCATTGCAACACACCGTTTAATGACTCGCACA
Source organism: Clitarchus hookeri (assembly GCA_002778355.1). NCBI lineage: Eukaryota > Metazoa > Arthropoda > Insecta > Phasmatodea > Phasmatidae > Clitarchus > Clitarchus hookeri. Next base: position 136,235 of record NQII01004876.1, read on the forward strand.
ACATCTTTTATGTATATACTGTTCACGGTTAATTGAGCGCTTTTGAAATCAATCTTCGAAAAATGTCATTGCCGTTACCTCCATGTATTTTAACGGGCGCACTGACAAGAATGATCACGCTAATGTTGGTAGCGGCGTAGATAAATACTTAGTTCAACATCTTAACGTTGAATTAAAAGTTGTTGATAAACATGTGTGGACACAGAAATTATTTATCCACCATTAGGTTTTTTAATGCATATTAAGTGAAAGAATTAGCCAATTAGTAAAACATGTGCTTTCTTCAATAATTACTCAGTTTCACTTGACCGATGGATGGATAACGTTATCAGGGCCGTGGAAATGTTGTTTGCATATGGTGGAAAAATATACGAAGTGTATACAAGAAGTTCTTGAGCAGGGCTTTTAAGCATGCTCAGTTCATCGTGAACGGCCTATAGCTTTATGTTTGTAACAGAGTCGAAGTGTGCAATATTTGTTTGTTAATATTCAACGTTATTTTTACGCATTCTACCGTTAAGTGTTTTAGAATTTTCTTTATTACTTGAGTTACAGAAATGATTTTGGCAACTGATTACCAAAGAACTTTTAGTGAAAGTACAAGAAATTTTTATAGTGTTGCATAATCATAAAACGTAATTTATGTTGCATTTCTTCACACTTTTTGAATCAAACTTTTGAAAAATCACCCCATTCAAGACGTGTTTGGTTGTTTCCTAGTCATGTATCGGAAGCGTTTTATACTTATGTTGACATAAAAATGTATAATTTTTTGTTGAAGTGAACATTTACTTATGTTTCATCTACAAATTTCAGTATTTAATTTATAATTAATATGAATAAAAAAGAGAGAAAATAGATGTTTTGGAAAATACCTAGTAAGAAATAGTTCTCACGCAAAATATTATTACACTGAGAGTGCACAAATGCGGTGCGAAGTGCCTTTGCCGTAATTATCTGGACTCGGTTATGCTTTGTTTGCACGAGTTGAAGGAATATCCTGAAAGCAGAACTTCGACAAAGCCTCGCAAAAGTTGAAAGTAACCGCGAATGGAATCCAGAGGTTATGACAGTGTTTATAGAAATACGCGACTTTGGAATGTAAGTACACTTTCTCTAACAGTATTACAGCTAGGGGCAGTGATATTTCGCGAAACGATTTCGAGGCAAGGTACAGTCCAAAGCACTGTAGGGTCGTCCAGCTTATTTTATTGGCGAAAAAAATGTTCTGACCCATGTTAACCGTTTGCGCACGAATCACGGAGGTTCAGTGTTGGAGTTACTTAGTCCTGAGTGGCTTGGTCAAAGACGGACACGGCACCAGCAGCCAATGGAGGCATAACAACAGCTCAGGTGTGTATATAGTAGTGAAGTTTACTGTGTGCTCCGATTTTTACGCGAAAAGTCACTGGCCCTAATTATAGCAAATAGAATATATTCAAGTTTCGCGAAACATTTTCTCATACAAAAAAACGAATATTTGTAAACGAAATGTCGATTCCATTGCTCGACCAAGTGATTGTGACAAATCGTACTGATGACGAGCGATTCGATGTTTGTGACACACACACACACAAGACGAAAGTCGATCTATCTGAAGTTTTGTGATTTCCACATTACCCGGTTCGTCGACGTAAGTTCTCGACGTATCAGAAAAGTTGTCGAAGATGAGTGTGCGGGCTCAGTGCACATGTCGGTTACCGGTCGACGGCTGCCGTTCATTCTCCAATCAGACTAAACTTCAGAAATCAACACTGAGCCAAAGAGTAGATAAGCATACAGAGACGAAATTCCTTGGCTGTCCCTTTGATTCGGGCGTACTCTTTCTCTGATTAGCCGGGCGAGGCCATGGAAGCATACATGGCGTCTGATTGACCACTGCAAGCTGCGAGACGTTGGCTATTGGTTTGGACAGCCGGCTGGCGAGTAGGTTACCAGGCGCCGATTGACGGAACGGCGTTCCAACATTTTGCTGGCCGGAGACGGAAATTTTGTCTGACGCTTGTTGCTGGAGTTTTTGGTCCGAACGGTTGTTGCACCTCCGTACTATAAAGTATTCCGTGAACGAACAAAGTCCTTTCACAAACCAGCACTTCTCTTTCCGGCATGGATTTGTCCCTGCAAAAGTCATTAAAAATGCTTGCATAATTATTTTCCGCTAAGCGTGCGTGCTGTTGTAATTGTAGATAGTGATGTCTTCTCTACCGAGATGATGTACGACGCGTGGCATGTGAAATACGCTACAGAAAATGAAACGTTTACTGAATGGGTAACTGTGGGAAAAATTAGGAAGGGAGTAAGTTGTTTCATATTAACCTGCGATAAGAAGTAACGTATCAGGGTTTATCAGATTCGACTCCAGTAAATTTTTTTTTCCCAGCAGACTCATAACATACTAATGATACACCAATGGAGGTATGACAAGAGCTGAGGTGTATATGTATTATTGAAGTCTACTGTGTGCTCCGATTTTTTTTTCGCAAAAAATCACTGGCCCTACAGATATTAATTAATATAATGGAACGTATGAGAAGAGTATCTGTCGCCCTATTTGCACAAACAAAAGCCAGTTGTAAATTCTGACGTGTCAGCAGCTGCCAATAACCCACGGAACAGCTATGTCCATGTTGGTACCGGATTCTGAAAAAAAAAACCATTAGTGGTTATTTGTTGACGTATTCTGCAGCAAACAAAAAAGAAACGAGTACACTCGCGCCAAAAAAAGAAATTTCCTTTTTTTAATACATCTTATATATCTGTGATATTTCTTCAAGTAACAAACCTATGAAGTGCAAAAGAAATAGCTAAGTACTTTTAAGAACTATTTATGGGAGTTATGGAATTTTTTTATATTTAAACATTAAAATTTTAAAATTTTTCAAATTTATCGGGCATGCCAACTATTCAATTTCATTTTTGAAGCCATCAGAATAACCGAAAGTAATTAATTCGAATTATTTATATTGGTTGCCCATTATTTTATTTTGAATTGACGATAAATTTTATATTAAAAAGACTTAGAAACTAAACTCTAGTAACAGGCAAATATAGTGCCATATTTCAAAGGAATGTCTGTGTAGCGTACACCTTCAGTATAACCCTTTTTCTAAAATCAAACGTCTGTTCTCAGGACCCCGCTGTTAAGAGCCGCCCAAATTTCTTCTCTCACTTTACTCACTAATATCAAACGTTTGTTTGTCGCAATATTGAAGGTTTAACTGCTGATAATTATGCTAGCAAAGAATATTTTTAAAAATTTGTACGGTAATTTGGTATTTTTATAAACTTTTATTTGATCTATGGCTACAAATTCCAGAAATTCCTACAAAACACAACAAAGAAATTCTCTCACGAAAACATTGTGTCCCACCCGTCGAAAAATTATCAGGCCATTTCCTTCGCCACCCATTGGTTAGTCAGCCTGCCAGTTACGTCGCAAAGCTGGAGTAATCTGGCAACAGCGCGCGCCATTCACACTGCACTGCAGTCTTAGAGCGGGACGTTCTACAGGCCGGCGTTCCAAAACGTTACTCTGCGAGTAACCTTTCCTCTTTCGCTGTCGCAGAACCCTTTGAGAAAGTGTTTTACTCGCTCTCGGCAGTATCCCAAAACTGCAGAGTAGTTACTCCGAGCATCTTGCCAGAGTAAAACTCTTACACACACTATTTCTATTTCAGCGAGTAACGAGGGGTAAACTGAAAATGGCGGACGGTTTAATAGAACTAAACAAATTGAAAGGAAATGTGGACGTTCTGTTTACAGACGCACACACGGAAAAATTACAAATGACAAGTGATAAAAATTTATATTTTTATTTAAAAGTTTACTTTTATAAAGGTTACATTTTTATACATAATGTTTATGGTTAATTTATCGCAAGTTAAGCAGTTTACGTATATAATAAATGTTTTGAAAAATAAAAAATTTGGGGAAAGGGACAAATATAGTTTGATATTTACATTGGTTTCTTAATCAGTACATATTTGTAAACACAGAATGCTATTTACATTGTGCTCGTTCCAATACGTCGTTTACTTTTGCTTTCCTCGGTTGATACTCTCTGTTAAACGCTATTCACGATAAAATTAGCACTTTGAAAATCAAACTTAGATAAATATATGTAAATGGACGCAACGAGTGGCATGCGCCCAGTAAAGTTGGTAACGATGGATGGAAAGTAGTTCCATATCTTAACGTCGATTAAAAAGTGTTAGGTAACCATTTGTCATAACTTCAATGATTTATTTCCCTTTCTGTTTTTTTTAATGCATCGAAGTGTAAATATGAACAGATTTGTAAAACATTTTACTTTTATTAAAATTTTACAGTTTCACTTGACCGACGCATGAATAAAGTGATAAGGCCTATGGCAATGATAATTTTACATAAGGTGGAAGAATACACAAGGTCATGCAAGTAGATCTTAAGCAGGGCTTTCAAAAGTGCTAATTTCCCCGTGAACAGCCTATACTTTGCTCTCGGAGTAACGTTTTGGAACGCCGCCTAGATGAGAACGCAGAGACGAAATAGCGTGGCGACTCCTCCTTCGATATGGGAGTACACATTCTCTGATTGGCTGCGCGAGCCTCTGGGAACGCGCCTTAGATCTGATTTAGGGTTGCTAACCGCCCCGTATTGTACGGGGTTTCCCGTGTCCTTAGGCTGAAAGAATTATCCAGTGCGGACATAGGACGGGACGTCATGTATTCTGTATCTCAGGCTTCTTCGAAAATAAACTAATAAACTCAGTGTCAGTAATTTACCACTTACGCGATTACGGCACGTATTATATGAAGATATGGCCTAATTGCAGAATATTTTGTAATAATACAAAACATTGAGCAACTACCATTTTAAGCCACAAAACTGGTTAAATACTAATTTTTTACATCCAAATAATTTTTCCTGTGGTATATTTTAAGATAAAATGTTTATCGATGTATGCAACTGATTTTCGCACATCACAATTAGCATTTAAAACCATTTTCATATGATAACTTTCCTCGCTCATTTCATTGGGATCCGACGTGTGTCCAGTTGTCGGAAGTCTCTCTTACGGCAAATCATTAAAAAGTTGGCAAGCCTGATCGGCTACTCCACGCTGCGGAAGGCTTCCTATCGGCTGGGCAGGCGTGAAAGGCGTTGCGACATCTCCTGGCCAATAAAGCCATTTTGCTTGCAAGTGCGGCTGGAGTTGGCGGTTACAAGTTGGTGTTTCGCCTCTGTATTTGTAAGTATTGCGTGGTGGCGGCCTGAGAGAGGGCGCGCTCCACCCGCGCCGGGCGAGGGGACAGAGACAGTCGACAGTCGCGAGTGTTAATTATTCAGGCGGCGGTATCGCCGCCACCAGGAGCGCTCTAATGGCAGCCGCCCGCAGAGACCACGAGGGTGGTTTCCGAGAGGGGCGTGCGACGCAAATTGGACGGTGTTTTATTCAGCCGCGGTCTCCCATCGCCTCAAGGCGGATTCATGACGGATTTAGTGCCGTGATGGGAGCGGCTACCATTTGCGGCCGTCAACGAGCATATTCCTATGTTTTCAATATTTCTATACTAGTGTCTAAGGACTGTGGAAGGTTTATACACTGAAGAGCCAAAAAAACTGGTACACCTGCCTAATATCGTGTAGGGCCCCCGCGAGCACGCAGAAGTGCCGCAAGACGACGTGGCATGGACTCGACTAATGTCAGAAGGTATGCAGGAGCCATTGAAATCTGCGCTAATTTGAGACAGGGTTGCACGTCTGTCACGTTTAATGATTCTCGTCAGTCGTGGTTTGTCCCGTTCGTTCGCGATATTTTTCCGGCCGCAGCGATGTCGAATATTTGATGTTTTACCGGATTCCCGACATTCGCGGTACACTCGTGAAATGGTTGTAAGCGAAAATCCACATTTTATCTCTACCTCGGAGATGCTATGTCCCATCTCTCGTGCGCCGACTACAACACCGCGTTCAAACTCACTTAAATTTTGATAACCTGCCATTGAAGCAGCAGTAACCGATCTAGCAACTTTGCCAGACGCTTTTTGTCTTATATAGGCGCTGCCGACCCCATAGCGTCACTCTGATTGGTTCCATACATATGTTATTTGCATACGCACCCCTATATGAGTTTTTTTTGGCTCTCCAGTGCAATATTATGAGGGGAGAACTGAAGTTAATTATGAAGAGAGTGCAGGTTTTTAATTGAACTATTATGACATACCTTAAATATAAGGTATTGGCGAGGGAGGTCCTAATCAATTACAGTATATGACTAACCTGAATGATGCCGTCGCCGTAGACTGTGTGTCGTGTCGGAAGGCAACGAGCGGTACGCCAAGCTGCATCTTGAGGGCTTCATCTCGGCGTGGGTCCACAGACATACAGACTGACAGACCCCGTACAAAGTGTTGCCAAGTATTATATAGTTCCTGGTGGCGTAATTGTCTCAAATACCGCGCCACCGGGAGGGGAGCTCCGCTGATATGGCCTGGATACCGACGCGTCACTGCAGTTCGCTAGGCTTGCCCACCTTTACTGAATCATAACATCATATACCTACGGCGATTTGGCATATTAACTACAACTTTTGCATCCCCGAAATGTCCCTATAAATATGATGTACTTGTCTACTTATAGTAGCTTTTAAATCACGATCAGTGGCTTAATTTAGAATTTTTTTCTCTCATTCGCAGAGCCACGCTGGTTTCTATTTCTTACAATGACGTATTATAATTTACTTAGTAAATTGCTGTGTTCTGTGTTTTAGAGTTTTTAGTAATCATGATGGTATATGTGTTGGTTTTGGAAGTAATTGAGGTGATAATCACCATCATTACCACCCCCATTACCCCCTAAACCACCACATTTGCCACAGTCGTGGCTGTGGTGGTAGTGCTGGTGGCAGTGGTAGTGTTAGTAGGGGAAGTAATGGCGGTAGTGGTAATTGATGTGATTATGGTGGTGTTATGGTGATATTAATAATGGTGAATGTGGTAATGGCGGTGCTGGCTGTAGAAATGGTGGTGGCCATATTGGCGGTAGGTTGTCGTAATTGTGGTGGTTGTAATTTTAAAGGTAGTGGTCATGGTGGTAATTGTGGTGGTTTTGATTGTAAAGGTGGTGGTTTGGGTGGTAATAGTTGTGGGGGTAATGGTGGTGATTGCGGCGGTGATGGTGGTGGCAATGATGGCTGTGGTAATGTTGCTGCTTGTGAACAATTTTAGTGGACATAATGGTGGAAGGCGGTGGTAATGGTGGCACTTGTAATAGTGGTGGTAATTGTAGGTAGTGATGTTTTTAGTAATAATAGTGGCAGCGATAATGTGTAGGCAATAAAGGTGGATTGGAGAGTGTTGGGTGGATTTTAACATCATGATCTTGATAACTCGCTTAAACGACTAAAAATTGTGTTATGAAACATTGAAATAAGTTTCAAGCAGAACTTTGACCCCACATTCTTTTATTAGGAATATAAATCTATATGAATTTGAGTAATGGCAATTTTTTAACGTTATTTTACACATTAGGGTCATTCTGAAATTAAGTGGGAATTCTAGTTACTCACAGTTCTGGAGACTTTAATGTAGCGTCCATCAGCTATAAGTACATGTTGAATAAATGGAAGATGCTAATTTTACACCAGTACATGCAACTGGATCAAGTTTGACTCAATAATACTGAAAATGTGGTGAAATGTTAGCATATGTCACCTTTATAGAATTGCGCATTATATTGTATGACTTAGATTATAGTCCTGTTTCTCTATAAAAAGTAAATATTTTACATTTTCATAGCCTAATATAAATAGAACGGATGGTTTTTGCCCGTGTTCAAAAGAAACGGAGATGAAACATTTATAATCCCTTATATATTATTTAAAATATTTTCCCAAGTGCTGCGTGTCACTTTCATGGAAATACTTTAAAAGTTCAACAAAAATGCAACAGTTAGCACCAACAAGCTTAACTACATGTTTAGAGAATTTTCAATTATCCGTCTTCAGTGTAGCACCTTTATTGTTTGCAGGTAAGACTTGTTATTAAGTTCTAGAACAGATTTGGTGTTATTCACGAATACTCTATTTGTGATCCAACTCCATGATTTTCTTAAAATGAATAATGTTGATTTGTTTAATTAATCAACGGCGTAAATAATTGCAATGTGAGTTATTTACATTGGAAACCAAACCATTTGGCTGGAGTACTTTTAGGTTATAATTTATTACGGAGAACTCACAAATGAGTCGCCTCCATGGAAGTCGCCTACATGGCCAAGGGTAAACGAGGAGGTGACAGGATTACCACGGGTGTGAACACATTGTTTAATTATTGTGAAAGATATGTATTATCATAAATATTAGTAACGCGTTAGATAGAAATAACACAGGCATACTCGGTCTCGTTGTGTGTTTTGACGCGTGGCGTATATAGGAAGTGTTAGCAGCGGCGCTGTCACTAACCCTCCCCCCTCCTCTTGAGCAGGGAGTAGCGTCAATTTATTGGTAGGGTTTCTCATTTTTAACATCAAATTTGCTGCCCTCTGACCTAAATTCCTGGTTGTAATGTGGGATTCGTGAGTTTTACTCTGTCTTTTTTAATTCTTGATGGTGATAGAAAAAAAAATTTTTTTGTCACAACCTCATGATAATATTCGTTTTCTTTAATGTTATTTTGGCAGAAGGAGCCCCAAATCGACAATGAATGAAACATATGTGATTCAGTGATATATATACTCTGATGATGAGACGCCAGATGACGCTGATCCACAAGCTCTCAGCAAATGGAAAATGAGTTGATAAAAACGGGCACGATATTTAGAGCACAAAGAGGGATGATTATGTTGTTCTTAAAGTGTTCCGCGGAATAAATTCTGTTGAAGCAGTAAGTAGCCGCAATTACCAAAAGGTTACTTACTCATTTATTCCAGTGCGATCCGTGTCTAAGTGCCGTGACACCAAAAACAGATGTGTAATTTCAAGTGAGCCTGAGGCCGATATTAAAAAAAAGAGGAGGATGTGTGTATTTTGAAACAACCTTTTGTTAATAGCCGCCTCTAATGTTTTAAATGACATTCCGAAAGACTACAACTTTCCAGGTTAACCTGCGGCAATTAAAAATATGCCAGAACATTTGTCAATATAAAGAGTGTGATGTTTTCAATTCTTGTACTTCGTTGTTAACAAAATAGTTATTTATTTTTGCTATGTAGACTTTTTTTTGTTTGTTAAAGACACCTAGCGTATAGTTACAGTTTATATATTTTTTTATATCCTGAAATACAGTAGATTTATTACACAGGATTAATTATTACACCATCTTGTTTGACTGTTACTGTTTTAATTCAAAGCCAGAGTCCCACTCTCATGGAAACACGTCTCTTCCATTTGATTGATGTCACCTCCATGGAATTGGGGGTCACCTCCATGGAGATGGATGTCACCTCCATGCTCACATCGAAGTAGAAACGTCAATTTGTCCCCAAAATAACAACTCTTGACCTGTGTTTTAAGGCGCTTATTTGTTCATTTTCTTAAGATAATTAATTATACTTCATACCTTGAGTATTTTTATTTTTATTTTTTAGAATAGCGTACCGTTACGTGGTGCTGAAAAAGTAAAATTTATGTGGCAAGAGTTCCAGGCAGGTTTCGTTTAAAAGCTATGGCAATATATTTACATTTATACTGATAATTTGTTCGTATGATTCCGCAAAACTGATTTATTCTCATTTTTCAACACCATTATATCGCGGAAGCATTTTTGAAACCAATTTATTTATAAGGCTTATTTCCAGTTGTGTGTCAAATACCCAGAGCCCTAAATGTTCCACGTTAATGGTTAAGTAATAAATATTTGTCAGTTCGTTTTGCTTGATTTTACACCGCTGTTAATTAAACTCACATTATAGCACTATGAGCCTGTTGGCAATATTTAACACTCGTGTATGAATGCAGCGTAGCCCACATTAAATTTACACGTCAACTGCAGTTTTAAACAACCTCAAACACTACGTTTCGGGGTCCGGTTTTTACAACCGTTTATTAAAGCTAGTCAGAGAAAGACTTGTTTGCCGTAGTAACATATTTGCATGCAGGCACATTCACATGAAAAGCGTTTATTATTGTTTTCAAGCATATGTTGTCGACGAAAACAGGTTCCTACAAATCAAATTTGTACAACGATATATGTAAAGGATCAGTGGTCCTTTTTGTAAGTTTTATACAGTTACTACCGAAGTGTTTGACTACCAAATAAGTGAGTACTATGTTGTCGTGAAAAAATTATTAATTTGTTACATCTCAGTTAGCTTCAGATGCGTACTTTTTTTAGCGTATTTAATATCGGTTAATTTATTATACATAAAATGTAATAAAATTTACACCATAAAACAGTTGATTAGTACTACATTGAGTTCCTGATTCTTTATTAGGAAAGCCATGCCTTAGAGTGAGGTCATGTTGGTATCTATTGATCCGGTCTGTTACAGATGTAATTGTGTTTTAAAACACCTGCATCGAGAATATAAAAATTATCCGAAAGGACGATAAGATATTATGTAAAGTTTAGCAAACAAACAATTTTTAAACATTTACTTTTACTTTAACCATGGAACACTGGCCTATAAATGAAAACAGAAAGAAATCAGAAGAGCCAATCTGTCACCAAGATACATGTAACTTACAGAACAGGATATCACACAGACTGGCAGCTAAGCCTAATGTAATTACCTGACTGCTTGAAGTTGGAGAGAGCAGAACAGTTAAAACAACTACAGGGTACGTAAGCAAGCACAGATGAAATAATGGAACGGCGAGATAGTTCCTTTGATGTAGTCGCATACCACGCGGCGTGGCAAACGGTCTGGAAGGCAGGATGCTGTCCTGAGTCAAGCCCCCCCCCCTCCTGATGAGACCATTTAAGGGCCACGCGTCTTCAGGCACCGCAGGGACTGGTTGTGGTCCCACGTCGTCGGGAGATATTTCTTTTGAATTTCTACCTACGTCGTATCCAATTACATGTTATTTTGTACAGAATTTTAAGACGAATCCTACGACACGTCGACCATTTAAATCGGATAAGTAGTTTGTGAGAAATGAGGGTTTTAATTTCACCCCATCGCTGATTGGCAGCACGAGGCTCCGGGAACGGGCCTTCCATCTGATTGGCTACCGCACGCTGCGAGAGATTCCTTGTTGGCGGGGCCGCCGCACGATGAGTGAGTGAGCGTAGAGATATGGGCGGCTCTTAACATCGACGTCTCGAGAGCCGACGAGGGTTGAGCGAAGTGAGCGTGGAGCAGCGCAGGAATGCAAGGGCGGGGGGAACGGGAGATCCCCGAGAGAAAACCCATCGACCGGCACGGTTCCAACGTGAGAAAATCCGGGAGAGACCCCGCCGGGAATCGAACCCGGTTCGCCCCGGGTGGGGAGGCGAGTAGTCCGGCCACTGCACAGCCGCGGCCCCCGCACTCAAAGTGTTGAGTACTCTGCGGCCAGGACGGGGCGGCGTAATGCCGGGAAGTAACGAGACTGGGAGGAATTGTTGCTCTCGTCAGTTCGTACTTGCCGGCTGCAGGGATAACCCGCCGGGTTGAAACGCGAAAATCGCGCGACGCGCATGGCACTTGGAGGGGAGAAGGAAGAGAGAGAGAGTGCGAGTAGGCGACGCGGGGCAGAAGCATTCTGTTGGAAATGCAAAGGGGGGCGAGGAGTTGGAAGAACGCTCGAGATAAAAGCGGCGATATTTTCCTGAGTGAGTGCTCACGGTTTCTCCATCCTCCCCCTCCCCTATCCACTCGTATGCGTCTTTACTCTGGAGCCGAATTCATATCTGGCATTCCAAGTGCACCTTACGCCGTTATTACACGACACGTGCTGCCAGCATTGCTCCTGCACAAGGCCTACCGCAAGTGTCGGTATGCTAGCCGCTATACGAGCTGGAATTGAAGATTCTTATAGTCACGACATGAATTGGCGTACGTACATATGACGGGAGCCGCGGTGGTGTAGTGGTCAGACTACTCGCCTCCCCACCTAGGCGAACCGGGTTAGATTTTCCGGCGTGATCGCTCCCAGATTTTCGCTTGTAGGAATCGTGCCCGGCGATGCCGCTGGTCGGCGGGTTTTCTCGGGGATCTCCCGTCGCCCCCACACTTGCATTCCGGCGCTGCTCCATACTAACCTCATTCCACCCTCATTGGCTCTCAAGACTTAGAGGCTAAGAGACGCCCAAACCTCTCCACTCCATATATTTGACACATTCGGCGAGTGCGTAAGGAAGCGTATGTTTTCGTAGTAAATATTTACCTCACTCATAAAACTGCTACTAGACAGTAACTTGTGTAGGCCTGTTAAAAATAATAGCATAAATTAGTACCGGTTTATTACTGCTGGCATTATAAAAGTTTAATGCTTACTGGTGAATTTTCAGTATTTCAAAATGATAATGTGAAGTCACGGGTGTACGTTTCTAAGTATTAAAGAAATTGGAAATATTTTTCATGGTGTAGTTATTTCTTAAATTAAAGTTCTGATCCATATTTAGTAGGGAGAAAAAAATTGTCCTACGGAGTCTTGAACTTACGCCTGAAATTGTAAACCAAAATTATTAAGGCTCGGCACTGCCTTTGCACTTCCATTTCGCACGTGAGATCTTTTTTTAGCAGCCTGTATTTTACACAGCAGTATTTGAAATATCGTATTAATTTTTCTTTATCTCGGTAACGTTTTCAGCTGCTAGCACGCTTTCTGACAGTAATTAAAAAATATCGTGGTCAATATTATTTGTCTTCGCCGTATTTTAAAGCCTTCTCAACAAGTATCACCCTCGCGGATTTATAATCAAGATGTGGGCATTAAAAATATTTTTTTGGTTATTAAGTAGTGGTCACGGAATACCAATTTCAGGAGCCAACAATTTTAAAAATTTGCATTTTTATAAAACCGTCAGAGCATTCAATTTTTTTTTTTTTAATTCTCTGCCACGCTAAATACTGTCACAAAATTTATTATATATAGGATTTTCAAGATACTCTGAGCACTTTTGAATGGCCTGCTTAAGATCTGCTTGTGTGCACATGGCGTATTCTTTGGCAATATGAAACATTAACATGGCCATGAGGCCTATCACTTTAGCCATGCGCCATTCAAAATAAATATTGGAATTGTTAGAAAATATTAATAATTTAAAGATTTTCTTATTTTTACACTTATATATGTCTTTATAAAAACAGAAATAAAAATAAATAATTTAATTATTCACAAAAAATAGGCTTTTCATGGTAAACCGATCACTTTTGTAAGCCCTGCGTAAGATCTTCTTATATGCACATTGTGTATTCTTCCACTATATGTAAAGTTAGCATTGGCCATGAGCCTGATCACTTTATTCATGCATTGGTCAAGTGTGACTGGGAAATAAGTAGAATACTTAATATGGGAAGATTTCGATTATGCAGGTGAAAGCTAACTCAAGACAAGTGCTAGTTGATGATTTGGCATTGAAAAAGACATCAGGGCCGCACCACACTCAAACTGATAGTGCTATGGAGAAGCAAGGGGAGACTGTAGAGCGATATTTTAAAGACAGTAGTCAAGAGTCCTCACAGGTTAAGGCAGTCTCAAACTAATTTAAGGATTTACAGTGCTACTTCTGTTGGAATAAGGGGCATATTAGAGACAAGTGTCCCATGCGACTTCAGTATTCGGGGATAAATACCGTCCAGAATTTGGTTGTGGAACAAAATTATGCCTGTTTTATGTGTTGGTACAAATAGAAAATCGTATTGACGTAACTACCTTGGTGGATTCTGGTGCTTCCTGTTCACTAATCAGTCAGTCGTTTCGTAATTTTTTGATGGGGGCTTTGCCTAAGGGTGTTGTATTACTCGAAAAGAGTGATAAAATAGGAGTTTCGTATTCTGATGGTGGAATAATTTCCTCTGTGTGTCAGGTAAGGTTTAAAATCAAGTTAGGCAGGTTTTCTTGGAAATTTTAATTTCGGATTTTGTCGGTTCTAAATTATGATCTATTACTTGGGTAAAACTCGGGCATCCCTTGAGGTAGCATATATGTTGCTTCGGTTTGGGTTTTGAAAAAAACCATCCAGCGTTATTGCTGACTTGAGTACGAGGATCCATCTTATAAAGACTGAGTTCTTGCCTGACAGTCAAGAATTGGTGCTACAAACATTGAAAGATGAGTTTTCAGATGTTGTAACTTCAAAATTGGGGCGGTATACTAAAAGACTAACGTGAAGCAGCGTCCACGACACTATACATAGTAGACAAGTACACATAGGGGGCCGCGGTGGCGTAGTGGTTAGACTACTCGCCTCCCACATAGGCAAACCGGGTTCAATTCCTGGCGGTGTCGCTCATGGATTTTCGAACGTGGGAATCGTGCCGGACGACGCCACTGGTCGGCGGGTTTTCTCGGAGATCTCCCGTTTCCCCCACCCTTGCGTTCCGGCGCTGCTCCATACTCAACTCGCTTCACCCTCATCGGATCTCAAGACCTCAATTTTAAGTGCCGCCCAAATCTCTTCACTCACTCACTTAAGTATTTAGTGTCACTATTTGACTACAGTTCTTCCGGCAAGTGGTTTTGCCAAAAATGGGGGACATCTGCAAAAGACGAAAGCGAGAGTATCTCATCATTATCTGATACTCTGGTGCGCATGCGTAGGAAATTCCTGAAGTACATATTTATGAGGCCTCCACCAAAGCAAAAATCACGCTACTCAACTATGAAAAATTGTTTACCTCTGAAGAATAAACACGCTCGCGTATTAATTATTTTAATTTTTACTGTAAAGCGATAGATACGCTGTGAACGAACTGACGCGGATTTAAGTAATTCTGTGTAGGTCTAATGCAGATAAAGCGTCGGGTATGAAACGAGCTTTGATTTTGAATTAAGTATGCCGTCACAGTGTTCTTAATAATACATAGGTGTATCAAATACTTATATGCTAGGGACACCCGAATTTCGCGAAAAGATTTCAGCACATGCCAGACTTCAATACGCTAAGGGGAAACAAGCTGCTTTATGCTCCCTATTGGTGGCGTGTCTTTCTGAGAAGACATTTTCTTACTTCACTGTCCAATCAGAATTAGGTTACTCTGATACTGTAAGTCTGTGATTCGCGGGGAGACACCGAAGACGCGTAACTCCTAGATCATCCAATCACGAAAGTGGTTTTAAGGTAAAGTGTTATGGAATACAACTGGTCGTGAAATCTTTTCGCGAAATTCGGGTGTCCCTGCTTACAGCGCGTACTCCAGCTGCATACGCCAGCCCAATGGCGTCACTGGCTAGCGAAATGTCGGAGCGTCGTTCTCCAATCAGCGCCTAGTTACGTACTCGCCGGTCTGTAGTCGAGCCAATAAGGAACTTTGGCAGTGCGCAGTGATTAATCGGACGGCAGGTCTATTCCCAGAGCTTCGTGCAGCCAACCAGAGAATGGGTACACCCACATCAAAGGAACCGCCACGTCATTTCGCCTCTGCGCACTTATCTACTCTGTGCCACATTTTTGTTAGTTCACACCACACTGGACACTCCCACTGTGCTGTAGGCTTGAAGATTTCGTTATTGGCTGGCTGTCAGCCTATGAAGTGCCTAATTGGACGTGTACCAATTAAATATTAATTTATAAGAGGGTATACACAACCAATAAATTCATTCAAACAATTTTACATAAATTACATTTTTAATAACAAAATATAGTGTTAATGGGATGGGATGTTCTAGCACGATTGGGACTGAGAACAAGTGAAACGCTGAAAATGTACCGGCGTTAGTTTTATTCTCAGGAGCAGAGAAATAGTCACGTTATAGTTGCTTGAGCCACTGTCGAGTACAATCCTCAAAGTATAAAATCGTTATTAGATCAAACTGCATACTTGTTTTAATTCAAATCACAGGAATCAACGCTAAAGAAAACCACCATTATTTAGCAAAATTCATGAGTTTTCTTCGGCATTTACGTGTACATAACTATACAGTATACAATATTAATAATAATAACTAACCCTGTAATTAAATTCTGCTAATGGTTATAGACATTAAACGTTAATATATGCATTAAAGATTTATTGGTATGATGCATTTCGTAACTGCTAATATTAACAGGCGCTACTAAAGTATTTTGTTCGCCGTTAAAGTGAAGGGACGTCCCAAGTATAACTCCCACCATAAAATATACCAATCTGCAAAATACTTAACACTAATGGTGAAGGATGACAAAGGGGCTGAGGTCTACCGACACCGTGGTATAAACGTTTATGCGTGTTTTGTAACATACACTGCGCTTAAAATCGATAAACATATTTTTTAGCAGTATTTACTGTCTATTGTCTTCAATTTCACCACCCAACCCGTTCTGGATGGCGAGCTCAAAGAGGTGACCGTACTTGCTTACGATTGCACACTTTCGGCTCACACAGCAGGAATCAATTACTTCCGTTTTTTCTTAGCTGGCTCAGAAGGAGTGCGCATTAAGTTAATAAGCTAATTGAAGTAGTTACAAGCAGTTCACGGTAAACTGAACACTTTTCAAAATCCTGCTTACGCTCTGCTTGTATTCACATTACGCATTATTCCATAATATATATATAATTAACACTGCCACCACCTGATCACTTTATTCATACGTCAACTAAGTGATGAAACTGTAAAATTATTATAAAAGTAAATATTTTATAAGCTTAATAATTGTTTACTTATGTGCATTAAAAACAGAAAGCAAAATATATAATTTCGGTATTCACGAATGCTTACCTGACACTATTAATTCAACGTTAACCCATGAAATTACTTTACTATCGTCGTTACCAACGTTCCAGGGCGTGTGCCAGTCGGCGTGCACGTTAAGACATGCTGAATTAACTGTGAAGAGCCTTTAGGTAGAGGAGAAACAGGCGTGCCAGGCTTAAGGCTTGTACGCTATAGGAGCTACTTTCACTGTATGTCGGGAGAGTGAGGGGNGGGGGGGCCGTGGGGAGCGGCATGTCTTCAAAACGGTCCAGGCGAGTTCTGGAAGTGCGAAGCCAGCAGTTTGCGGCCCGTCCCTTCCCTCTGATTAATCAGGGAGCTGACCGCATGGAGGAAGTCCATGAAGATAAGCATGCTGGGCGGGTTCTCTATGCCGGGAAACGTAAGAGTATATGGGGTAGAGCGATAACGCCAGCTGCGCAAATCCCGTCTCCGTGTCCCAACACTGAATTGATTTTCTGCCTGTTCTAATATCATAAACGTCGTGGATACGATTTGAGGTTAAAACACGGTTAGTCACCAAGTGCTTCGAGATGTTTTTATACTTCCTCTAACCAATTTGCAATGCAGTTTTGATTAAATTCAAATGGTTTAAAGTATTTTATTAATATAAAACCGCTTGTATTTTAAAAGTTAATATATAAACAAACACGTTTACCACATTTGACGACGTGACTTTGACAGTTGTATTGGTTTCGCGTAAGCCAATGTTGGTACATGCGCAGGAGACGAAAAAGTCCGCCAACCTCACATTTAGTCTGTGCTGGGAACCGACAATAAGCATATTTCATGCGCAACTTGTCCTCTATCGTGGACGTGGTTATACGGCTAGTGCGTTTGTGTGCGGCCATTATTATTGGGCACGCGCATTTCCACCAATAATTTTTTTTCAACATGGTATCCATGTGCAACAGGATCGGGGCCGCGGTCGTGTAGTGGTTAGACTGCTTGTCCCTCCAGCTAGGCGAACCGGGTTCGATTACCGGTGGGATCGCTTCCGCATTTTCGCACGTAGTGCCGCACGATGCCCATTGCTCGGCAGGTTTTATCAAGAAATCTCCCGTTTCCCCCGCCCTTGCATTCCACTCCCCTCCAACAGGATCCCTGGGCCTGAACCAACGCAGGATAGAGGTTAAATATTCATTTTGACACATTAAGCTAACCTAACCTAATCTAACCTAAACTAACCAATAATACTAATCGAGTGGTTGTTTTTATCCTAAATATGTCGTGTATTCCAAGCGTTTTATACTCCTCCTAATATCAAAGTATCTTGTTCTGGATTTATAATTAATACGAAAAAAAACAGTGAAAAATAAGGTATGTTGGCAATTACTAGTAATAAATAGTTGTTAAACAAAACTATATTAAACCGAGCGCGCACAAACGCGGTGCGTGGTCCCTTTGTTTTTAATATTATGTAGAAGTAGTTAAGCTTTGTTTGCATGAGTGCGGAGAACAGGCTGAAAGGGTTACTTTAGCTGGGCTTCAGAAATGTTGGAAGTAAACACGAATAGAGTATAGCCCTGAAGATTGGCATCCCTGCTAAGAATACTCTGGCTAGTCTATCTAGAAAAAAAAAATACAATTCCTTAGCCGATTGCGGTACAACAGTTTGTGAACAGTCGTGTCTATTGGTACTTCGCATGCGCGTGGAAACGAGCCATTTGTTCTCCCAACTGTTCTAGGTTTGTTAACACAGGAAGTAGTAGCGTATTACCTGTGGACACCACGGCACAGAGCTCACCAGACTACAATAGATAGAAGTACCTACCGAGAGTTATAGAGATAACACAAAAATAAGATTTCTCGAGGTTCGGGCAGCGATAATGAGTGGTGACCCATTCCAGTGTAGATAGCCTTACACTATAGAAGGCGCCAACACGGACGTTCTGAAGAGTGCTGAGAACATATTCAACAGAGTCATTATTGTGTTATATACGCAAGTTTTTTTTAAGTATGTTTAAGTAATTTTGTTATTATTTTCTTTATGCAAAATTAAGTTGTTTCGCAGAATACAAAAAAAAAAAAAAAAATTACAGGAGTGAAACGTTGCCGTCTATTGTGAACTCCTGCCACGCACTCCGGCAAAGTGGTCTCAGTCTCCAGCAATATGGCGGAACATCGTTCACCAACCAGCGCATGGAGACTTACTTGCCAGATGGTAATCCGACCCATAGGGAATATTTCATTATAGGATGTATCCAATCAGACCCAAAACTGGTTACCACATAGCTTCCCGAAGCTGCGGGGTCCTTATACGAAAGGGACCACCACGACATGTTGTTTCCGTATATTTGCCTATTCTCTTCCTGTGTGGTAGTGGTAGACAAACATTTCTATTAATAGATTTTTGTGTGTGTCAGAATAGAGGTACAGTTTTAATAGTTTTTTTTCCTGACATGTATATATTTACATTTTTTTTACTGTGTCGAAATTAGTGGCTAGCACCAGAAACTAGGAAAAAAACAATTTTACAAGAAGTTAGTGAACGTGTGTGTGTGTCGTGTATATATATATATATATATATATATATATAACCCAGAAATTTTGCGGAGTTTTTCGGCAACAAACTAGCGTCCACAATCCTTTGTGCATTCGAGCATCAGTTAGTAGTTCATTAGCAGCTGCTCCAGGTTAACCTCAGACCAGGTAGCACGGGATTCAGTTCTTATTTTCTTTACCGGTTCGTTATTTGCTGAAAGTCGTTAGATGCGTGTATAACAAACTACGGTCCAATGGAAGCACAAGTGCATATGTACACGTGAATGCAATTTAGCTTGTACTCAGATGAATCCGCGAAATTTACGGATCCCTATATATAACCGAAATTAA
Source organism: Clitarchus hookeri (assembly GCA_002778355.1). NCBI lineage: Eukaryota > Metazoa > Arthropoda > Insecta > Phasmatodea > Phasmatidae > Clitarchus > Clitarchus hookeri. Next base: position 155,829 of record NQII01004876.1, read on the forward strand.
TTTTAAAAAAGTGATGTCCTAAAAAATTCCAGGGAAAATATTTTACAGGTGTCGGATCTTTTTCCTTCACCAGATAACATTTCTTTACTACTGTTTCGTCTTGTGTGCTGACCGAGTGTGAATGGTCAGTTGAGTTTCTCACGATGCCATCACTGTAGTTGAGTTTCTCGCGATACCATCACTGCAGTTCAGTTTCTCGCGATACCATCACTGCAAACTGAGAACATCTGAGTCCGCCTTTCAAATTTTCAGATTTACCTGTACAGGTGCTTGATAAAGATATAAAAGAGAATTGTGCCTCATGTCTCTATGGAATATATTAACCCTCACCATTTTTTCCCCCCAATAAACCACCAAATTTTACATCTCTATTCTCTCGCAGTCGCTTTTCAGTGGGTTTGGGACGTAGACAGATAAGCCTGGATACGGCTTTCTTTTGAATTTCTTTGCTATGGTACTTCGCCGCCTTTCTCTTTGTCACGATTGTCGCACGCACGTGCCGCGCGTGCGCTGATGGACCGCACACGATCGCAGCGCGTGCGACGTGCGTCCGTGTACCAGAACACACATTTCTCCTCTACTAACCGGGCGCCGATGGGTCCGCATGGTTAATGGCCCCGCTCCCTCCTCTACTAATGGCACGGCCGCGTATAACGCAGCAATTATCTCTCTACCCCTTCTGGGAGTTCACCTGCCTCGGAGTATTTTTTTTTTTTTTTTTTTTGNTCTCCCCCTTTTTCTCTTTCATTTTTTATTCCTTATCCTGGCATTGTAGACTTCGCCACAGACTTCTCCCCAACAATCCAAGGATTTTCTTTCCCCCTCTTTGCCAGTCCTTTATCCCATTGGTCTTGGTTGGGCGAATAAAAAAGAAAGTTACTCGCGCTAACACCGCTGGTATTAGCCTGAACCAACAGTAGGTATTTTACTGTTTGGCAACACAAAGTAGAGCTTAACGATCGGTTCTTAAGCGCGTCATCTACGCAAACATAACAGTTAACCGCTTACGCCCTTGTATTTGAGAATAATCCTTTGCGATAACAAAACGCTGGCTTGGGAGCCTGAATAAATCTCTAGTGGTAAAGATACTTTCTTTGCGTTTCGCAAAACAAGATTCAAATGAATTATTTTTTATGAGTTCAGTGTACAAATATCTCCTTAAGAGGGCTGCATTTTAAACCTGCAGTAACAGAGTTTAAATAGGGAATCAATGTTAAAGAAATTCCTTCTCAATTCATTAGTATTAAAGATAAACATTTCAAATCAAAATGATTCTACGTGGCATACTAACATGCTAAAAAACATTGCAAATTATATGTTTTATACTTTTTTTTTCTAAAATTTAACACTACAATTTAAATTATATCAATATAACGACGAATTAATTATTTATTTTGTGGAATCTGGTCTATAGACCACTGACCCCGTGAATTTTGCATTTCCTTATAATTAACGTTCCAGTTTTGTCCAGAGGCAGGGTACCTAAGACTGCAATACAGGCTTATCGCACCACGAAGTGCAGAATGGGGATATTCCTTTATCACGTGGGGGTCCCTAAGGTTGCCATGGTTACTGCGAACGCCCTGAGAACTGAACCAGTTTGCGATCGATGCACTGAATTATGTGGTCCGCATAACAATACGCATAGGTCACCTTAACCTCTACAAAATCTCTGTAAGCAATTGCTAAACTTTGTCTAGATCGCACGGAATTTTGTGACGCGTTAAATTAACCAAACGTTTTACTTTCGTACTTTAGTTTGAGGACCTACCATTTCAGGTTGTAATACAGCATCACAATAGACTCCAGGGCCCTCTGCATACTAAATCAAAGGTCATTTGTTCATTGGCTGTTGTCGCAGTCAGAATACATTCTACTGTCCTGCTTGGCGACACAGGATAAAGCCACGTTAGTAATGATCTAGAGTTAGTTCATGGTCCTGCTGGGAGTGTAGGTACCAGTACAGCAGTTACAAACTTTCAGGAGAGATAGAGTACACCTAGACGATCGGAAATCACATAGCAATGCATGGTTGGAAACGCTTTCCAGTAATCCAGTAACTCTTTTTCTTTTTACTTTTTCAATTTTCGAGCGGTGTTTTTGACGCACGTGATTATAATCCCATTGACGTAACTTTGTAATTCTTGACGTCCGTCTGGGGGGTGTAGTTGTCAGAAAACTCGCGTCCCACAAAGGCGAACCGAGTTCGATTCCCCTGGTGACGTCGCTTGGATTCTCGCATGGGCTAAACATGACGGACGTTGCTGTTGGTCTACAGGTTTTCTCGGGGTACTCCTTTACCCCCCCCCCCCC